>CM064580.1:43736904-43857166 GCA_032716605.1 Paralithodes platypus
CGTACTTGATTTTATTTTCGATTGCATAAATGTATCAACATAGACTTAGAGAGCAGTTAATATGTCTGTTTGTGACTACTACTAAACTTACTCATTGACATAGTTTGATATTCCGGGAAGACAAACACTAGCCCGTGGTGGCCTCACAAGACAGTACAGTGAAGCCAACCCCCGTCATACCGTCTCTATCATGGCCTGGGCAGGGTCGTCCTTATGCTGGGTGACACAACACTGACACAAAGTTACTCACAGGCCTCCGCCCAACACACAAACAAAATAGTACTCATGAATTCCTACATACAGTGTCATAGAGTACATAAGAACATAAAACAAATGGGAATCTGCAGAAGGCCTATTGACCCCATACAAGGAAGACTCCTCTCGTATCTTCCCAACATCCCTATTTAGTTCTTTTTCGCCTACATTCAACTCCTTGCGACATACAATCTGACCGCGATTAGCAATCATATGGAACTTATGACCAAAAACTCATATGACGCAATCCTCGTCATATGGACCTTTATCTACATGCCTCGTCCACCATAAGTGTTATGAACGCCGTATTTGAAGCGGCATATGAGCTCAGTAAGTCCCGGTAATGTTAGATGAAGATCTGTCCGGTTTGGGTGGCAACCCCAGGTTCGTCCCGACAATTCAGAAACGTCCAGCAGTGTGGTTTTTAGACAGTTGTGTGGTGCAGTGGCAATGATACCTTGGGACTGGGCGCTCTTCACCGCCTCCGCTGGACTTACTGGAACATAATATGTCTGAAGGAGTTAAAAATACTCTCCCGCTGACAACCTATACTGTACATAACACATATAGCCTACATATCTAAGTATATCAAGCCATGGGACATACACCATACTCAGTAGTAGGTGAGGATAAAACAGGAGGATATCTTGTTATTCTCCTACTAACTATACTCTGTTTCATTTCAACTGTACGGTAAGATTGAATTCCTTAGCAGCTGATTTAGCGATACTTAATGGAAAAATATGACCCTACTAGGTGCCAGGTTTTACTACCTGAGTCACATATTAACTCATGTGGGGTCTCCAGTATGCCAGATAGATTACTTCTCTTTGGTTAACGAGGAAAGACTTGGAACTAGTTCGAGATGTAAAGATGTTCCCTCCCGAGCGAAGAATGTATCCCCGCAGCATAAGCTACCTTGTGTGCGATCATGAGATTATACAGAGAGTCCTAAGCGCAAGAAGGTTTACATACCCAAAAAAGGAAAAGTGGTGCGCTGCTGAAGGACCAAGGAAGGTTAGGGATAGGGTTCATACCGAACTGGAGGAAAATGAATAGAAATAGGAAGCTAGGCCTAACGATGTAAATATGCCAATGGAACTTTCTTTAAGCATAGCCTTATCGCTGCCACCTGACAAAAGTCTGTGGGAAAACAAAGGGTCACCCCAGGAATAAGACCTCTTGGTGGTGGAACGATGATGTAGAACATGCTGTGAAACAGAAAAGTCGATGCTTCAAAGCATGGAAGAAAGGAGGCATGCTGGAGGAATACCAGGCAGCTAAACGAACTGGGCCAAAAGAGTTATTTACAAATGCTAACAAATCGGCATTAAAGGACCTGTCCTCGTCCGAACAAGTGTGGTAACACTGACAAGCCCAATGGGATCTTCAACCTAGCTAGCCGAGTTAAAAATGACATGTAAGGGATATTATAGGGGTGATACACAGTGTGTTAGAGATGATAATGGGAAGATTGTGGTATTCAGAAAATGAAATCAGAGAATCCATGGAAGGTAAACTATGAACGATTGCTAAATGTAGAGTTTGAATGGGATAAGGAACATCTATTAGTAATCGAAAAACCAATATCTGGGCCCCCCTCCTGTTGATAGCACCAGCTGTATTGGTGGAGCGACGCAATGCAATAAAACGAAGGACGGTAAATCTCCAGGTTGCTCCGACATTGGTCGCTGAGATGATAAAAGCCCTCAGGGGAGATTGGTTGTAAGACTTAGTCACGGAAGTTGATAAACACCATTCATTTAAAGATTAGAAAATCCCATAGGATTTAGGCTTCAAAAAAAAAGGTGGTAATAGTAAATATATACAAAGGAAAAGGGGGATCCGCGCTTGGATAGATGGAAATTATAGGGGCCTGAAAAATGCTTGACCAATTCATGAAGGTCCTGTGAGAGAGTCCTTTGAGGGTTTGATCAGCAGGCAAAGCATCTCTATTGATGATATGCAGTAAGAATTTAAAATTGGTTTTTTTATGCCATGAACGTGGTACAACCGATCTAATCTTCATAGTCAAGGCAGATACCAGGAAAGATACCTACTAAAAGGCAGGGATCTTCTACTTTAGTGTTTGTGGACGCTGGAGAAGTCCTTTGATAGTGGTACCTAGAGAATGTTGTACAGTGTGGCTATGAGGAACTCAAGCTTGGTGTGGAAGAGTGGCTGGTGCGTTGTGATAATGAAGATGTATGAGTGATTCGCGAAGTTCGGTGAGGGTGAAAGGTGTACTAGTGATGATTCGCGAGTCCGTGTTTGCGTAGTCCATCAGGGTATCAGTGTTAAGCCCCCTTTTCCTCTTTATTATGGTCTTGGGAGGCGCTGTCCCCCTAGCAGTTTTTTGAGAGGCGGACTCCCGGTTGGAACTGTTTTTATGCAGACGAATTTAGTCCTAATAGCTGACAGTATGCAGGATGCTGAGGCCAAATTCAGAAAGTGTGAGATAGGGCACGTGGCGAGGCAAGGGTTTAAGAGTTCAATATTAACAAAACCAAGGTTTATGCATTGTAGTTTGAGACGAGGCAATTGTGGAAAAGAGCGGTGCATACCCATGTCAGTGTGTGGAAAGGGAGTGGGCGTTAACTCAATTCAATGTAGCATCTGTCGATGTTGGGTACACCATGGGAGTAAGCGCTGTAGTAGAATAAAGGGGCCCCTGCCGAAGGATAAGTCAGAAATAGAGAAATTTGAGTGCGTAGTGTGCAAAGGCGAGCTTGTGTTAAGTGATGATCCTGTGGCTGTGAATTTTGGAAATGAGCCTTTGGAGCTGGTGAACAAGTTTTGTTACCTAGGAGATACCATCTCTGCCGGTGGTGGGGCCGAGGCTGCCACTGTTGCTAGAATTAGGTGTGGCTGGGGGAAGTTCAGAGAATTGATGCCAATCCTGACCATGAAAAGAATGCCTCTCCCCCTGAAGGGAAAGGTGTATGCCTCATGTGTTAGAAGTGCAATGGCGTATGCCTCAGAAACATGGGCCGTTAAAGTAGAGGATGTCAACAGAATGGAGCGTAATGAGATGAGAATGGTGAGATGGATGTGTGGGGCCAGGCTACAGGATAGAATAACAAATGTTGAGCTGAGGAGACGTTTAGGTATAAAGAGTATTAGCGAGGTGATGCGTTCAAGTAGACTGGGATGGTATGGACATGTGGAGAGAATGGATGAACAAAATTGGGTGACAAAATGCAGGTCTGTGATTGTGGAGGGAGCTGCACCAAGGGGTGGACCGAGGAAGACCTGGGATCGGACTATACGCGCCGATCTCAAATCCAAGAACTTGACAAGTGAAGCAGCCCTTAACAGGGTTGCCTGGAACGCCGCCATTAGGACAAGAGACTGAAACTGCACTTATGTGTGGAACACTCAGTCTTAAAATGTTATGTATGTATGTATGTATGTATGCCTCTGCATAAAATTTTAGACCACGTATACATAATTAGCACCATATTTCACTAAAAAATCTTCAAAATAACTGAGAAATCTTGATGGGAATTTTGCAATTTACCGTCAGTTGTAAAGAACAGACTTTAAAGGTGGGGGCTCATGGGTTGAGGTAAACATGGAATGAAAACCGCAAAGCTGTACATAATTATCTTGCAAAATGCAATGGCACTGAAATAATTATTAACAATGGTATAAAGGATTTTGTGGATCGTCTATATCGGGCCTGTGACGTCACAAGAGTGTAAGTCCACCATCCAGTCTAGGATAAGGATACTGGTGTGACGTCACTATGACGTCACAGGCCCGGTATAGACGATCCACAAAATCCTTTATACCATTGTTAATAATTATTTCAGTGCCATTGCATTTTGCAAGATAATTATGTACAGCTTGGCGATTATCATTCCATGTTTATCTCAACCCATGAGCCCCACCTTTAACTGCGTAAGAGATGGTACTTTTTTTTTTTTTCCACAAGTAAACAATCATGCACAAAAGTACATAAATAAAGCGGGTTGTTATATCTGACCTCTACATACTGTTGACACTCTGGTTGAAGGGGAGATTTCCATGTCCTTGAGGGATGTATTTCTTGACCCCTTTCTCCCTCATGTTTAGCCCCATTGCTTTTGAGATTTTAAGACGTTCACTCTATTGTTTGGCGAGTTTAAGAACTCTTGCCCCATTTCTGTCAGTTTTAAATCTTTTTGTGCCATTTAGGTGTCAAGGTCTTCCTGGCGAGCGATAGCGAGCCTGTAATTTAAGAGGAACCGGCCTTTGGCCGGGAGATTTTTCTACCGAAAAATGTACAAATTAATCTTGAAAGGGGGTCAAGGGGATGTAATTTTAAGCTTGATGGAGTTTCTAGTGAGAAAACTTAAAAAAATTAAAACAAGATAAACAATAAGCAAATAAATACGCCCATATCCCCTTAAGACATATTCTCCTACATGGTGACTAGCGAGTTATTATATTCTGGTAGGCTACATGGTGCAGCAGAGGAGGTTGGTCTAACTAACCTTCCTAATATAATACTGTTGTTGTTGTCACTCTGGGTTAAGACGCGTATTCTCGTATTACGGGGGAGGTGGTTGCTTATTCTCCCTCATGTATAGTCCCATTAGCTTTGAGATTTTAGGACGTTCGCTCCATTAGTTAGGCGATTTTAAGACCTTTCGGCCCATTTCTTTGTCAATGTAAGACCTGTCGTGCCATCTAGGTGTATATTTTTTCTTGACGAGCTATAGCGAGCCTGTAATTCTAGGAGGAACCGTACTGAAAAATGTACAAATTTAACTTGATGGGGGGGGGGGGGTCTAGGGGGTGTTTTTTAAAGCCCAATGGAGTTCTAACGAGGTAAATAGACCAATATAACCTTCCCCCATCAAAGACTATATAACTAACCTTCATATACTCGTGCCACTCTGGTTTAAGACTCATATTCTCGTACATGGTGAAGAGCGGGTTGTTGGCCAGGAAGACCAACAAGGCCTCTCCCCCCGGTTGCAGGAGCTGGTAGATGTTCTGCAGGCACTGGTCCTGGCCTCGAACCCAATGGAGGCAGTAGAACGAAAACACCTGGCTCGTGAAATCAAAAATTAACCCCTTCTGTACCGGCGACGTGTCTTATCTTTTATTCTAGTTAAGGTTTAGACAATATTATGCAGCTTAAAAAGAATCTGTGGCAATAAAATGAGTTAAGTGAGATATTTCGAGAAGCCTGTTAATTGCTGGAGACCCTTTTTAAACTGAGTACAATCGTCTAATAGTAGCCAGAATAAAGTTAAAAAGACGTAGCCTGTACAGAAGGGGTTAATAGATAGGCAGACAGACAGATAGACAGTCAGACAGGGATGGACATATAGATATATAGGCCTACAAATAGGTAGATATAATCACATTTATATATTTCCCTCCCAACACCAAACCCCTCCCAATGAAGCTAATGAAAACATTATGTGATCCTCCCTGGAATCGAACCTGAGACACCACATACAGATCTTAAACCCTCCAACCATTACACCACCAAGACAGTTAACCCCTTTTGTACCGGCGACGTCTTTTAAGTATATTGTAGCTTTTATATTAGACTATTTTATTTACTATAAAAAGGGCTTCAAGCAAGTAATCTATCTATCTATCTATCTATCTATATGCTCAGGCCCAACCCCCATTTTGGGGGTAGCCAAGCAAGTAATAGGCTCCGATATACCTCACTTAACCTTTTTTACTTCCATAGATCCTTTCTAAACTGCACACAATCGTGTAAATATAGCTAGGATAGAACTAAGAAGATGTCGCCAGTACAGAAAGGGTTAAAGGTTAAGTACATGACTACGATAAATATCCATTTATCGAATACTGGATATCAATCACTGCCACTTACCCTTTCAAGATCCGACTACACATTTCTTGTCTGTTTTCTGGCTATTATTTATATTAGATTATTACTGATTTGATAAACGAGAAAGGCATCTCTAATAGAATTATTAACTGCATTATTCAGGAAAAATAGTTATGGGACTCAAGATTCTGAATTGAAATATGTTTGACTTGTTACTATTTAAGCATGGCTTTAAATGGTATATGGCATTAATTTAATACCGTTTTAAACTCATAAAATGCCACAGACATAGTTTCGCTCGATTCTGAAAGAATTTGTTATATTTACCATGTAAAGCAATATGACTGCATCTTATGCACCTATTTTACTTGTATAATGAACATTTGGACATTTAAGAACCAGAAAATAGGTGTAAAGGGCAAATCAATTAAAAGACTTATTACTGTGACGGGAGGGGGTGACAATTGTATACGAGGCAGAACAACAGAGGTGTGCTCTTTCTGGAGGCTTTAGCAACACTGATGGTTCTAACTGTCTCTGGTGCATGTATGAGGGAGGAGGGAGGTAGGGGGAGTGTAGAGGAGGGTGATTGGACATATTTGAGGAAGGAGGGAGGAAGTTGGGAGGGAATATGTAGAATAAAGGAGTAGGAGGAAAGTTGAGGTTGAAAGGGGGAGAGGAGAGGGGGGGGGGGATTAGACACATGCAAAGGGAAGACAGGAGGTGATGGTAGGGAGACATGACACCTAATCACATATCGCTTCCATTTCACCGGCACTGGGAGATTTTTCCTGTTGTTATCAAGTGCCATCTTCCTGAAGAAACGTTGCATTCGCCCAGTAAAACATTCCGAGAGTAACGTTGCAGCCCTTGGGTTAAGCTTACGGACACGCCAAAAAGGGCCCTATATTTCGATTCCTCATTGCTTTAAAATTAATAAAAGATACAATTATTCCATATGAATTCACATACATAAATCAATCTCATTAGAATTGATTAGACAGAGGCACATAGTGAAGAATATGAGGGTCCACAAAATTCCATGAATGACTATCCATCGTGAGTGGTGAGCACTAATAGCTATACACTCCCATTTGAATCCATATCAAACCCAAACAAGACAATACAATGCTTTGTTTTATCCAACTGCTTTAGAACGTTCAAAATATTCAAACGACGGTACAGTCAGTCAGTCAGTAGCCAGCCCTTACTCCCATAAGGGGTAGGGAGGATCAGCAAGAGACACAAGAAAGGAAAGGTGAGTAGCAAACACATATAACAGTTCGCCCACAAAAAGAAAGCACAAAAGCATTCAGAAGCACTAGTTCAAACGACGGTACAGTCGGCCTAATAAGTGATGTCAGCAATATCTAAGCTTGATTTATTCGCTTCATGTGAGATATACAAACATGTTCCTACACTTACCCACCCTATTCATCATCTGACAGACATTAATGCAGTACAGAGCGAGCCAAACGTAATGGCAGTTGAGACATATGACTTATTAGGACCACTGTACATATAATAATAATAATAATAATAATAATAATAATATACAGTACATACCTTAGTAAATCCCTCGGGAAAGGCCATCCGGGGCTGGAGGGTGTTCTCAATGTCCATCTGGTGGAAGGAGAGGGAGTTGTGGGGGAACTGCTTGGCGGCGAAGTTCACCATCTCGCTAGACAAGTCCACCCCAGCCACTCGATCCACCGGGGGCAGCAGGGGCATAAGTAGGTTCCTGGTCACGTCACCTGCGGAAGTTAGAGAGGTGAGAGATGGATAAATAGAAAACTACTTGATAGGCAGGTAGCCTACATGTATACTCAATTGTCATAATAGACTAAGAGAGAGAGAGAGAGAGGGGGGGGGGGGGGGGGGGGGGGGGGGGGAGGATGACAAATTGACATATAGGCCTAGTATACGATGTGAATGATAGTTTATATTATGCGATATAATCAACAACTTCACTCATAAGTTGTGACATTCGTACTCAAGAACGACCGAGAGATGGGTGCAACTACAAGAAAGTCTCTTAACCTCCCATATTATTGAAATAGGTAAGCTATAATACACTCATAATAGTATAGATACCCATAACATTTTCGTTTTCTTTCAAGCTAGATTTCGGTGTCAGAGAAATAGTGGGTACATAAGGGGTAACAATAATATAGGCGAGCGATTTAAATTTGTTCCTCACAGATACTCAAGACGATGATCTGGAAGAGGCTTATTCAGCCTGTGTCTCCAGCTCTATATTAAACTTACTAGCCAGTACCGGGGTGGTGGTCGATGTGTTATTTGCTCTTTTTATGTGTTCTTTGTAATTACATTTTATTTCTTGGTTATGCCACGTTTGATCCAACCTTTTTTCAAACTTTTGTACAGATTCCGAGGCAACCACATGTTCTGGTAGATCATTCCAACAATTCACTACTCTGCAGCAGAAAGAGTTCTTCTTTTTTCTGTTGCTGGTTCTTGGTTTGTAGATCTTCTTGGTGTGTCCTCTTGTTCTAGAATCCTGTCTGAGGGTGAATATGTCCTCACACACATTTGGGTCGTACACACCACATGGGATTTTATATGTTTCAATCATATCACCCCTAGTCCTTCGGTACGCTAGAGTTGGTAAATCTATTTTCCTCAGTCTTTCCTCATAACTCAAGTTTCTAAATTCCGGAATCAGTTTGGTTGCTCTACGCTTTACATTCTCCACCGCATCAATATCCTTTATCAGGAATGGACACCACACCTGATTTGCATATTCTAAATGCGGCCTAACTAATGCCACATAAAGAGCCTTATTTGTTTTTGTTTTTATAGTATTTACTGTATTTCTTTTGTGAAATTTAATAGTATTAAAGTCGCAATATAATATATTACATAGATGTCAACAGTTCGGGGATAAATCCTTCACTTGATTCGCGCATCAGTGAGAAGTCAGGACGTTTGACCTGAAACTCCTCCTGAATTCACGCATCTACTTAGTTTGGTGATACATTCGGCTCATTATTTTTATATCAAAGGTTTATTTATCACAAATGGCAAGAAATGGATAACGTAAGAATTCTTTTTGTGCATGAGACAGAGGCTATATTGGAAAAGGCACCTGGCCTGGGAGGGAGATTCATGTGTGTAAACCTACATGGAATAAATAATTATAGTCTCCGTAGGGAACACGGTTTCTTGCTGATTGAACCTGTTTTGGAATCATACACTCATGGAACTGTGCTTTACCGTGACGTGCAAGACTCATATTTTTACTTTAATAGCCAAGCCACGGAAGCGCCTCTCCAAGTAGTACAATACTTGGTGACAAAATGTCCTTCAGGGCAATTGATTAGCAATATCATTCCCCTTCAGTCTGAACAGATCTTTTCCTGTGTGTTCCATTAATTGTCTTAACTTTGCAACATACATCTGTGATCACCCCAAGATTACAGCAAAAGACTTAGCTATTGACTATCCTATGGATATCACTGCAGATAATGAACTATTTATATTCTTCAACACGCTTTTACTATTAACCACATTTCCCAATAGCATAAAGTTAATGGATAACCGTTTTCGGGATAGATATCCGAAACTTATGGTTTTGTCTTCCTGTCCAGAGACAACTGTTTACAGGACAGCGAAAAAGGTTCGGGAAACAAATAAAAGGTGAAGCGACTCCCAAGCCAAAAGTTCTTCAGGGTCTGACAGTGGGATAAAGCCATGATATTCCATAGTTCTCCACCCTCCCTCTCCATAGGTAATTCTTTAATATAAACTGCATGTTGCAATTTAAGTCACCCACAATCATAAATAACACATTAATATGAAAAAGGAAGAAAGTATTTTTGTGCCTTTTTGTTATGATAATAATCAGGCATCAAATTATACTTTGCCATTATTAGAGGCATATGGAAATGCCAATGATCGATTATCATATTGTATAAGCACCTAGTGTAGTCATTTACTATATAATAATAATAATTATAATCATAGGAAATCATGATATACTGTGCATATCCTAGGACCTAGGTGTTAAGTATTGTTGATATCGACAGTCGTAGCTCTAGCACTAGTTCAGAAGCGCCCACCAGAGGTCTCATATGAAACCTTGGTAGGGAGAATGGGACGGAGAATTCTTCATTCTCGAATCTGTGAAAACTATTTTTCCGGTGCCGTTTTTAAGTCATTTTTTTTTCTTGCGACATTTTATTAAATTCACAAATTTGCATCGTTCCTGTGAAAGTCGCTTAATATCTACAAGCTACGATTTATGATACCTTTTCATTTTTTTCTGGCTATCATTAATATATTTTATTCAGTTTAGGAAGGAACTCGAGGAATCAAATGGGTACAAACTAACCCGTTGATTCCCACAGATCCTCCTTAAGCTTAGAAAATTGTCTAGTGGTAGCCAGAATGAAAGGAAGAAACTCGTCAAGGTATACCGAAAGGGTTAACATTATCTGGTGAGATGTCTTGAGGGTTAATATATTCTATTAAATTATTATTGAGGATTTTGATTTTTGACATTTTTGAGCCACATGTTTTAGTTTTCCCCCTAGACAAAGAAAAATGCATCTCCAGACCTCTATCAAACTAAACAATATTAACGCCCCCAGACCTCCTTCAATTCAAATATGTGCATTTCTCGGTGTGTAATACACTGTACCCCAACCACAAAACTACCCAAGTTGACGTCTGGGATAGCGTATAATAGTCGTTGGTGGCGAAGTCTAAGAAACCCACCAAGTGAATCACCACGAGACTATTACCTGGTTCTTTCAAGGAGAACCAAGGTTGCTATCCTATTGTACGTCCGTGGTAGTGGAGTGGGTTAGCGCGCGAGTCTGGTAAAACCTACTGAGGTCCCTAACCAGGGTTCGAATCCGCGCCAGGCACCACCACTGGGCCTGGGGATTTTCAGGAGGGTTAAATTCCCTTCACACCCAGCATTTCATTGGTGGCAGTCACGGAACGTGATCTGGTAGCTAGACAGAGAACCCATCACGCGGACCCTAAGAATATTGAGATTGCTAAGGTGATGTGGCTACGATACCTTACGACCTTAAAAGAAGCTAGGGATTAGCCTTGTTAAAGAAGGATGATGTGTAATACCCTGTACCGAGAGAGAGAGAGAGAGAGACAGAGAGAGACAGAGACAGAGACAGAGAGAGACAGAGACAGAGAGAGACAGAGAGAGACAGAGACAGAGACAGAGAGAGATACCCCAAATTAGTGTTTTCTCTTCAGTAATGTTCCCTGTGTCAAGTGTATCATATAGTAGTGTACCAGCTGTGTGTGTAGTCCAAGTAAAAACAGTTCAGTAACGAGAGAGTAGAGAGGACAAGAATGAACAGGCAATTACCCTTTCTCCTCCATAACATACCTGAGCCGCAGCCAATGTCCAGGACGCTCTCTCCCTCCTCCTGCCAGGCCATCTGTGGCAGGTACTCAGACAGCACCAGCAGGGCATCGCGGCGCTGGAGGGCATTGGCAGACACGTACAGTTGGGCGTCCTCCATCTCTCTCACTCCACTTATACAGTAGCTGATATACAAAGGAGCTGTGGGAATTAAGGGGAGGTTATTCTATTTTATATTACTAAATTACAGACTTGCTATCGCTCGCCAGGAAAAAATCGACACCTAAATAGCACGAAAGGTCTGATTATTGACACATAAATGGGGCAAAGGTTCCTAAAATCGCCAAACTAATGGGGTGAACGTCTTAAAATCTCATAAATAATGGGATGAAGCATGAGGGAGAAAGGGGTCCAGAAAAACAAAATAAAATGCCTCCCTTAAATGGGTAAGATTCAGTTAACCCTCTGACTTCCATATACACTTCCTCAACTGAATAAAATCGTCTAATAAGAGTCGGAAAACCGAAAAGAAATATGCGTCATCTTATAAAAAAAAAAAAAAAAAAAAAAAACTTAACCCCCTTCAGCACGATGACGTAATTTTCATCATATTCAATTTACCATTAGACGATTTTCTTTAGCTTATCATCTACTCGGGGGACTCAAAGGGGTAAATACGTTCCCATTAAGGGAGCCCACCTCGCTTTTTTTCTCTTGCTCTCCCTCTCTCTTTTGCTTGTATCCATTCGGCCCCATTCAGCCTAATGTTTTAAGACGCTTACCCCCATCCAGGTGTCAATATTTTTCTGCCGAGCGGTAGCGAGCCTTTTGTTTTGACAGCAAGCTAAATTTTTACATTTTTCGATAGAAAAATATCTCCGGCAAAGCCGGAGAAGAAATCGACACCTGGATGGGGATAAACGTCTTAAAACAGTTGGCTGAATGGGGCCGAATAGATACAAGCCAGGGAAAGAGAGAAAAGGAGAGAGAGATAAACAAAAAAAACTGGTGACCCCCCCTTAATCCCTCTCAATAACATAGGTCCTCCTTAAGCTGCATGGAATACATATCACTTTAGCCAGAATGAAAGGCAAAGAGGCGTCATCGTGCTAAAATAGTTGAGAGGATGGGCCTTTTTTCTGGCCCCCCTTCTTCCTCATGCTTAGCCCAGATTAAAAGTCGCACGGCCCATTAGTTTGACGATTTTATTACCTTTCGCCCCATTTCTTTGTCAATATTGAGACTTTTCATGCCATTTAGGTGTCGATTTTTTCCTGGCGAACAATAGCGAGCCTGTAATTTAAGATAAACCGGCCTTAGGCCGGGAAATTTTTCTACCGAAAAATGTAAAAAAAAAATATCTTGGAAGGGGGTCTAGGGGTGTTTTTTTTTTAAAGCTTGATGAAGGTATAGGGAGCAAACTAAATAAAATAATATAAAAGTTAAAAAAGCAATAAGAAATAAAGAAGGCCATCTCCCCTTAATTAACCCTTTAAGGATGATGACGCATTTTGATAGTTTATTCTGGCTATTACTAGAAGATTATATCAAGCAAAGGAGGGATCTCCATGCGTGGGTCAAAAGGTGAATGGAAATCAACTTTACCCCTTTCATTGTTATAGGTCTTTCCTAAGCTTTATACAATCGTCTAACAATAGCCAGAACAAAACAGCTAAAAGGCGTCGTGATCCTCAACGGGTTAACAAAGCGTATAGAGACAATTCAAGGTTTCAATATATCCAGATTATTTCAAAAGTTGGCTTTAACTCATTCAGTACCCGTGCCGTCCCTTTAACTTATTCTGGCAACTATTAACAGATTTTATTCAGTTTCAAAAGGCCCTCCAGCTATTAATAGGCTTCGAACTATCTCACTTAACCCTTTTTACTCCCACAGATCCTTCTTAAACTGCTCAAAATCGTCTGAATCTAGCTAGAATATAACTAAAAAGACGTCGCCAGTACATAAGGTGTGTACTAAACATGAGGGAGAAGGAGATCCAGACATTTTGTTTTATCTCAGTCTTCTACCGCTACTACAATACTCAATGTTCTTCAGAACTTTCTCAGTGGATATCCCCTCCCTTACGGAGGGTAGGGGGCACCCGCCTTTCAACAAATTCCCACCCCTAATCTGTAGGCTACAACTCTCTAAGGCATGTCCTCATCTTCAATAATCGGTTATTATTTCATTGGGAGGTGTTTGGTGTTGGGAGTGAAATTAATACATTAGATTATGAACATTTTGTAGTGAAACATGTTAAATGTTAACATTTGGCATCAATAGGACAGAAATATATTAGTTTCATATTTTTCCATTAAATATCGATAAAGTAGGTGCTAATGGATTTAATTAACCATCAGCTGGAAGTAAACCGACTATAGAAGAGCAAGGTAAAGTACCATTAATATAAACAATTAATAAATAGAATATAAATTTTACCTTTTCACCGGTGATAATTGGGCGAAGAATGCAAAAAAACTTGCTTTCTTTTGGTGGGAAAAAATCAAACCGTCTCCAGTGATAGAGGATAGTGTGGGTGGGTAGGTGGGTGGGATGGAGGTACAGCAAACGACAGAGTCAGTCGCTGTCCTCGTGGTAGTGGAAGAGGAGGAGGTGGAAGACTGTCCTCGTACGCGGCGCCAGTCCTTCTGATCACCATACACCACTGTCAGCCATTATATATGTCCCTAGAGCAACCCCTTCACCACCCCTCAAGCATCTCCATCCTATCCTCCCCCCCCTCCACCCCAGTCTTCTAAATACCACCACTAACACGCCTTCACACATCACCAACACACCCCTAACACAGCAACACACCCACTATTGTCACCACTAGCATGCTCATTGTTTGGGGGGGGGGGGGGGGGGGGGGAGTTATATTTGCCTCACAGTGGGTAAGGCCTTTCTTAGACTTCTGTATGGCTTAACTATAGAACATTGTAGATCAGTAATATTGCACTATTGTGCATGTAATAATGTGTATATATACTGTAGTATATATGTTTATATTCTTAGCCGGGCTCGAACCACCGGCAGTCAGGATGATTGTCCATTGTCCATGCTTTAATCAACTCTAAAGGAAACTTAACCTTTTCCTATTCATAGGTAAATCCTACTTGGAGAATGTATTTCAATTCATACAAAAGTCGTAGCTCACGCGTATTGTATATTTGTGAGATATACTTATCACCTAGGCATATATATATATATATATATATATATATATATATATATATATTGGTGGGGGAGATTGTAGGCACCAATCGATCAGGGCTAGACCCAGGAGAGGCTATAGGCATATGATAAGGAGTCGCAGGAATTCCTGTTTCATTTGTTTGGCATCTCTTATTGATTTTCTTTGTGCCTCATTTACACTGAGAGTAATCCAGCTAGCTCTCACAAACACCTCCTCCTCCTATCCACTTTACTACACTAAACATGCACATTGCACACCACACTTCCTTCTTCCACACCAAAATTGTTTACAAAAATGATGAACTATAGCCCAGCCTCGGAGTTCCCAGTGAGGGGGGGCATAAATGCCCCCACACCCGCCCGACTACCCCCTGACAACCCCTCAAAATTACCTGGACCTCGGCCTGTATTAACTTCTGCAACATTCGCAGACTTTCCTCTAATTTTCCCTCTGTTGAACACCATCTCTCCTCCTACAAACCTGATCTTCTTTTCCTCACCGAAACTCAGGTGCCTGAAGCAACTGCCAGCAGCCCCTTCTCTGTATCCTCCTACTTTCAAAGCCAAAGGCGGATGTTGTGCATACGTGCACAACAAACTCACTTGCTCTTGTGTTTCCGATTTCGACTCCTCTGAATTCTCAACTTTATGGCTCAAACTTTCCTGTCATTCTCTTACTACATATTTCTGTGCTGTCTATCTTTCCCCTAACTTTACCAACTTTTCCCAAATTCTTTGACTATCTAAACTCTACAGTGGAACACATTCTATCCATTTCTCTTCTCTCAGAAATCTCCATCTCAGGAGATTTCAACGTTCACCACCGCCAATGGCTCTCTTATCACACTACTGACCAACCTGGTGAACAAACCTACGTCTTTTCTATCCTAAATGACCTAGAGCAGTTAGTTCAGCAACCCACCCGTATCCCGGATTGCCTCGGAGATCGGCCCAACATTCTTGACTTGTTTCTAACTTCTAACCCCTTATATCGTCGATCTTTTCTCTCCTTTGGGCTCCTCTGACCATAAACTTATCTCTGTCACCTGTCCCTATCTCTTCAGTACGGCCACCCGATCCTCCTAGCCGTCGGTGCTTGTGGCACTTTGGCGCTGCCGAGTGGGAGGCTCTCCGGCAGTACTTCTTTGATAATTTCTGCTTCCGTGGCCGGGGAACCTCGGAGAGCGCTGAACGCATTACCGAGGTAATTCTATCGGGAATGGAAGCATACATTCCATTCACTTTCTCTCAGACTAATGCAAAAAAATCTTGGTTTACTCACGCTTGTTTTACTGCTGTCCGCAATAAGGAGGAAGCATTCAAACGGTACCGACGCCTTCATACTCAAGAATCTCATTCTTCTTATGTTTCTGCCCGGAATCAAGCCAAATCTGTTCTTCGACTCACCAAACACTCTTTCATCAATAATAAATGCACTGAACTATCCAACTCTAGCTTTTCCCAAGCTTTCTGGCATCTAGCCAAAAACCTCTCCAACAATTTCTCTTCCTCCCCTTTCCCACTCTGGTGGCACAACCATCACTTCTTCCTCTGACAAAGCTGAACTTTTCGCTCAAACTTTCGCTAAAAACTCCACCTTGGATGATTCCAGTGCGATTCCTCCCTCTCTCCTACTTATGCCTAATATGCTAATCTCTTCTAAATATGTACTTTCTACCCTCTCTGGTCTTAATACTAAGAAGGCGTACGGTCCGGACGGTGTTCCTCCTGTTGTACTAAAAAACTGTGCTTCCGTGCCGACTCCCTGCCGAGGCAAACTCTTTCGTCTTTGTCTCTCCTCTAACGTCTTCCCTTCTTGCTGGAAGTTTGCTCTCATTCAACCTGTCCCAAAGAAGGGTGACCGCTCTCAACCCTCTAACTATCGTACAATTGCTCTCATCTCTTGCATCTCTAAAGTTTTTGAAATTATTCTTACTTCCAAATTTCTTAAGCATTTCCCTTCTAATAATCTACTCTCAGATCGCCAGTATGGCTTCCTTAAGGGTCGCTCTACAAGTGATCTACTTTCATATCTTACTAACTCTTGGTCATCCTCCTTTCGGGACTTCGGCGAGACCTTTTCTATTGCGCTAGACATATCGAGGGCCTTCGATAGAGTCTGGCACAAATCTCTAATTTCTAAACTACCCTCCTTCGGTTTCTATCCCTCCATCTGTGCCTTTGTCTCTAACTTCCTTTCCGGTCGTTCCATAGCTGCGGTTGTGGACGGCCATCGTTCACTTCCTCATCCTATCAACTCCGGTGTTCCTCAGGGTTCTGCCCTATCTCCAATTCTATTTCTAATTTTCATAAATGATCTTCTCAACTGTACCTCCAGTCCTATCTATTCATATGCAGACGACTCTACCTTACACTAATCAACTAGTTTTCAGAACGCCCCAGCCAGCAGTCCCTCAAAGACAAACGTAATAAAGCCATAAAACACTTATCTTCTGATCTAACTTCCATTTCCAATTGGGGCAGAGAAACCCTTGTTACCTTTAATGCTTCCAAAACCCAATTTCTCCATCTATCTACCCACCATGAACTCCCAGAGGACTATCACTTATACTTCAACAATACAAAGATCATCCCTTCATCTTCTCTCAGTATTCTTGGTGTCTCTTTTTCTTCTGATCTCACTTGGAAGGACCTTATCACCACTCTTGCTAAGGCAGCCTCCCAGAAGCTGGGTGTGCTCAACCGCCTCAAGTTTTTTTTTACCCCTGCACAGCTTCTTGCTCTGTACAGGGCCACAGTACGTCCTTGTATTGAGTATTGTTCACATGTGTGGGGAGGATTCTCTCACACAGCACTTCTAGACAAAGTAGAAAGGAAAGCCTTTCGTATAATTTTCTCCCGTCCACTCACCGACTCTGCAATCTCTCTCTCTTCGCCGCAATGT
This sequence comes from Paralithodes platypus, assembly GCA_032716605.1. Classification (NCBI taxonomy): domain Eukaryota; kingdom Metazoa; phylum Arthropoda; class Malacostraca; order Decapoda; family Lithodidae; genus Paralithodes; species Paralithodes platypus. Next base: position 43,754,422 of record CM064580.1, read on the forward strand.
TGCATCTCTCTCGCTAATCTATCGCTACTACAATAATCAGTGTTCCTCAGAGCTCTCTCAATGTATACCACCTCCTCTACGTAGGGTACGTAGTACCCGTCTTGCAACACAATCCCACCCCTACTCTGTACAGCTCTCCAACTCGAGAGTGAAACGATACTCCCAATCTTTCTTCTATTCAACAGCCGAGCTCTGGAACTCTCTCCCTGAATCCATCTTTCCCTCATCCTATGACTTAAATTGTTTCAAACTCCGTGTGTCCAGACATTTTGGCTCGAACATTCCTTGATTTTGGCCCTGTCACTCTTTCAACTCTGGGGGAGGCACTTAGTTACAGACAGTTTTGCCTTTTGTCTCCCTCATCCACATAGAAAAAATCAATAAAAAAAAAAAAAAAAAAAAAAAATATATATATACTGTATATATATATATATATATATATATATATATATATATATATATACTGTATATTGTTCATAGTTTACATATTATATGACAATGTTATCAAGTGTAGTTATCATGTGTGAGATAAAATATTTATTGGGATATATTTTAGCTTTCCGATTGTTAAAGACCCTTCCTAAGTTGCATAAAACTATAAATATAAGCCAGAAGGAAACGGAAATGAAGAGCACCATAACGTAATTTTCATGATATTCTGGTTACCATTACACAATTTTATTTAGTTTACAATCAACCTCTGGGACACAAGGGGTTAAATACATTCTCAATAACTCTCTGTATTACATAGGTCCTTCTTAAACTGCATAACATCTTCTAATTCTAGTCACAATGAAATGTCAAAAGTCGTCATCGTGTTAAAGGACTTAAGCCAATAGTCCAGAAAGCATATAAAAGGAAATGTCATTCATATCACAAGTCATACAATCTAAACGGAATATATAAACATACACTCATACTGAATATATATATATATATATATATATATATATATATATATAATTATATAGTATATATTCAGTATGAGTGTGTTTATATATTCCGTCTTCTTAAGTTTATTCTACTTATATTTAGACGATTTTGTGCAGTCTAAGAAGGATCTGTGGTAGTGAAATGGTCAAGTGTGATAGTTCGAAGCCTGTAAATTGCTGGAGGTCCTTTTTAATCTGAATATAATCTTCTAATGATAACTGAAATCAAATAAAAATACGTCGCCGGTACAGAAGGGGTTAAGCATACGAAATCCACAACACACACACAAACACACACATTAGTTATACATTAGGAAAATTAAATAATTATATAATAAAGTAAATAATTATCATAATTGAAAGGTAAATATTAATAGGCTAGTGGTTTTTACGAGGAAATGAAAGCAACACACATTTATTGAAAGGTTAATATTTATAGGCTCTTGGTTATTAAGAGGAAATTAAATATTAAGTACATAATTATTAATTATGACAAGTTTAGACATTGTGACTTATAGCCTCTTTATAATTCAGGTTGGGCTGGAGCAAATAGACTGTCCATTTCAACAATGATCTAGTATTTGAGTCTTCCCGAATGGTAGTTTTTTCTTAGTTTGCTCACAAGACCTCCATCAAGCTAAAAACCATACCCCCAACAACCCCCTTCGAGATATATTTGAGCATTTTTCAGTAGCAAAATGCCCCTGCTAAAAGCTATTTCCTCCTAAATTACAGGCTAGCAATCGCTTGCCAGAAAATAATCAACACCTAAATGGCACCGGAAGGTCTTAAAATTGATAAAGAAATGGGCCAAAATATTTTAAAATAGCAAAACTGATAGGACAAACGTCTTAAAAACTCAAAACGAATGGGATTAAACACGAGGGAGAAAGGCGTCCATAAGAAACACCCCCTTAATCAGTGTTATTGGATGACAAGAGGTTAGGGGATCAGGATAATGTATGTTAACCCATGGACGGCGAGCGTCCTCATATGAGCCCGTACTGGGAGACGGCGAGCGTCCTCATATGAGCCAAGGCCTAACATTTTTTTTTAAAAGGCCCCAGTAGCACTTAAAAAAAAAAATGGTGTTTAAGTGAGATAATTCCCCTCCATACCTCTTATCACTCCTCCACATGTGTCAAAATCCCCTCCTTCCTCCCCCCCCCCCCATTCAATTATCACCTATTTTCCCTCTTATTCCCTTATTTATTGGTTTATTTTTGTGCCAACATCTCCAAGCCGGTTCTAGGGTGTGGTCATGTGACTAGCGAGTGTGTTGCGTAAGGGAGAGTGTGAGTGAGTGACTCAGTCAGTCTTCAGGCCTCGCGAGGGAAGGGTTTACGTGCCGCCTGCCTCAGATTTCATGAATGACCGGTCGGCAATAATTTGCGATTTTGACCATCTAAACACTATTCCCACTTGTTTTATCGTTGTTACATGTTACTATCTTCATATTAAACATAAAATAGGCGCATATGAATAAGTAATAACGATATTTATCGTAAAATTACGATTTTAGGCGGGAAAGAGGCCTAATATCGTCGCCCAGTTACATGGTGTCCACTATAAACAGCTCGCGCTTTAGAGGTTAACACTTGGTGTGTTCCAGAGGCTGTATAATAAGAGATCCGAACACCTACGCCCCTGTCCTTTAGGGGGTGGGTGGGTGGGGGGGGTGGGGGGGGTGTTCTGGTCAACCTTCTTACTAATATTTAGCCCTATCTGTTTTGATATTTTAAGACATTCGCCCCATTAGTTTAGCGATATTAACCCATTGGCTGCGGGAGACGTTCCGGAACGTCATGACAATTTACAGGATTTTAAAGCCTCTTAATGCCTGTAGAATCGCGTGCGAGGGAGTGGGAGTGCAACAGGCCACTAGTCCTTCCTCCAGCCAGCCGGCCGCAGCACTGAGGACTGAGCCATACTCTCGCGAAATATACAGCATTGCCAAAGGCAAATGTAGCGCGACATTAGCGATAATTGCTTATTTTAGCGAATGTTTATGGTAGCGCTGCGGGTGAAGCCCACGAGCTCATTTTGGTGTCAATTTGAAGCTATTTTCTTAATTTAATTTCATTCAGACACTTGCCTAATCAATCAGGAGTGCCTGAATGAGCCCTAATATGGCGGAAATAGGCGGAAATAGGCTCGCACCGTATGGGTTAAGACCTTTCATGCTAGTTAGAAGTCTATTTTCTTCAAGCGCAAGATAGCGAGCCTGCAATTTAGGAGGAAACAGCCAGTGGCCGCGGAATTTCTCTACCGAAAAATGCATGAATTAATCTTATAAGGGGGTCTTAGGGCTATTTTTTAACGCCTTACGAGCGGGCCCGTCAGTAACTTCTACTACCCGCCAAGCGGGTGGTTTTACCCTAAACGACCTTGTTTCCATGATCTTTTTCATGCATAAACAAGAGCCAGAGCATAATACAATTATGTATCCCTGAAAGGGCGATAATTTAGCTTTCCAATGACACCAGAACCATTCTTCTACGACCACGCGTTCTCTTGCAACGTTCGTGCAAGACGAAGGAAAAATCCCTAAAATACAGTAATTTCCTTACATAATTCCCTGTGTAGCGAGGCAGTGAGTGTGGGTGTGTGTGGAGCTGGGCCCAGTGCTGGCGCGAGAGCCGTGCCGAACGGTCAGAGTCGACCTACGCTCCTCCCACCGCTCGTCTCTCTCTCTCAGAGCCAAATATTGCTCAGAATTGCACACCGCCTGAAGTCAGTCCCCGCCACATAGTCCATGGTTTTCTAGACCGACTTAAGTCCACCCCCGCCAGACAAGGGTTAAAGCTTGATGGAGGTTTAGGGAGGAATCTAAAAACAAATAACAAATAATAATAATAAGTAAATAAATCTATAAATAAATATATAAATATAAATCAACCTTGGGACTGTAGGCTGTTCAGTAGCCTGTTATTCTTTTAAGGCCCCGAGATTATCGATTAAAGCTTCGAGATGATGGGTGTATCATGAGTCGCACTAGATGAGATGGTGACAGTGGAGCTTCAAAGTGTTGGTTGCTTCTTTTCTGCAACACTAGATGGCGACACCTTATTTATACATGTCACTTGATTGAAGAGAGCAGCTACAGTATGCGGTCGTTCACAGCATGGTCGGGCATCTTCTATGCTATGAATTGGTGATGATATAGGGGTTATTTTCTTGATGTGTCGGCGTAGCCAGTTTACTTGTAGAATACACTCAGATCACCTCAGAAGAAACCCTGATGTTTGGCGCGGTCTCGATCTGAGGTCCTTTTGGTCTGCATCCCCCAGAAATAAGTAAACAAATAAGTAAATAAATATGTAAATAAAAATCTCCCCTTAACCCATACTGTATGGTACCCTCCAGTACCAGGCAGAGTGGCCAAAATGGCTTCAGAGGCAAGAGAGCACACCCTCCCACCTCAGAAGTTGGTGAAGTACTAACCCAGCCAGCCTGTAGAGGCTGGCAGCCAACCTGAGAAGTGTTGCCAACTCCTCAGAGCAGTGCCTACAAGTCATGTTAGCAGCTACCGCTCGATACTACCAGTTACAAGGACCGCATATTACTAATGGCCGTCGGCCGTCGCTGGTACTGGCGAGTTACTTTTTTACTGACGGCCATCGTCCATCGCCGATACAGTAAGGGTTAAGATGGTGCGGGTGTCTGGCTCAGGCCGTTTTGGGAATGTTTAAGCATTATATTTTCTAGTGTGCTCTAAATTTAAAAACATCACCCAGAACCCTTTCAAGCTTAAAAATGCCCCCAGATTCTCCAAGCTAATTTTGTATATTTGTACATTTTTTGGTCAAAAAATGTCTTAGCTGAAGACCAGTTTCTCTTAAAATGGCAAGTGCATGCTTTAAATTCACCTATCCCTAGAGCAGGAATACCATAAATATATATATTTTTTCTCGCAAAACAGGATTAAAAATAAATCAACATATTGTAAATACTTTCACTCATTCACCACGAGTATATTTTTTGTACAGAAATTATGCGGTAATGGCGATGTTGTGGTCAGTAGTTGTAAGGTTGGCCCGCGTAGGCAATCGAGTCAGAGGGTGGAGGAAGGTGGAGGATATTTCGTATTATCTCCTATATATATCTTCCATATGAAGCAATATTATTATGCCATATGTGCATAGGTTTGAAAAACAAGGCACCTTTGAAGAATTAGGACACAGAAATTAGGTGTATAGTGCTGTTGCTCGTTCCGCTCTTGTACCACCTCCTCTCTCGTGTATTTACGTAGGATATATTTGAGGTAGAGTGATGGTCCCTGAGTGCTGCCACGCAGTTCACGAAGATGAGGGAGAAGTAATGGTGTGGTGTATGAGGTGTGAGTGTGTTGTGAGCATTATGTGAGGTTTGGGATGAAGAGTTGCCACTTCGTGCTAAATGTCGCCCAATTTTCATACGTATCTCGCCTATTCTGCGGTTTTGGTGTATGTTTTAGAATCGCTACTGTATTGAGTCCCGTGGTATTTGCTCAATAAAAACTCAATTGGATCCTGCCGCAGGAGAGAGGTTAAATTGCAGGCTTGCTATTGGTCACCCAAAATTCTGCTTTCCACATGGGGCAAAATTGATTAGATTGGGCTAGGAGGCCATTAATGACCCCAAGACACTCGCCAGCAGTCTCCCCCCATCCTTTATCTTCTCTAATGTGGTGCGGGTGTCTGGCTCTGGGGGGCGGGGGAAGATGTGGAACGGGTAGCTGGTTGATCAGTTGTTTACCACCTGCCACCACCTGCCCAGTCCTATCATCTGTTTGGTCTCTGGTGTTGTGATTCCACGGCGTTCCTGTTCCGTCCCAGCTGCTGTGATTCTGTGTAGCTGCTTTGTCCCTCCTGCTATGGTCCCGCGGTGCTGCTGTTCCGTTCCATCTGCTGTAACTCCGTGCAGCTGTTTTGTCCCTGTTGCTGTGGTCCCGTGGTGCAGCTGTTTCGTCACTGCTGCTGTGGTGGTCTTGTGCAGCTTCTGACACAGCTCACACAAGGGGAAGCTGTTGCGCACTTTCCAGTACTGGCGCCAGAGGTGGTAGCGTCCGTAATCCTCCGAGGAATTCGCCACCCTGAGGACGAGACTGAGAGTTAACCCTTGGAAGAACCGATTACGCATTTCTTTTCTGGTTATTATTATGCAATTTTATTCAGATTAGCAAGGGTGTATGGAAGTCAGAGGGTTAATTGAGAGAAAATTTTCTCTTATAATTCCCACAGATTTGCATAAAATCGTCAAATGATAGACAGAATAAACTGTCAAAAAGCGTTATACTCTTCAAAGGGATAACATATGCAGTATTATGACGCATTTCTTCATATTACTCTGGCTAACATTATACGATTTTACTGAGCTGGTCGAGGAAGGATTGATTTGAAAGGTTAATATTTGAGATAGTTTGTACTTTATGCGATCCTTAGAGGTCTTTCTTAAGCTAAGTGTTTGGCCGAGATATGTGTGGCGTCAATGTAAGAGTTGAGTGGCAAGGATAGAAGTAGAAAAGATATTAGAACAAATAAACAATCCAGTAATACAAATCTAAATGGATATTAAACGAAGGAACCTATACCCTGTTCCAAATAAGTAGGCCAAAACTCTTGAACATTAACCTCTATAACTCACAAACGATTAGAGTAATCAAGATAATATTTCTACCATTTGGGATGGGTCAGCTAGGGAATAGGTGAACATTTACAGCCAATTTGCTCTAGCCCTTTTTGAGTTACCGAGGTTAGGGGTCACGATTTCTGGCCTACCTATTTCGAACAAGGAGAGTTGAGCCAGATGTTTGGGGGATATGTGTGTGGCGTCAATGGAAGAGTTGGGCGACAGGAATAGAAATAACATAACATAATTACAGATGACTAAAAGCCACTGGGGCCTATCATGGGAGATCTTAATTGATTAACAAAATAAACAAAATGGTAATAAATTAGTAGAAGAATAAAAAAAAAAACACGACATATACTTGCAAAGAGCCGAAACACTTGCCTGATCAAGAGTCGGGCTAGGTGTTTGGGGCAGATATACGTGGCGTCTATATATAAATAGGAATAGAAACGTACAAGACAATAGAAAACAAATAAAGAAAACAGTAATATAAATGGAAACAAAATACAAGAACATCATAGTAATACAAACAATATAGTGATACAATAACATAGTAAAACAAACAGAAATAGAAAATATTGGAAGGAACCGAACACTGACCTGATCAAGAATAGTCGAGTTAGGTGCTTGGGAGGACATATATGCGTGGCGTCTATATATGAGTTGAGTGCCAAGAATAGAAGTAGAAAAGAAAATAGAAGAATGAACTTATAAACAATCTTGTAAAACCAATAGAAATACACAATAAACAAAAGAACCTGACCTGATCAAGAGTCTCGCTAGGTGTTTGGGGGAGATGTTCGTGGCGTCTATATATGAGTTCGGTGGTAGGAAGGCAGCGTAGTCAGCGCCTCCGTACACCACTGGGACCAAACCGTGCCGCAGGGGCTCCCAAATCTGGTGGTACATAAGGGCAGCATTAGGGTTGTACGGGGGATGGGCAGGTTTAAAGTCCCCCCCCCCTCTCTCTCAACCCCCCTTGTATCCCACACTGGAATTATAACTAAATTCATGAAAACACTAATTTCTCAAAATCTGGAGGAATAACCATGAAAAATAAGGGTGCGAGCATTTTTCCTATACAGGTAATTACCAACATATCTTTCCTTATATCGTTATTTATACAGACACAAACATACCAAGAAAAAACATTACTGATAAATATAGAATATCAATGGTAAATTAGACCATTCCTTACCATAAATTATACACCTGACACAATCACACACCCAAGAATGCGAGATAGCATCACACAGTAAGGGGCAACAAATGGCTGACTGCCCAGCCTTCCTCTGTGCCTAATCAAACCTTAGTCAATACTCTATATTCACAAAACAGTAATTAAAATTATTATTATTTGGTAGGGTAGGTATGTATAGGTAAGTTGGTTAAAGATTGCCGAATTTCTTATGGACTCAAGCTTTTTTGAGAGAGCTAAAGCAAAACAATTAATGGATCTGAATGTTGGGTTCAAGGTATATTAAGCAAAACTAGGGGATTTGGGGATCCGAGACTGAAGACTGAAAACGTTGTGTGGAATAAAGAGAACGTTTGCAAACTCAATACTGAATAAAAAGTTTTTCAATTCTACGGCCATAATAGTCCACCAATTTCTATGTATTTGGTACCGAAACGTTCGGAATTGCGAACCTCACCCAATTATGCAAAAATGGTTTTGATCATCCATGTAGTTTTCAAGATATGGATTTTCAAGTGAATTTGAGTTTTTTTTTCAAGACGGCCGAAAAACCCCATGTAGGGCAAAACCTTTATAACATTTGTGGAGCATTGGTAGTGGACTCCATATACCAAAGCACAATAATTTCCTATGAGTGGGAGAGACGGTACTTATGTCTGAAATCTTTCGGAAATGCAGCCACCACAGGCGTGTCTGGTCGCCATTTTGGATGTTTAACATATCAAAAGTTGCCCAGTACAAAAACGCACCTTGTGTCAATGATTGGTCGCAATCTGACAAGCGGTTCCGGAGTTATTGCGTATAAACCGTATAAACCGGTGTGCAAGTTGCAGGCTCATTCTCACTGGCACAGAATAAAATAAAAAAATAAAATAAAAGCATAACCAAAAAAAATAAAGACCAAAGTTATTATCTACGAATCGTCTTATAATCGCCAAACTAATAAGGCGAAACAGGGTGGGTGGAGTAGAAATAAAAGACCACACACAAAAAAGTGTTAACCCCTTGAGGTTTACGACGCGTTTTAGCGGTTTCTTCCGGCTAATATTAGACGATTTTATTAAGATTAGGAAGGGTATAATATTATGGAAGTCAGAGGGTTAATTGAGTAGTGTTTACCATGTCGATGCCCACAGATCCTTCCCAAGTTGCATAAAATCGTCTAATGATAGCCAAAATCAACGGATAAAACGCGTCATAATCCTCAAGGGGTTAAGCTGTGAAGCAATGAGTTATTTATATCTTGGAATATTATGCCATAGTTATTAGTAAGTATTGTATGGACTTTCCTCACCTAGAATTGTAGGAAAGGGGTATTGTAAGTGTTGTTGGAATATTTACATTAAATTCACACCTTGGATAGTTATAAAGTGTTGTTGTAAGTGTTATATAGGTTACACTTTATTCACACTTTGGTCAGCAGTAAAAGTGTTTCTGTAAGTGTTTGATTCAATAGGTTACTTTATTAACGCCTTGTATAGTTATAAAGTGTTTTGCAAGTGTGTGTTGCAATGGTTTACATTATATTCACGCCTTAGATGGTAGTAAAGTGTTGTTGCAATAGGTTACACTTTATTCACACCCTAGATAGTTTTAAAGTGTTGTTGTAAGTGTTGTTGCAATAGGCTACACTATATTCACACCCTGGATGGTAGTAAAGTGTTGTTGTAAGTGTTGTTGCAATAAGCTACACTATATTCACACCTTGAATAGTTGTAAAGTGTTGCTGTAAGTGTTGTTGCTGTTGTTGTTGTTCCCCAGACTGCCTGGCCGAACATCCCCAAGACCTCAAGCAAGGCCAAGGCCATAACCGAGCGTCCCCACAGAACCCTCCCTGCCTACCACAATAAAGCCTGGGTAACCGAAGCCACTCCATGGCGGGGAGCTGAGGAGGGTGCGGAAACGCCCGGGAAACCAAAGCCCCACCCAGGGCTCTGTGCCCCTCCCTCAGCAATTATGAAGAGAAAGTTGAGGGGAAAAGGAAAATATATAAATATTGCTGGAAGTGTTGTTGCAATAAGCTACACTATATTCACACCCTGGATGGTAGTAAAGTGTTGCTGTAAGTGTGTGTTGCAATAGGTTACACTATATTCACACCTTGAATAGTTGTAAAGTGTTGTTGCAATAAGTTACACTGTTTTCACACCTTGAATAATTGTAAAGTGTTGCTGTAAGTGTGTGTTGCAATAGGTTACACTTTATTCACACCTTGGAGTTTTGTAAACTGTTGCAATAGGCTACACTACTGTATATTCTCGCCATGGCAAATAGTAAACAATAGAACACAGAAAAGTATACACAAGGTATATAATATAATTGGGTATAGTGATTGTGATGTACCTTTCTATCCATATAATAATAGAAAGGCAGAATAAAGGTATAGAAGATAATTGGGTATAATGATTGTGATATACATTTCTATCCTCTAGGCTAACAAACACCGCTTCCCAGACTCCTTTCAAACATAAATAAATCATCCCACCCAGACCCCCTTCAAGCTAAATGTGTACATCTTTCGATATAAAAATGTCCCATCGAATGCCGAAACGTCATATAATCATCAATCTAAAGGAGTGACACGTCTTAAAATCACCAAACTAATGGGGCAAAACTTAACTTCCTCGCTCACCTTTTCCGTCAAGTAATCGACACACATGCTGTTCTCAAAGGCCAGATAGAACTTGTAGGTAGGACTGAGGACCTTGGTGTAGCAGTAAGTGCCTTTGTTATTCTTGTCACATTTGTAAGGTCCACACTTGCCGTACACCGCCACGTTTATGTGTTGCTGCAGCTCCTTCACGTAAAACTCGCGACCTGAAAAGAACAGATTTTTCTACATTCTGAAACACAGTGTTGATAACTGTGGTCACTCTTCCTCCTAATTATATACTGATGCTCATAGAGACGTACGATAGCCGAAGGAGCCCCGGTGACGTACCTACGGGCAGGGACGGTACCCCTGCATCATGCACGCTGTCATGCAATAGTATGTGCCGAAAGTGGTTGCTGCTCTAACGGGATATGTCAAGATGGCCGAAGGCATTCCTGTGGTCACCATACGCACATCGTAGGTGCACCGTCAACATGACCGACGAATGATGATGGACCATTTAGGTCCAGCTGGCAGATTACCTGTGGCATACCGATGGTCGTCGCTGGATGATCGCCATTGCACCGGAGGTATCCCTCCCACACATCCTTCCATCTTCTATTGACCTCTGGTTATTATTAGACGACTATATGCAAACTAGAAAATTAGCCAAAAAACAAGAGAAATACAAACACCTCCAAGTTATCCATTATCCTGAATCCTTTTATACACCTAGATTATCCTATTACATTATTTTATGTTCAGTATATTTTCTTTTTCATGTAACTCTTCAATAATATTATTCTCCTTTTGCATATTCCAACTTATTTATATGCTCCATACATCACTTGACTACACTTGATCTTCCACTTTAGCCTCTCTCTCTCTCTCTCTCTCTCTCTCTCTCTCTCTCTCTCTCTCTCTCTCTCTCTCTCTCTCTCTCTCCTCTCTCCTGGCATCACAGCCGATTTGGCCCTGACTGACTTGTTCGTGGCACCTTGGACACACTCACACTCACGACATGCTTGCGGTCCCTTGTTTGACGGTAAACATTATTGAAATCATGAATGTGCAACAGGCCCTTAGGGCTCGGTGCACATTGAGCTGCAAACAACACAGACAACACAGCACACAGCAGGGAAGAAATCTGCAAACAATGATTTCAAATTATGGTGTGCACATTGGGACGTAGGGCAGCTCAGGCCTGTGTCTAATTTGAAGTAAGTATTTTCATTTTTCTGCCTTGCTCTGTGCTGCGCCAAACTAATGGCGTGAAGAAGGGCCTCACCTGATACGGTGCTACAATGAGAGACCATCCAGGCGGCCATCTTGTAGCGAGAGGAAAATTTGGTGTCGTCTCTCTCCAGGGCCTGTAGGTGGGGCCCGAGGTGTCCAGCACTATACTACGACTGTTGCTGAAGTCATCCTCGCCACCGTCTGTAAGTAGGGGAATCTTAATCCTTTGAAGATTATGATGCATTTCTTTTCTGTTTTCTGGCTTTTATTAGACGATTCTATACAATTTACGAAGGGTCTTGGGAATTATAGGGTAAAGACTGTCTCAATTAATCGCATAATAATAGCCAGAAAGCAGAAAAGAAATGCATAATTGAATCTTGAAAAGGTTAAGGTCTGTTTTCATTTCAGTTTTCTCAGCATTGGGCATGCAGTTATGGCTACAAAGTGACCGTCGCATTGACCCACCGAATAATTAGTGTGAACAACATAGTGGTGTTTGGCGTACCAGAGGAAATGAAGAAGGATATGAATCTTGAAATACGATCAGAGATAACTAAACATGATGGTATTCATTGAGATGTGTGATGAAATAGGACTTAGATGTTATGACCGTGATATAGAAGCAATAAGAAGGTTAGGTAAATATACGGGTGTGGTGAATGAAAGAGGAGAGAAAACAATCCAAGACCAATTATTCTACTCACGTTGAACGGAAGTTTGAAGGACAGAATATTTAGAAATGTATACAAGTTAAAGGAAGCAAACAATGTTGTTTTTAGGATAATCGGGGTTTCTCATGACATGACATATGAAGAAAGGCATAAAGACAGGAATCTTATGGAAGAAGCTTAAAACAAAAATGAAAAAGAAAAGAACACAGAACATTTGTATGTGGTCAGAGGAAACCCATGGGAAAGACGATTTCAGCGAGTAAAAAGGAGGGTCATTCCTGCTCCAATGAATACCCCAGCAGAAATATCAACAAACACAACAGCGGACAGCTCGACGTGCGCCCCAGCAGCTACCCTACCAAACAATGTAGCAACCGATACGGAGGGCAAACAGTAACAAGTACCGGTACTACTATACCCACAAACCACGTGAGAATAAAGGACAAATTTAATATTTTATTCAGTAATGTGGATGTTTTTTCACCCGACAAAATTAGAGAAATGAAGCATAGACTCACTGAGGAAGACATTATACCTTCATATTATTGCTCTACAAGAAATAAAGCCCAAACATCTTAGATATGAAAGAATATTAGTAGAGTATGTTATTGATGGATATGAACTAATTGAGACAAACATTCTAAACTCAGATGAGGGGAGAGGTATATTGATATATCCATCCAGTTCCTAAAAAAGGTGCCTCTTCAGATCCATCAAACTACAGGCCAATAGCTATAACTTTCACTCTTGGTAAAGTCTTTGAAATTATATTAAATAATCACATAATTAAGCATCTTGAGAATAATAAATTAATCAGTGATAGGTAATATGGTTTTAGACGATGTCGATCAACTGCAGACATTCTTTGTCTTCTTACGCATCAAATCAACCAAGCTACAGACCAACATGGTGAAACACATACAATAGCACTGGATAATTATATCAAAGGCATTTGATAGAGTCTGGCATCAATCCTTATTGTCGAAGATGTCACACTACGGCCTTGCATCATTAGTTCCACTAATTTCTTCTTATCTTCATAACAGAAAAATATGTGTAGTGGTAGATGGCCTTTATTCTCAATTTCACTCAATAAATGCTGGTGTTCCCCAGGGATCAGTTTTGGCCCCAACTCTGTTCCTCATTCATATCAATGATCTCATATCTACCACTCATAATCCAATACATTCCTACGCAGATGACTCAACACTCCACAGTTCCTTCACATTTACCAATTCTTTCACCCAACCCGATCTTATAAATTCAAAAATAAACACTCTGAACTAGGACCTTTCTAGAATTAATGAATGGGGACAAAAGAATCTAGTTTCCTTTAATGCACAGAAAACCAAGTACCGGTACATTAAATTTTCTAACCGACAGAATCTCACTGACTCCCACATATTTTTTAATGATGTAAATATTCCCACTTCTCCTAGTATTGACATTCTCGGTGTAACATTAACTACTAACTTGAGCTGGACACATTATGTTAGAAGCATTGCTAAGAATGCCTCTAAAAAACTGGTACTCCTGTACAGAGTTCGAGAATTCTTCACTGACGAGCAGTTGGTCGTAATATATAAAAGTCATGTGCGTTCTCAGATGGATTACTGTTCACCTCTGTGGAGTGGAAGTGGAGTGGTTGCATTGAGGCAGTTGGACAAAATTCAAAATAAAGCTATTAGATTAATCAATAACTCTGCAATCACACAGGACCTTCCTACATTATCCATACGAAGAAACGTTGCATCCCTTGCATTATTCTACAGATATTTTCACAGCAATTGTTCCGAGGAACTTGCTTCAATTGTGCTGCCTCTCCACATCTTTCCCCGTAGAACTAGGGCAGCTGAGAGCGCCCATGAATTTAAACTTTCTCCTCCACAATGCAGAACTTCTGCTTATCAAAATTAATTTATACCTAGAACTACTACTCTTTGGAATTCACTTCCCTCGAGTTGCTTTCCACAAACTTACAATCTACAAAAGTTTAAATCCAGTTGTTACAAACATTTTATGAATGGAGGATGCCTTTAGGCACATGGACCTTTTTGTTTTATCTGTGTTTTTCCTTCCTCCGTTCATTGTCTCTTTAAAAAAAAAAAAAAAAAAAAAATATATGTATATATATATATTAAGCAGGGGATACCTTTCAGCATAGTTAATCTGACTCAAACGTATTGTAAATTTTCATGCATTTTGGTAAAAGACGAAAAGGAGGAACTACTGATTACATCTGTCTATAGGAGTCCAGCCTGCTCCTGTGAAAATAATGACCAGCTACTGGGACTAATGCGGGAAACTAGTCAATCTACCGTGAAAAATAAAATATTATTGGGTGACTTCAATTTACCAAATATACAATGGTCTTCCTACACTACGACAACAGGAAGAAATAGTTTAGAATACCGGTTCATTGAGGAAATGAAAGATGGCTTCATGTCACAGCACATAACAGAACCAACTAGATACGGAGATGGCAACATAAGTAACGTTCTAGACCTAATTTTCAGCAACCATGAAAATGTTATAGAAGACATCAGAATAGAAAGTCCAATTGGGAAGAGTGATCATGGGTGCATACATTTTTGTTGCAATATTGAATATTAACAATAAAAGAATTGTACTAATGTATGAAAAGGCTAATTTCAATATTTTGAGACAAACTGGTTATTGACTGGAAGGTTTTCCTTGAATGTAAAAATATATATTATGTGGCAAAGATTAAGAAATATATTACCGGATGTTGTAGACAAATGTGTGCCTAAATTTGTTTTAAATCTAAAAAAAAAAAAAAGGCAAATAAGAAGACAAATGAGAGCCTACCAATGAACAGAAGACTTTGGAGAATGATAACACGAAAAAAGATATGGGCAAATTTGAAAGAAATGTCCTATGAAGATGCACGTCCGAATCGAGAACTATATCTGGGAGTAGCAAATGATTACAGAAGATTAAACAATCAAGTGAGGAGAGAAACACGTAGAGCGACAAAGAACGTAGAAAGAAATATTGCACAGCATGTAAAGACTAACCCCAAATTATTTTGGAAATACGTACAGTCAAAGACCAAAACTAGGGCTAACATTCCAGAACAGTTTTCAAACAAAGAACAAACATCCAGAACTAATAACGATAAAGATAAAGCTGATATGCTGGCCAACTACTTTAGCCAAGTTCTCACCAGGGAAACCTGATGGTAGGGTACTGTTACCTAATCCTGTGAGAGCAAACATTCCTGAAATGGACCCCATGCAAATATCAAAAATTAAAATTAAACAACTCATAAGGAAATTAAATATAAATAAGTCACCTAGACCTGATGGTTTTGCATCCACGTTATAATCAAGGAGGGAATGAACCAATTAGTTACACCATTGAAGATAATATTTGAATATTCCATCGACACGGGTGAGAATACCAGAAGACTGGAAGATTGCAAATATAACGGCAATTTACAAGAAGGGAAATAGAGCTGACCCAGGGAATTATAGGCCGATCAGTTTAACGAGTATCATATGCAAGATATTTGAATCCATGACCAGAGAAAACATAATGGATCATATGCAAAAATTCAAGCTTTCTAGCCCTAAGCAGTTTGGTTTCCTATCAGGTCGTTCTACTGTTTTACAACTCATTAAACTTATTGATCAATGGATGGATATACAGGCAAATGGAGACTCCGTGGATATCTCATATTTTGATTTCATGAAGGCATTTGATAGAGTTCCTCACAAAAGACTGATTGCAAAGTTAGAGAGTTATAACATCACACATAAAATTCTGGTATGGGTAAGGGCTTTTCTTAAGAACAGGAGGCAGAGAGTCATCGTAAATGGACAAGCATCGGAGTGGACAGAGGTGATGAGCAGTGTGCCACAGGGATCAGAGTTAGGGCCAATGCTTTTTGTGATTTTCATCAATGACTTGCCAGAGGTAATGAAAAATGGCAGTGAAATATATTTATATGCTGATGATACAAAAATATTCCATACAATTAAAGATGAAAATGACTCATAAAATGCAAGAGGACATAAATAACATGAAATTATGGTCAGAAAAGTGGCTACTGGAATTTCATCCTGAAAAATGTAAGCAGATGAAAATTGGTAGATCGGATGTTGGAGACGCAAGTTATACTTTATGTGGGGAAATGAGAAAGGTTGAAGCAGAGAAAGATATTGGTGTAGTAATTGATAACATTAACATTCTCGGATCACTTGGCTGAAAAAATAAATAAATCTAACCAAATTGTTGGACTAATTAGACGGACATTCCTGACGCTGGACCAAGAGATGTTCAAGGCTCTTTATGTGGCATTAGTTAGGCCGCATTTAGAATATACAAATCAGGTGTGGTGTCCATTCCTGATAAAGGATATTGATGCGGTGGAGAATGTACAGCGTAGGGCAACCAAACTGATTCCGGAATTTAGAAACTTGAGTTATGAGGAAAATAGATTTACCAACTCTAGCGTACCGAAGGACTAGGGGTGATATGATTGAAACATAAAATCCTATGTGGTGTGTACGACCCAAATGTGTGTGAGGACATCTTCACCCTCAGACAGGATTCAAGAACAAGAGGACACACCAAGAAGATCTACAAACCAAGAACCAGCAACAGAAAAAAGAAGAACTCTTTCTGTTGCAGAGTAGTGAATTGTTGGAATGATCTACCAGAACATGTGGTTGCCTCAGAATCTGTAAAAAAGTTTGAAAAAAGGTTGGATCAAACGTGGCATAACCAAGAAATAAAATTTAATTACAAAGAACACATAAAAAGAGCAAATAACACATCGACCACCACCGCGGTACTGGCTAGTAAGTTTAATATAGAGCTGGAGACACAGGCTGAATAAGCCTCTTCCAGATCATCGTCTGTGAGTATCTGTGAGTTAACAACAGTATTATACAGAACGCCGATCGTAATATATATTTTAGTTATCGGTAAAAATACCATTTTCTTATATGGCTTAAACAAAGAAAACTAATATTTTTAAATGGGTAACTAAATGATAACAAGTAAATGTCCTCAACACTATATAATTTATTTCGAGTTAATGCAAGCAAAACCAGCTAATTTTTATGTTTTATAAATCAGAATGAATTTAGATATAATAAACAACGTTAAGTATCAACTTATTTGGACCAACATAGTATCAAGAAACTATGTAGATAATTTAATTGAAAGTATCAGATCATTCGAGAAACAGGACTTACATTTAAGTGTTGGTGGTTCTTCTAGTTCGACGTGTCTACAACCTAGCTGTTATTTAGCATAGGATAAGCTAAGATACGTCTTATTATATCAAGTGACTTAAACATTTACATTTATCAGTTACAGTATATTGTTTTGTCATACATTTTCTGCATAATTGTCTCCCATCACAAAATATGTGCCTGCTTGGTTGTTTTGGTTGTGGGGGAAAAAAGAAAGGTTTGAAAAAAGTTAATAATTCGGTCAAACAGATTGGTATCGAATGGGAGGGAAAAACTAAATGCTACCCCGGTCTTATTGTATCACTGGTTAGCCATATACAGGCAAAAGGGAGACAGTATGAGGAACAGGTGAGAGAGTGTGAGGAAAAGGTGAGTGTGTGTGAGGAAAAGGTTGAAAAAAAGGTGAGAGAGTGTGAGGAAAAGGCTGGAGAAAAGGTGAGAGACTTTGAGGAAAAGGTGAGAGACTTTGAGGAAAAGGTGAGAGTGTGTGAGGAAAAGGCTGAAAAAAAGGTGAGAGAGTGTGAGCAAAAGGCTGAAAAAAAGGTGAGAGAGTGTGAGGAAAACGGTAACAACCATATAATAAAATCTGAAGCAGAGGCAAAGGAAGCAATGCAAATACTTGTGGATCAATTAGAAAAACTAAAAGCTCATATGCATGAGCAATCTGTTCAACTTCAACTAGAAAAAGACAAATCCGAACTGCTACTGAAGGATATAGTGACAATTACAAATAAGTGTATTGAATTACAGGTCAATCAAGACACTACAAACAATATTTCAAACCATCAGAGCCGGGACGCAATAAAATATGCTTCCAGTCTCGAGGATTTAATAAAGCGTTTGGAAAAAAAACTTCGAGATGCTGTAAAGGAAAAGTTGCATTGGAAAGAAAATTATCTAAATAATGAAGATGATGTTGCAAAATTAAAACAGTCTCATGATATAGCTAAGAAAATAGTTTCTGAAAATTCACAAGAAATAGAAGTCTTGTCTAAGTTAAAGAGAGTTAATGGTTTTCAAATAAAAGGATTAGAACAGCAGGTACAGAAATATCGTTCAAATATACACGAAAATGAAATAAGCTTGGGACAAATGAGCGATGACTGTCACAAACACCAAAGTGAAATTAGTTATCTTAAAAATGAAGTTCAGTGGCACGTAAAACAAATAAAAACCATAGCAAATGAAAAGAATGAATGGGAGGATAAATGGGAGGATAAATACATGAATAAACAACC
Organism: Paralithodes platypus; assembly: GCA_032716605.1. NCBI lineage: Eukaryota > Metazoa > Arthropoda > Malacostraca > Decapoda > Lithodidae > Paralithodes > Paralithodes platypus. The sequence goes on from CM064580.1 coordinate 43,773,131, forward strand.
CAGCATTGATATGTTGGTTTCTGAGCTTCAGCGGTGTTTTGAACGCGACGCATTTAATGTGTCACAAATAATTGAGTTGGAAATGCTGATTTGTGATGAAAAAAATGATCGAGAGAATCTTATTATTGACTCATTGGCTAAAGATGTACAAATAGTTGAATATGTAACCCTCATTGCTGAGCTGAAGGACCAAGTTTCATCTTCGTCATCTGAGAAGAAAAAATGGTAATTTTGTGAAAGTCGTATTTTTGGCAGAATTGCCGCACAAGGGTTAAGTTAATTTAAACTACTTCACACACTTTCTATATAAAATTCTGATTTTCATAATTAATTTTTCATTTTATAGCTTTAGAATAACCTAAAAACCTAACCTAACTTGTCCTAGTTATTCTGCTAATCTCCCAGTATATGTAGGAACAGTTCGGTTCGGTTAAGTTATTCTAAAACTAGAAATAAAAAGATAAATTTTGAAAATCAAAATGGTAATATGTTCTCTCAGCATTTTTATGTATTATCAACTCTGTGTAAGCAGAGTGGTATCGCTCCCCCTGGTATATTCTGCACTGCCAACCGGCCTGTCTGTTCTTTCTGTTGTTGTTGTCGTCGTCGTCGTCGTCATCGTCATCGTCATCATCCGTCTGTCCGGAAACTCCTGGAACATTCAATGTATTTTGACCAAGCTTGACACTTTCATTCAAGACTGTAACAGATGCATGGAATGGTTTCCACTCCATCGAGATAATACCCGAGGATCGGCACAAGACAACATTTTTGACGGAGCAGGGTAGGTTTCGCTACCGGCGTGCACCCATGGGGTTCCTTGTATCCCAGGATACCTACACAGAGCGATATGATGCGATCATTGCCGATGTTACTAGAAAGTCTAAGTGCGTGGATGACGCCATTCTCTGGGATGAGGATTTGAAAGATCACTGCTGGCGCGTCATTGACTATCTGGATCTGGTGGGGAGGAATGGTGTGATGCTGAAATCTACCAAGTTCCAGTTTTCATCAATGGGTGTGGACTTCGCGGGATTTCGGATCACAGCAACTGAGGTGAAGCTCCTGCCGAAGTACCTGGACGCCATCGCTACATTCCCGAGGCCCGCCAACATCACTGACGTGCGGGCATGGTTTGGTCTTGTAAACCAGGTGTCCAAATACGGCAGAACCACTGGAATGATGGCGCCGTTCAAACCACTGCTGAGTCCGAAGGTTAGCTTCCACTGGGGCCCGGATCTCGAAGAGGCTTTGCAGCGCTCCAAGGCTGCCATCATCAGAGAGATCGAGAGAGGAGTAGATATATATTTGACCCTAACAGGCGAACATGCATCAACCCTGACTGGTCCAAAGCAGGTGTGGGCTACTGGCTGCATCAGAAGCACTGCGGCTGCGAATCTATAACCCCCGGGTGCTACCCAGATGGATGGCGGGTGACACTGGCCGGCTCACGTTTCCTAAGAGACACAGAGAAGCGGTATGCTCCGATCGAAGGGGAAACTATAGCAGTGGCATGGGCGCTGGAGGATAGCTGCTTCTTCACGATGGGCTGTCGTGATCTTGTTATAGCTACAGACCATAAATCCCTGGTGAAAATTCTCGCAGACAGGGCACTCGATGACATTCAGAACCCCATGATTTTCAGACTAAAGCAACGAACGCTAATGTGGAGGTACCAGATAGTACATGTGCCTGGCACGGACATACCAGCAGCGGATGCAGCGTCTCGGTATCCGTCACCTACAGTTCGGCCCAACAGCGAATTGTGTGTGGTAGCCCTGTCCGCCATCCGCATCCCTGTGGATGTTGACGATGACCTGGAGGTCTTTGTTGTAGATTCAGCCAAGGCCTCAGTGTGAATGTTGGGTGCGGTTACTTGGAGCCGTGTGAAGGAGAGCACATTGAAGGATTGTAACCTCCAGTCGCTTGCCCTGCTTATCCAATCCCCAGCATCTCGGGACAACGTACCAGAAGTGCTGCAACCATACTGGCAGTACCGTGACAGACTGTCTATGATAGACGAGGTCATAATGATGGATGATCGGGTACTGGTGCCTCAAGCGCTGCGGAACAAAGTATTGCTTGCTCTCCATGCAGCACACCAGGGCATGAGTAGAATGTCAAGTAGGGCACAAGGGGCGGTCTTCTGGCCAGGCATATCCAAGGACATCGAGAGCACACGTAACGGGTGCCTCGAATGTTGGAGAATGTCACCATCCCAGCCACACATGCCACCAGTGCAGCCATGTGTGCCCAGTGGCGTCACCAGGGGGGGGCTTGGGGGGGCTTAGCCCCCCCAAATCAAGGACTCAGCCCCCCAAAAAATGCAAACCCCAAAACTGCCATGAGTAATTAAAATAAATAAATACAAATTAAATAATAAATAATGCATAACCAGTTCCCTGCATCCAACCCCCCCCCCCCCCAATCTACTTTTTATTAATTGATCCATATAGGTTAAATACGAATTGTTTATGTAATGTGAATATTTATTCACAATTTACATAAACCTATGGCTATGACTCAAATCATAATAGTAATATTAGTAAGTTTCCCCTATATTTTCACCCCAAGCTTAGTTTTCTTTGAAGCTTGAGCCGTTATATTTATTGAAATTATTGGAAATATAAATGCAATATGTATTGTTTTTATGAGACTTATTATATATTTACAATATAATATATTATTTATATTAAATTGTGAAATAAAAGACACATATCCACATACCATTAGGCCATGTCACTATATGAAACTTTGAAAGGATATCAGTTTTATAGAATAACAATTGTTTGTAATCTTGTATTTTATCAATAGGCTTATCTAAAGTAATTGCTTTATGATTTGGAGTTAATAAATATGCTTTTTTGTTTTAAGTGAACTGTTTTGTTTTTCTATCACAGTAATGGAAGACAAATCTTGCCAATTAAATCTATATAATGGTACAATAATAAAAGTTCTTCAAATTATCCAATTTAATATGCTAAGAAATCGTTACAAACTATAGTATATTCATTATAAGTAGGCGAAACATCTAGACCACTTACCTCTATACCTAAGGAAAGACTGGAGTAATCAAGCTAATATTTCTACCTTTGGGAAGGGTCAGCCAGGCAATAAGTATGGACATTTACAACCCATTTGCTCTAGCCATTTAGCGAATTACAAAGGTTAGGGGTCACAATTTCTGGCCTACCTATAATGAATGGACTATAGCATGATAGTATATGAAGAAAAACTATTCTCTGCACATAGGCTTTATACCCTACAATTACCATTGGCCTTGTAACTAACTGACTGATGCCTGGTATCAGGCTCATCAATATTTATGTGTCATATGTTTCTTACTTATACACATCTGTAGGCCTCAAAAAGGCCCCAGAAACTGCTCAAATTAAAAAAAAATTTGGGGGGCTTACAGCGCCCCCCCCGGACCCCCCAGCTGCTCAGGCTCGCTTCGCTCGCCACCCACCCACCTATCTATGCCAGGGCTACAGCCCTCCAAAATTGTTACCCCTGGTGACGTCACTGTTGTGCCAACCAGACCCTTCCAAGCGATCGCTGCTGACTTTTGCGTGATGCGCGGCATCGGATATCTGGTTATGGTGGACAGGTACAGTGGCTGGCCACATGTCGTCGCATCTCAATCCGGCGCAAAGGGCTTCAGTAAGGCTCTTATAAACTACTTTGCAACTTTCGGGGTGCCAGAAGAACTGAGCACGGATGGTGGCCCGGAGTTTACTGCAAAGGAGACGGCACTGCTTCTACGATGTTGGGGCGTGCGGCACCGACTCTCATCCGCCTACCACCCGCAATCGAATGGGCGGGCAGAAGTAGCCGTCAAGTCTATGAAGCGCCTCCTGACATCACACTCAGACATCCACGGTAGTCTTGACACAGATGCGGTGACAGCTGGCCTGCTACAGTTTCGGAACACACCAGACCCTGAGACCGGCATGTCTCCAGCACAGATAGTTTTTGGTAGGAATCTACGGGACCCGCTACCTGTTGCACCAAGGACGCAAGTGTTCAATAGCACAGCAGTCCACACGGTTTGGCGCGAGACATGGGAACGTCAGGAAGAGGCACTCAGGTTGAGATTCGCCAAGGAAGTTGACAATCTCGGTCGCCATACACGTCAGCTTGCGCCACTGGAGGTAAGTACAAGAGTTCTACTACAAAACCAAACAGGCGCTTATAGCAGGCGTTGGGATAGGACTGGCGTGGTGGTGGAAGTGAAGCCCCACGATCAATACCTGGTTAAGATTGATGGGTCGGGCAGAGTGACCCTGAGAAATCGGCGGTTCCTGCGACACATTCAGAGTCTGACGCGCACCAACCATCCCATGAATTCACCTCCACCACTTCCCTCCACACAGCGGCGACAGACCACAAACAAGATGACCATTGGACCGGGAACAGCAGCCCCAGGTCCACGTCCATGTGGCCACTATCAGTCCGTTGCATCTGATCCTGATCCTTCACTGACCAACATGCAGGATAACACACCTGCTGTAGATATGACGCCAACGCATCCACAGGTGCACCATCAGAATGCAGTGACGCCACCGCCCTCGCCTCCGGAAGACGGCCCATCCGTGCCCACACAGGACACCTCTACGCAGGACCCACCTCCATGCCAGCACACTACCCATGAAACCACGATGGGAAAGAAGGCAGCCAGCGTATTTCAGGGACTATGTGGTAGAGTAATAAGTTTCCAGCTGAAAACTGGGGGGGATGTCGGGATATCCACATAGTGACTAAGTGATCGTTATGTTGATGAGGAATAAAAACTTATAAACAACATCCGAATGTCCTTTGACCAGATAAAGGGCCTGATCTAAGGCCAGTTTCCCATACGTTGCAGATTCGCTATAGCTCGCCCAGAAATATGTTGACACCTTAATAGGGTGAAGCGTCATATGATCGCAAAACTCATAAGGTATATTATTGTTATGCCCTGATTTTATACGGGATTAACTTGGTATAGGTGAGTTCTGCAAGATTGGGTATATAGGACTTCACGCACAGTACACAATGGAATCAACCGAGGGTATAAATAACATCACAGTAATGGTTTATAATGCAGCTTTATTCTCCATAAACACTAGGTAGAATAATGGTTATATGTGCACTTGAAACAATGGTAAATTGAATAAGTCAGATACGTAGTTTTGGACTTTTTACAATCTCTAGCACTTCTCGCGGATTTGGATGGAGGTTCACTTCCCACTTCCAACGTTCGGGTATTATGCTTCTGATCACCTTAAATTTTGTAAGATATTAGAGTACACGAATCACGCGGGTTAGGTATCTCGCTGTATTAACCTCTCTGGCAATATGACTCTCATCTAGGATGAAGGTATAGCATAATATGGTTATAGCCCAAGAATTAACGTAAAGGGATAATTGTAGCTAGTTGCACTGGTCTAGTATATTCGGCTGTTTAGGTAACACTTTAGACCGAAAAATATCAGTGAGGGGCGAATCAGGTTTCTGGTGGAGTCACAATCACTTCTTTCAATATGCTTTAGCTCGAGCCGTAGTCCTAATAATTTGGACTTATTTCTTTGGCGAGGTAAAACCTGATGGCAAGAATAATTACGGGAGTCAGTTCGCCTAAACTAAATTTCACTGATATATGTTAATACATACTAGCATAATAAATCACTTGCTTCCTAACATCAGAGATGTTACTAGATGACAACACAATGCGGTCAACCGTTTTGCTTTGAGCTCTAATATTCAACTGTCCGACTGGGGTCTCTGTGTCTTATTTATAGGCAGATCAAGGAAGCTTCAGGAATGTTCTAGAAGTATTGGATGTCAATGCTATGAGGTAGTTAATTTATTCTGGTGAACTTAGGGGGTTAGGGAGGGGGTCTTTAATGTGGCGGTAAGTAACTTGTTATCTGATTTATTATCATGGATATCTTAACTCTAGTATGAGGTACTAGTAGAGTTATTTAGGCGGATTTGGTGAAGGTTTTTAGGGACTACTTTGCTGGCGCCCTACGTGAATAGGCTGGGAGGTATTATTCATCAATTCACCTAAATATCCTTCTCTGGTCTAGCTGACATGCTATTCGTAATCTAGGATGGGATAAGGAAGATTTTGGTTTTGGTTAAGGATGGGATAGGATGGTATTTGGATAGGTATTTAGAGGGTTAGTTCATCACCTGTTGGAAATTCACCTGGTGTCTGGCAATAATTTGTTGGCTACGTGTGGGTCATGGTGAACGTCCGTGGGGGTTGGGGGGTCCCTTTGGGGTGGGGGGCATGCCACTCCCTAAATATGTATATATGGGATTCTCTATGCTAAATGGAGTTTTCTTATGATGTGGTGGTGTCAAGAGTGATACTCCTAGGGAGGGTTGATCATGGGCTCTAGTTTTTACTTACTAGGATTACTCATGGGGCTCATAAATAGTGGTTTTCGTGAAAATGCAAGTCAGGCGGAACCGTCGACTTCTTAGGGGTGAGAGGTTGGCTGTTGTAGCCTCGCGCCGTCTGCCCTCCTGGTTCAGGTTGTGAGTTGGGCTAGTAAGTTAGAGGGTAGTAAATTGGGTTACAAGAATGAGTCTTTATCTGCTATTTATTGGGGTGAGGAAATGAACGGGATCGCCTTGTTAGAACGTTCGTCTGGGCGTCTTTACAGGTGGGGGTTGGATATTGGAAAGGGGGTGGTTTGAGGCTAGGCGCCGTGCCGCTCGTGACCTAGGGTAGTAACCTTTAATGCGCTGGACATAGGGGTGGCATTTCCCTACGATCAAACAGGTAGGGTGGTGTGCAGCGGGGCGTGAAGGAGCAAAAGACAGGATGACCCACAAAACAGGTTACTACTGAGCATGGGGGTCATGAAGCAAAACAGAGTAATGTGGATTGTGGGTTAGGAGGTGGTGATTGGGAGACGTGTAACAATTGTGGAAAAGTAAATGGAAGAGAGGAATAACATGGCGGATAGAAGATAATTACCCTAAGGACTGAAATACATGCATGAAGGACGGTATTAGTTGTTGTCAACTTAAGGTGAATGGGACTTGGTTGGAATGCACGGAATACGATTCAACATGGGCAGTGCCTCTGTGTCGTAGCAATATCGATCGGGCAAATTCCGGTTAATATTATATATACACGTGGTTACTAGAAGAACAAGACAAGGGCAGCTGAGCACGGGGGCACATATCTATATATATCTAGTTACTACTGAAGAAAGGAACAGCTGAGCAAGGTTACATAATTAATTATAGGAGTGACATAATCATGATCGGGCTCGTTGTGGACTAGAAATCGAAGGTGTTTTGAGCTCGCTTTCGCACCTACACAAATGAAAATACTATAACCCACAAGGTGGTTATCAAATGAAATACATACTTAGTTGGTACATCAAGAATGTCTAGGAGGAAAGTCATGTGGTTTGTATTTTAGAAGACTGGGTTTTTAAGAGGCGTGTAACATGCGGAGTAAAGTGGAAAAGAGAAAACATCGTGGAGAACAGATAGTTACCCTAAGGAGTGCATACATGCATAAACGACGGCATTATAGACGTCGTCCTAATAAGATGATGAAACCGGGTTGGTATGCACGTGGCACAATACGACACAAGGACAGTGCCGCCATGTCGCATTAATACAGGTGGCATACTCCGGTTAATATTTTATATACACTTAGTTACTAGAAGAACAAGGCAAGGGGGCAACTGAGCATGGGGGCACTTATCTATATACTTAGTTACTACAACAGAAAAAGGACAGCTGAGCATGGGGTTGGTATGTGAGTGTTGTGAATGTTAAAAAGGTTGGGGATCCACCATTTTTGGCCGACGTGCCTTTGGGGCCTTTTTCTTTCCGGCCGTGTTGGGGTCGGTCCCCTGGTCCAGTCGTACGCTCCTCTGTTGACTGACAGGGTTGGCGGCTTCCTTTGATCTTGCGGGAGTGTCCCAATTTCCCTTCTTGCTGTTGGGTCCTTTCGTCCCGGTTGGTTTTCGCTCTGGTTCTTGCGGAATTACCACTGGGTTGTTGGTCGAGAGGTTGGTGGGGGAATTCCCTTTTTGGGGTATTTTAATTATATATATATAAATATATATATTGGCGCTATTATTAGACTATTTTATTTAGAGTGCGAAGAGTATACGAAAAACATAGGGTGAATATAGATAGTATTTACCCTTGTGATGCCCATAGATCCTTCCAACATTGTATAATATCGTCTAATGATAGCCAGAATAAACTGTCAAAATGCGTATTAATGCTGATGGGGGAAATAATCAGTGGAGAGAACACCAGCCTGTGACAATGGGAATAAGGGAGATGGATGTATAGTACGAGAAAAAACGAAGACAAAGAAAACGGTGATGATAAACAAAGGGACAGTAGGGGACAAAGTATAAACACCGAGATAAAATGGAGGATATAAAGAGGAATAAGACAAAGAGAGAGAGAGAGAGAGAGAGAGAGAGAGAGAGAGAGAGAGAGAGAGAGAGAGAGAGAGAGAGAGAGAGAGAGAGAGAGAGAGAGAGAGAGAGAGAGAGAGAGAGATAGAGAGAGAGAGAGAGAGAGAGAGAGAGAGAGAGAGAGAGAGAGAGAGAGAGAGAGAGAGAGAGAGAGAGAGAGAGAGAGAGAGAGAGAGAGAGAGAGAGAGAGAGAGAGAGACTAAATATATAAGGAAGGGGAAGGAGAAAGGCGAAAGGAATAAACAGGAAACCATGAAAGGAGGGAAGGATAAATAAATAAAGAAGGGACCAGGTGTGTGTATGTGTGTGTGTATGGACAGGCTGTGTATATGTGGCGTGTATATGTGGCGTGTTTATGTTGGATTGCGTCTGTTTTTTATATGTGCATAGGGTCTATATGTGTGTATTATGTGTTACATACAGTAATTATGTAAGTGTGTGTGTTTTGGTGTGCTTAACCCGGGAACTGAGGGGAGACTCTTAAGAGTTCCCCCGGCGGACTGCGGGGAGACTCTTAAGAGTCAGAAAAAAAAATAAACTTTTGACATCAAATTTTTATTTTTTTTATTTTTATTTTTATTTTTATTTTTTTATTTTTATTTTTTTTTTGGCCCCTGGGCCATGCAAAATCTCAGTCCTCTACCTCCCCTCCTTCCCCACTTTCCTCCTCTCCTTCAGTTATCACCTATTTTCCCTGTTATTCCCTTATTCTGAGGTATATTTTCGTGCTAACATTAGAAATCCGGTTACAGGGTGTGGTCATCACTGATAGCAAGCGAATGCAAGAGAGAGAGAGAGAGTATCGATCGACTGTGTCTCAGTGGCTTTGGGGGAAATTGGCGGGAAAGCAGCTTGCCTCACCCATACATTATACAACTCGCGGGCTATATCTCCGATTTTGACCATCCAAACGCTGTTTTCACTAGTTTTATTGTTGTTTCAGGTTAATACCTTCATAATCAACCCATAATAGGTGCATATGGATAAGTATTAATGCTATTAATATGAATATTTTAGTGACGGAAACACCTCAAATACGTCAGCACAGGGGACGTTTCCAATTACCCCCATGCGCACTTGTTAGGTTAAGGTGTGTGTGCGTGTGCTATGTTTGTGTGTATTATGTTGCATTGCATATATTTTTGTGTTGTGTGTGCATTTGAATGTGTGTTTATTTGTGTGTGGAGGAATACAGGCTCTTTGTGTGTGTGTGTGTGTGTGTAGTCGTGTGCGAGTGTTGTGGTATGCATAGTCCATACATTTTTTTTTGTGTGTTTTATTTCTTCTATATTCCAACTCCCTCCCTCTCGAGCATAGGCTGAGAGCCTGGACATTCACCACTTCAATGAACAGTGAAGCCTGTGAGGTCTTGTTCCAGTCTAGGGAGTGAGGCATGTGAAGCACGTAGAGTACAACGAGCACCTGCCATCTTGCCTTCACATGAGGCACGGTGCTCACACATGGTCCGAAGCGACCCGATCTCTGAAGCCACCTCATTCCCGTGCTTCACTGTCTCACCCCCTACACTGGGACTCTCACTCTTACACACACACACACAACGCCACCTGTTGAGCAGATAACTCACATGGACTATGGTGGTATGTGGGTTGTGTGTGCATGTGATAATGTGTGTATTTAGGTACATGTTGCGAAAGACAGACATGAGAAACACAAACTTAATACTCGACAAAAAGAAGCCTGTTGGAGTTGGGGTGGGGTGGGGGGCATATACAAAAGAAGGGGGTGGAGTTACGCAGCAACACACACAATGGAATAATTATGACGATAATTGAGCAGCTATTACAATCATAAAGAACACGAGATGCAAGAGGCAGACATAACAAAAGAAAAGAGAGCTATTCTCTAGTTGAAGGGGGGGGGGGGGGAATGATCCCCTAAAATGTATACCCATTGTATATGTAATGCCCTCGAAAATGTCCCGCAACCACAATAATGTACTACCCGAGTTGACGTCAGGTATAGCGTAAAATAGTCGTGGATGGTAAGTCCAATAAACTCATCACGTGATAACACCACGAGACTATCACCTGGTTCTTAAAAATCGGACTAAGGTTGCTATACTTTTAGTACGTCCGTGGTAGTACAGTGGGTTAGTGCGCGGGCCTGGTGGTGATGGTGGTGCGTCACTAACCAGGGTTCGAACCCCACCCAAGGCATCTCAAAACCTGTGGGTTTTTAGGGGGGTTAAATTCCCTTCAGAGGTTCGTACCCCGCGCCAGGTACCAGGAAAGGTTGATCCTAAAGGTAGCCTGGGGATAATTCCCATTCCTATTTAACCTGGAAAAACCTAGCATTTCATTGGTGGCAGCGGTGGGATAATGGTTGTGTCCCTCGGTCGGTACGCGTGAGGGGGGGATTAACGGCGCGTGCGGGCGGTTCAGAGGGGTGAGGGGTGAGCGAGTTAGAAAACGGGATTTGCTGGGGGGACTGCGGAGGGTTGGTGGGGAAAAAGTTAGGTGTAGAACATGGGTTATTGGTGTAGGACTGGTGTATTGATTTGGGGTTGTTAACATTTGTGGGGGCATGGGGGAAACATTGTTGGGTACATCGGTCGGCATTTTCTCTGGAAACATGTGTACATAAACATTGGATAGAATTATGGTTACATATATCAGAGTCTGTCCTGAAAACATGGGAGGATTTATTCTGGACAGAGTTACGAGAATTGAGGGGATTACCGAGAGGGAGTTGCTTGGACTTGTCTTCTTTCGTTTGCTGAGGCATTTTTTTAATGAAATGCTAGGTTTTTCCAGGTTAAATAGGAATGGGAATTATCCCCAGGCTACCTTTAGGATCAACCTTTCCTGGTACCTGGCGCGGGGTACGAACCTCTGAAGGGAATTTAACCCCCCTAAAAACCCACAGGTTTTGAGATGCCTTGGGTGGGGTTCGAACCCTGGTTAGTGACGCACCACTATCACCACCAGGCCCGCGTGCTAACCCACTGTACTACCACGGACGTACAAAAGTATAGCAACCTTAGTCCGATTTTTAAGAACCACGGTGATAGTCTCTCGAGATGAGTTTATTGGACTTACCATCTACGACTATTTTACGCTATACCTGACGTCAACTCGGGTTAGTATTATTGTGGGTGCGGGTGGTAGTACAGTGGGTTAGCGCGCGGGCCTGGTGGTGATGGTGGTGCATCACTAACCAGGGTTCGAACCCCACCCAAGGCATCTCAAAACCTGTGGGTTTTTAGGGGGGTTAAATTCCCTTCAGAGGTTCGTACCCCGCGCCAGGTACCAGGAAAGGTTGATCCTAAAGGTAGCCTGGGGATAATTCCCATTCCTATTTAACCTGGAAAAACCTAGCATTTCATTGGTGGCAGTAAGGGAACGTGACCTGGTAGCTACGTGCTGGAGCACCCGTCACGCGAACCCTATACCAAGAATTGAGATGGCTAAGGTAAAAAGGCTACGATACCCTACGACCTTACGAGGCTAGGGACTAGCCTAACTAAAAAGGAATGTGGTGTAATGCCCTCGAAAATGTCCCGCACCCACAATAATACTAACCCGAGTTGACGGCAGGTATAGCGTAAAATAGTCGTAGATGGTAAGTCCAATAAACTCATCTCGAGAGACTATCACCGTGGTTCTTAAAAATCGGACTAAGGTTGCTATACTTTTGTACGTCCGTGGTAGTACAGTGGGTTAGCGCGCGGGCCTGGTGGTGATGGTGGTGCGTCACTAACCAGGGTTCGAACCCCACCCAAGGCATCTCAAAACCTGTGGGTTTTTAGGGGGGTTAAATTCCCTTCAGAGGTTCGTACCCCGTGCCAGGTACCAGGAAAGGTTGATCCTAAAGGTAGCCTGGGGATAATTCCCATTCCTATTTAACCTGGAAAAACCTAGCATTTCAGTATATATTTTGTTTATATTATTTTATATTTATGTTCACTCTAGTGATGACAATATTGCTTTTGTCTTTTAATGTCCTTAGGATACCCATGGCTAATAATTTTAATTTGTGTTTGTAATATCTTCTTTGTAACTGCATGGCATTCAGCCACTACTTTCCCATATGTCAGATCAGATGAAGGCATTGAGGTATAAGCCTTTACAACGGCACCTCGTATCTACATTCTACTTTTCCTATTTTCTGAAGTGTACAGAGGGGAGAAGGGGTGTTGGAAAGAGGAAGCTGTTGGAGTGGCTTTGTTATGTGTGTTTAGTCTATATACGTCGTCAGCATGTCGCCTGACTGGGTGCGAGCATGTGAAACATGCTAGGACGTACTACCACACCCACTAAATGTCCGCCGTGGAAGAGATTCGATCCCGGGTCTTGCAGATTCACACGTAAGCGTGCTCACCACTCGACCGCCAATACGCTAGGGCTTGTAATGAAACGTAATTCATAATGAATAAATAAAATATCGATTGGGGAGCAGTGGTGATTGAAGCCTGTGATATGAAGCCTGTCTTCTATTTATTCTGGATGCCACTAGGCGATTTTATTCAGATTAGTGAGACTTTTGAAGGTTCAAAGGGTTAATTGAGAGTTTCTAGCCCTCTGAGTAGAAAGAAAATAGAATATATAGTACAAACCAAGAGAAAACGATATGCAAGAGGTAGACGAAGCAACACAAAATGGAACTATTCTCGACAGGGGGTAAGGTGGGGAGGAGGGAGATTGAAGCCTGTTTTGGGGAAGGGGGGATAATGGGGCTATGTGAGGGGGTATTAGGGGAGAGATGGGGGTGAAAGAGGGCTACCACATGTCAATAGAGCCACGCTGTCTCCCCGCTCAGACATCTTGCCTTTGTTTATTTTAGAGAGAGAGAGAGAGAGATTGTTTTGGTTAATATGATTAGTTGATTAACCCAATCAGTGCGGGTATATTCCCGAATGAGTGTACCTGCGGGGCAAACACACACAAGCATACAGACATACTGATTACAATACTACACCACTCCTACGGAGGTGGGAAGGGGGAGGGGAGATTTTTCGTGGTGGAGCGTTAATTATAACGTGGTGGAACATCTTAAAAAATCGCCAAACTTCTTCTTTCGGCTGTTCGGCTGCCACAGTGGATCACTATGATCCGCATATTAAGATTTGGCAAAAGATTTTACGCCACTGCAACCCTCCTCATTTACCCGAGCTTGGGACCGACCGGCGCCAGAATTGCACTGGCTTGTGCCCCCTAATGGGGAGAATCAGGCGAAAAGAGCCACCGTCCAATACAGATCATTCCTAAACTGCATAATATCGTCTGAATGTATCTAGAATACAATATAACCCATGTCGCTGGTACTGAAAGGGATGTTGTTGTTACCTCTCAGTGGGTGTAGTCCGCCATAGGGTAGGTAGATGTCCGAGTGTCTGTTATAGGTAGCCGTCCAGTTGAAGAAGCCCTTGTAGCCAAACTTGTTCCCGTACGACAGGTCCTGCAGGTACTGGTTAGCCTTTATGTTGCCAGGCGTAGGAGCCTCTTGGGTCAGCCAGATGTACCTTTAAGGGGGGATCTATGTATATATTCATATTATCACCAACCCACCAATTAACTTACAAATAAACCAAACTAATGAAATCAATTAAATCAATGACCAACTCCAAGGATTCGAACCCCATAGCTGGGAGTGGCCGACTCGAGACAGAGCCCGGACAGGGACAACACAAGACAACATAAAAAGCAAAATATAAAATTCACACACATCTAGGTCACCCAGGATCAGGAGAAGACCCATATACCAAGGATCACTAAGGGCCTCCAGCACTTCCCCGTCCCAGACCTCCCGGAGAGGTTCTAGTCTAAAGGGGGTATCACACTGGGCCAATTTTCGCCCTTCTACCACAAAAAACGGAGCTACCGCCATTCTCCGGCACAAATATCGCCGTTTAACGGAACTAGGATGCAGTCCGCACTGGGTGGGAAACAACCTAAAGCGGGTATCACACTGAGCCACATTTTCGCCCTTCTACGATCTCCGATCTCCGTTTTCAGCCAGTAGCGCAGGCAATTCCTATCACACACGTACAGCCTTTACCACGGTTAAGCGATCGTTATATTGTGGTGTTTCACCTAAACTGTAGAATAATATGGATTGATATTGACAAATGTTGAGCAATAAGACCCAATATATAGGCCTACGCTAATGTTGCTATGTTTTGCGTTTGAAGCTTATATAAGTAGCTACGAGAAAGTTTTTCGCAATATATACAGCCTGACGGCGCCCCTGTCATTACCTCGGCACTACCGATCGTTATATTGTGCTGTTATTTAGCTGCAAGTGGTGTAGCTATTTTAGCATTAATTTGCCTAGTTTATGTCTATCCGCAGCCCTTCTCACAATCAAAACACACAATTTTGTAGCAAAATATATATTTCGATGTCACATATTTGAGATATCATTGAGAATAAATGCGAGCCGTATTAAGGCTGACACTTTACCTCCGTCAAAAGATGATGCTTCCCACCCAGTGCAGGCTGCATCCTAGCTCCGTCAAACGGCGATATTTGTGCCGGAGAAGGGCGGTAGCTCCGTTTTTTGTGGTAGAAGGGCGAAAATTGGCCCAGTGTGATACCCCCTTAACCCTCTCACGTTCTTGACGCAATTTTGAGCCTATTAGGGATACTTTAAGGGGAGGTTTCTAGTTTGTTTCCTACTCCTCCAGCAATCTTAAAATTTCACCCCCTTGACCCACTTTCAAGATAAATGTGTACATTTTTTGGTAGAAAAATGTCCCGGCCAAAGGCCGATTACTCTTAAATTACAGGCTCGCTATCGCTCGCCAGGATTAAATCGACACCTAAATGGCACGAAAGGTCTTAAAATTGACAGAATGGGGCGGAAATTCTTAAAAATCACCAAACTAATAGAGCAAACGTCTTAAAATCTCAAAATCAATGGGGCTAAACATGAGGGAGAAGGAAGTTCGAAAAAAAATCCCTCAAGTGGAAATCTCCCCTTAACCTCAGAAGTGCGCATGGGGGTAATTAGACACCTCTGCCTGTGCGCATGTATTTGAGCTGTTTCCATCACTAAAATATTCATTTTACCATAGCATTAATACTTATTCATATGCGCCTATTATAGGTTGATTATAATAACAGCGTTTGGATGGTCAAAATCGGCGATACAGGCCGGGAGTTACATAATGTATGGGTGAGGCAACCTCCTTTCCGCCAATTTCCCCCAAGGCTGAAGAGACACTGTCGATCGATACTCTCTCTCTCTCTCTCTCTCTTGCACTCGCTTGCTAACAGTGATGACAATGCCCTGCTTGCAACTCGCTAATGTTAACACGAAAAAAAAAAAAAAAAAAAAAAAAAAATATATATATATATATATATATATATATATATATATATATATATATATAGAGAGAGAGAGAGAGAACTGACTTTAACCATAATTTACACAGGAAGTAATTTCTATTATATAGTGTGTTACCCATGCATGACAAACCCACCTAGAGAGAGAGAGAAGAGAGAGAGAGAGAGAGAGAGAGAGAGAGAGAGAGAGAGAGAGAGAGAGAGAGAGAGAGAGAGAGAGAGAGATACTTACATATAGTTACATAGATACACAGACCTTGCGGTCCCTACTAGGTAGTCCGGACTTAATGCTAGAATAGAATTTGCTAAAGAAGTCACCCAGAGAGAGAACACTGGGCATTATACGGTAGTAAATGCTCGAGAGAGAGAGAGAGAGAGAGAGGAGAGAGAGAGAGAGAGAAGAGAGAGAGAGAGAGAGAGAGAGAGAGAGAGAGAGAGAGAGAGAGAGAGAGAGAGAGAGAGAGAGAGAGAGAGAGAGAGAGAAGACTGGCCGTTTGTTTGGTCTATTAATTAATTTATTTATATATTTATTTAGTTTCCTCCCTAGACCTCCATCAAGCTTAGAAAAACACCCCCTAGACCCCCCTTCAAGATAAATTTGTACATTTTTCGGTAGAAATATTTCCCGGCTGAAGGCCGGTTTCTCTTAAAATTGCAGGCTCGCTTTCGCTCGCCAGGAAATAATCGACACCTAAATAGCACGAAAGGTCTTAAAATTGACAACGAAATGGGGTGAAAGGTGTTAAAATCGCCAAACTAATGGAACCAACGTTTATTACAGTATATCAAAACTAGTGGGGCTAAGCGTGAGGGAGAAGGGGGTCCAGAAAAACGGTCTACCTCCCCTTAATTAGAAAAATTCAAGCTCGCTATCGCTCGACACCTAAATGGCACGAAAGGTCTTAATATTGACAACAAAATGGAGCGAAAGGTTTTAAATTCGTCAAACTAATGAGGAGAACGTCATACAATCTCATAACTAATGGGGCTAATCCTGAGGGAGAAGGGGGTCCAGAAAAAAATAATATCTTCCCCCTTAAGGCCTTTTAGGAGGCATATAAAAAACGATGAATTTACAGCTTATTCCTGGCTTACATCATCCTAACTTACACCTACTGTCACTCTAAGCTATCTAATCTAAGTCAGTCTCATCTATCTAAGCTATTTAATCTAAGCTAAATTATATATATCAAAAGTTATATAAATTCAAGCTATCATAAGTTATATCACCTAGTTATGACTCGTTTTCAAATATAAATGGCTCTAGAATTGCGGTATAAGCATTTTTGTTATCTATATTCCAACTTACTCTCTCTCGGGCATAGGCTGAGAGCCTGTACATTCAACGGTGAAGCCCATGAGGTCTCGTTCCAGTCCAGGGAGTGAGAAATGTGAAGCACTTAGAGCTGCAACCAGCTTTACCATCTTACCTTCGCAAGCTGCACGGCGCTTGGTTCCCCACTCACGGCTTGAAGCAGCCCCATCTCTGGAGCCACCTCGCCTTCGTGCTTCACTGTCTCATCCCCTAGACTCGGACCCTCACTCTCAGAATGCCACCTATTGAGCAATTAACTCACTAGGCATTGACCCCCTGTAGTATATTTTTAAGATGGGAATATTCATACAGTGCTATTTAATCAGGGAACAATGAGGGTATGTTTTTTGGCATTTCGGTGGGCTTTGTGGTAATACACTGATACTAGGTAGCTTGCAGCACAAATTCCATCCCAATAATATTTTCCCATAGATACATCGGGATTCAAACCCGGGACCATTTGATTACCAGTCCAGTGGCAAGGCCACCTCACCTTCCCTAATATTTATTTGATTATTTATTTTTAGTTTCCTCGCTATACCTTCATCAAGCTTTAAAAAACCCTAGACCCCCTTCAAGATAAATTTGTACATTTTTTGGTAGAAAAATGTCCCGGACGAAGGCAGGTTCCTCCTTTAAATTACAGGCTCGCTATCGCTCGCCAGGATATATTTGACATCTAAATAGCACAAAAGGTCTTAAAATTGCCAAACTAATGAAGCAAACGTCTTAAAATCTTAAAACTAATGGAGCTGAGCATGAGGGAGAAGGGGGCCAACAAAACAACTACCTGCCCCTTAAAGGTGGTGGTGCATGGGTTAAGATAAACATGGAATAATTATCACCAACCCTTTTTTTTTCTTTTTTTTTCTATGTGATTGAGGGAGGCAAAAGGCAGAACTGCCTATGAGTGCCTCCCCCATAGTTGAAAGAGTGACAGGGCCAAAATCAAGGGACGTTCGAGCCAAAATGCCTGGACACACGGAGTTTGAAGCAATTTAAGTCATAGGAAGAGGGAAAGACTGATTCTGGGAGAGTTCCAGAGCTCAGCTGTTGAGTAGAAGAAAGTTTGAGAGTAACATATCACTGTTGGGTTGGAGAGTTGCACAGAGTAGGGGTGAGAATGAGTTGCAAGACGGGTACCACGTGCCCTACGTAAAGGAGGTGGTATACACTGGGAAAGCTCTGAGGAACACTGATTATTATAGTAGCGATAGAATAGCGAGAGAGATGCAACATTGCGGCGGAGAGAGAGAGATTGCAGAGAGTTGGTGAGTGGACGGGAGTTAATGATACGAAAGGCCTTCCTTTCAACTTTGTCTAGGAGAGCGGTGTGAGAGGAACCTCCCCACACATGTGAACAATATTCAATACAAGGACGCACTATGCCCCTGTACAGAGCAAGAAGCTGTGCAGAGGAAAAGAACCCCCTAAGGCGGTTGAGCACACCCAGCTTCTGGGAGGCTGCCTTAGTAAGACTGGTAATATGGTCCTTCCAACTGAGAGCAGAAGAAAAAGAGACACCAAGAATATTGAGAGAAGATGAAGGATTGATTTTTGTATTGTTGAAGAATAAGGGATAGTCCGCTGCACATAATTATCTTGCAAAATGAAACGGCACTGAAATAATTATTAACAATGGTATAGAGGATTTTGTGGATCGTCTACACCAGACCTGTGACAT
Source organism: Paralithodes platypus (assembly GCA_032716605.1). NCBI lineage: Eukaryota > Metazoa > Arthropoda > Malacostraca > Decapoda > Lithodidae > Paralithodes > Paralithodes platypus. Next base: position 43,791,890 of record CM064580.1, read on the forward strand.
CATAGTGATGTCACAAGAGTAGGCTATCCTCATCCTGGACTGGATGGTGGACTTACACTCCTATGACGTCACAGGTCCGGTGTAGACGAACCACAAAATCCTTTATACCATTGTTAACTCGGCAAATGCGCAGCCTATGTAGTGAGCACCATGCCGTGGTGCGGAGGTATTTACACTGTTTCCTTCACTAAAATCGTTATTTTACCATAAATTTCATTAATACTTATCCATATGCGCCTATTTTACATTTAATATGAAGATAGTAACATGTTACAACAATAAAACAAGTGAAAAAGTGTTTGGATGGTCAAAATCGGAAATGAAAGTGAGTTTCATTCATCAAGTGTGAGCCAGCCTGCTCCACACCCTCCCCTCTCAAGGCCTGGAGAGACACTGAGGCCTCTCTCTGTATCTCCCGCTATTTCCCATGATTAGACACACAGATGACCACGCCCTGCTAGCAACTCGCTAATGTTAGCACGAAAACATACCTAAGAAAAAGGGAATAACAGGGAAAATAGGTGATAATTGAAGGGTGGGGGGGTGGGGGGGGGAGGGGATGTGGAGGAGTGATATGTGGCATGGCCGAGGGGCAAAAAAAAAAAAAAAAAAAAAAAAAACACAAAAAAGTTTCAAGTGCTACTGGGGTGTTTTAAATGTTTTTTTTTAGGCCTAGGATCATAAGAGTCTCTCCGCAGTAGCCCAGTAAAACTCATAAGAGTCTCCCCGCAGCTCCCAGATCAATAATGATTTCAGTGTCATTGCATTTTGCAAGATAATTATGTGCAGGATGGCGATAAATATGCCATGTTTATCTCAACCCATGCACCACCACCTTTAAGATACGACAGTTTGATCCAGAGAAAGCGCCGTAAAACTATCAGCATCCTGTGAATTATTATGTATGTATGTATGCACAGTATATACTCAGGCACATACCCCATAGCTGGGGGTGGCCGACTCGAGACAGAGTCCGGGACCACTTTTGCGTTCCCTCGCCCTTTTCTCTGTCTCCTCTATTATAGTAGGTGAATTTTCCAAGGGGAGGATTCCTAGCCCCCCACCCCCGAAGTAGGAAAAGTATTACTGTACAGGATATGAGACAGACAGACACAGCTAAGGTTGGGTAGAGGATGCCAAGCCTCACTCTCTGGACAGGACCAGCCCTCACCCAAAATATATACTACTTCTACAACTATTACTACTACTAATAATAATATAATAATAATCAATAATAATAAAAATACTGATAATAATGATAACAATGGGTATATTTCTTCTACTGTACCTCTGATGTGGGCGCCGTACAGTGGGAATGGTCTGGAAGCTGAAATCCCCGTAGTGGAATATAACGGCGTCAGCGTCTTCGGGTCGAGAGGCGTTGTGGACAAACACGCAGTTATTCACGGGACACAACTGCAGCGCCTTCCGGTCATTGTGGGCCACGAAACCCTCCCAACTGCTGCCGAAGTACCGGGTGTGGAAGATTATTACTTTAGTTGGCCCTGGATGCGTGGGTTGGGACACTATAGAAAACGTGGGGGCGTAGTTTACATCGGGATTATGTTGTGGTTTATAGTCAGTTCTCATGCTTGCCTTTGAAGTTTCTTGTTTATTCAAAGTTTTCTGGATATCTATATTATTGTTTGAGTCTCTGCTTGAACTAGCTTCGTGTTTATTTAGTAGGTCTTGTCCAATTTGTAATATTTTATGGAAGCTCCCCAATTTACGAGTCTCACTGTCTGGATCACCATTTTCTTTCTGTTCACTCTCTCTCACACTATCATCCTTTCTGTGATCAGTTTTATGTTTAACTTCCTTCCACTCACTGATTGCAATACTCTGGTTTCTTGAGTACAAGACACACATTGAGCACAGCAAGACCATGAGGATAAAACTCTTCTTATAGTGGTGTATCTGGACGAAAGGAAGGCGGGCGGAGAGAACACAGGGTTGAATGCCTGACTCCATCGTTTACAGACTACAGCAAAGCCACTCCAACAGCTTCCTATCTCTCCAACGCCCCTTCTCCCCTCTAATATCACACACCCCAAAGCCACTCCATCAGCTTCCTCTCTCTCCAACACTCCTTCTCCCCTCTAATATCACGCGCAGCAAAACCACTCCAACAGCTTCCTCTCTCTCTCCAACACACCTTCTCTCCTCTCAACACTCTTCGAAAACTAGATAGGAGGTGCCGTTGTAAAGGCTTATCCCACAATACCTTCATCTGAACAGACCATCTTCAGGTGTTTGGAGTCGCCCTGGCCAGTTCATAATTTGTTCTGCATAAGACTGCCTCCTGAAAGTAAAATATAATATTGCATTTCAGGGAGAGAATAAAAGCGAGAACAGATATAATGCTTGCCCCAAATTGCGGAGATGTTCGATCATTTCATTACCCCTTTCTAGATCCGATTACGCATTTGTTTTCTGTTTTCTGGCTATTAATAGACGATTTTATTTCGATCAGGAACGGCATGTGGAGGTCAGGTTAATTGAAATAATCTCTACCCTTATAATTTCCACAAATCTTGCCTAAGCTGAATATAGTCGTCAAATGATAGTGAAGAATACACTGCTAAAATGTGTCTAAATCTTCACAGTCTTAAACCGTCCAGCCCCGGCTAGTTTTGTAATGTTTGTTCACCAGAACCCGGCCGGTTTTCAAAAAATTGTTTTATTCCAGAAACAATAGCGAATGGGTTAGGAATCAAGGAAAAACCACGAAAAACCGCTCAAAAAGCTTAAAGAATGGTCCTACAGAGCCCCCGAAAACGTATTTTACAAGAGTAAAAAATTGAAGGCAATTACCCCAAAAAAATAGGTTATTGCGCGCTAACGCGCACGCACGTGGACTTTGAGAGTTTTCAACCATCGGCATGGTTGCGTGGGATACGTACACAGTTCCCATACAAATCTGAGCCCTCTTGAGTGGCTACACCTGAGGTTACGGTCGGCGCAATTAGGGTGACGCGCCAGGCGCGTCTCTGGGGCTGTGCGTTACATACATCGCCGACGCGTCAGGCGCGTCGCTGGGGCTGTACGGGTTAAGGGGGTGTATTTAATTTGCTAATTTATATATATTTTATATTTTATTTTTTTTAGTTTCCATCCTAGACCTCCATCAAGCTTATAAAAACACCCGACCAAGACACTCCTTCAAGATAAATTTGTACATTTTTCGATAGAAAAAATGTCCCGGCCAAAGGCCGATTCCTCTTAAATTACAGGATCGCTATCGCTCGCCAGGAAATAATCAACACCTAAATGACACGAAGTCTTAATATTGACAAAGAAATGGGACGAAAGGTCTTAAAATCGCCAAACTAATGGGCTGAATGTCTTAAAATCGGAAAACTAATGGGGCTAAATATGAGGAAGAAGGGGGACCATAAAACCGGCCCATCTCCCCCTAACTAATTTTGAGATCCACAATAAACCTCCACCCCATGTTATATTCTAAGCCACCAAGCAAGCATCAACTTTGATATCTCAATTTGTTTTGTGTATATGAAAATAATCTGTACAAATAAAACAACTTGTAGCCTATATTTAGATGTGTACAGTCGCGCCAATAAGTGATGTCTCGGCACCATTTATGTTTTGATCAATAATTGGTATCAGCAATATTTACACATGATTTCTGTTTTTTAAGTGAGATATACAAACAGGTTCCTACACTTTCCCACCCTATTCAACATCTGACAGACATTAATACAGTGCAGAGCAAGCCAAACGAAATGACGGCTGGGACATGACTTATTAGCGCGACCGTACATACCAAATCGATAGGATATAACTTTGTAAACATAACTGATGGCAGTATATTTTGCGAATGAATTATTAATCTAATGATAAACATTCTTATATTGTCAATTATGTTATCAACACGCATATTGTGTGACTGGGTAATGTTTTATGTGGTGGATAATATAAATATAAAATTAAATGTGTCTGTCTGTCTCTCTTTCTCCTCCCCCCCCCCCTCTCTCTCTCTCTCTCTCTCTCTCTCTCTCTCTCTCTGTATGTCTGTCTGTCTGTCTGTCTGTCTCCGAGTAACGGCATATACCTTCAATAAAGATTAAATGTTTTCACCATCGCTGCGTCACACTATTGTATTGTCATGGAAATATATAAAATTCTATGCTCATGGTTGAAACTCATTTTTATAACGCCGTCAGTCAAACGAGGCAGAGATTGGGTCTTCACACCTCTCTCTCTCTCACTCTTAATCTCACACACATTATCTCTCTCACTCTTAAGCTCACACTCACATAGACACACACACACTGTACACACACACACACACACACAATAACTCTCTCGCTTTCTCTCTCTCTCTGTAGGGTACAAGTGGTCGAGTGGTCTTGCAAATTAACTAGTAGACACGGGTTCGCCTCAGGGAATATATTATTGGGATATAATATGTGTGGTGTATATGTTTAAGGGGGGTCACCGGCTTTTTGTTTTATCTTTCTCTCCTTTTCTCTCTTTCCCTGGCTTGTATCCATTCGGCCCCATTCAGCCAACTGTTTTAAGACGTTCATCCCCATCCAAGTGTTGATTCTTCCTGGCGAGCGATAGCGAGCCAGCATTGTATGGAGAAATCCGGACTTCGCCGGAGACATTTTTCTATCGAAAAATGTACAAATTTAGCTTGCTGTCAAAAAATATATATATATGCTGGCTCGCTACCGCTCGCCAGGAAAATATTGACACCTGGATGGGGGTAAATGTCTTAAAACAGTAGGCTGAATGGGGCCGAATGGATACAAGCCAAAGAGAGAGGGAAAGAAAGAGAAAAAAAAGCGAGGTGGGCTCCCTTAATACTTCATCACAAAGCCTATACTGACACGCTATTTCCCCTGGAGGATTACGACGAAATTGATCATTTATTAATTTGGCTATCATATTAGACGATTGTATTAGCTGGTAACCCAAAAATGAACATGGGTCTCTGGGTCTTCTCCTGGACGACCTAGATGTGTGTGTGTGAGTTGTTTTGTTTATGTGTTGTGTTGTGTTGACCCTGTTTGAGCTCTGTCTCGAGTCGGCTCTGTTTTTGTTTTGTTTGTGTGTTGTGTTGTGTTGTTTGAGCTCGAGTCGGCTCTGTGTTTGAGCTCTGTCTCGAGTCGGCTCTGTTTTGTTTTGTTTGTGTGTTGTGTTGTGTTGACCCTGTTTGAGCTCTGTCTCGAGTCGGCTCTGTTTTTGTTTTGTTTGTGTGTTGTGTTGTGTTGACCCTGTTTGAGCTCTGTCTCGAGTCAGCTCTGTTTTTGTTTTGTTTGTGTGTTGTGTTGTGTTGACCCTGTTTGAGCTCTGTCTCGAGTCGGCTCTGTTTTTGTTTTGTTTATGTGTTGTTTTGTGTTGTCCCTGTTTGAGCTCTGTCTCGAGTCGGCTCTGTTTTTATTTTGTTTATGTGTTGTTTTGTGTTGTCCCTATTTGAGCTCTGTCTCGAGTCGGCTCTGTTTTTATTTTGTTTAAGTGTTGTTTTGTGTTGTCCCTGTTGTTTTGCGAGTCAGCATGGTGTTTTTTGTTGTGTATGTGTAGTTTTTTTGTGTTTTGTTGGTGCTCTCCATGTTTGTGTCGTGTGTTTTTTGCTTTTGTTTAAGTGTTGCCGTTTTGTGTTGTCCTGTTTGCCTTCGAGCTACTGTCTCGGGCTTGTTTTTTTTTTAGGTGTTGTTTGGGTTTGTCCTGTTGTCCCCCCTTGGTGTCACTGTCGTCCACTTGTTATTTTGTTTACAGTTAAGTGAAGTGATTTGTTTTGTGGAAGTGTTGTTTGATGCTCGAGTTTGAGTCGAGAGCTCTCGAGTTGTTTTTTGATTGTGTTGTCTTGACCCTGTTTGAGCTCTGTCTCGAGTCGGCTACCCCCATTAGACGATTTCCTGCATATAATCGTCTAACATTAGCCAGAATAAAAGACAAAAAGGCGTCATCGTTCTTAAGGGGGGTCACCTGCTTTTTGTTCTGTCCTTTTCTCTCTTTCCCTGGCTTGTATCCATTCGGCCCCATTCAGCCAACTATTTTAAGACGTTTATCCCCATCTAGGTGTCGATCTCTTTCTGGCGAGCGATAGCGAGCCAGCATTATATGAAGAAATCCGGCTTTGCCGGAGAAATTTTTCCATCGAAAAATGTACAAATTTAGCCTGCTGTCGAACACAAATAAAAAATATGCTGGCTCGCTACCGCTCGCCAGTAAAAAATTGACACCTGGATGGGGATAAACGTCTTAAAACAGTTGGCTGAATGGGGCCAAATGGATACAAGCCAGAGAAAGATATAAAAGGACAGAACAAAAACAGGTCACCCCCCTTAAGGGGTTAAAAGTTGATTGATCAGCTATTTATTATTTATCTAGAGTCCTCACTAAACCTCCATCAAGCTTAAACAGACGCACCCTAGACCCCCTTTCAAGATAAATTTATATATTTTTCGGTGGAAAAATTTCCCAGCCGGAGGCCGTTTCCTCTTAAATTACAGGCTCGATATCACTCGCTAGGAAAAAAATAGACACCTAAATGGCAGGAAAGGTCTTAAAATTGACAGAAATGGGGCGAAGGTTCATAAAATCGACAAACTAAAGGGGCCTGGTAATGGGCTGGTTTATCAGAGTGAGAACTGAGCGATCTCTGCCATACCCATAGCTTACTCTGACTGTTCCTTTTACTTATATATTTTCTAGATCTCAAGTGACGGCGTCTCTTCCGTGGATTGACCTCCCAATCTACCAAGATTGGAAGCTAAAGCGTCACATTTTTCCTTTGCCCCTCAACTTTCTCTTCATAATTGCTGAGAGCCTGGGTGAGGCTTTGGTTTGCCGGGCGTGTCCGCACCCTCCTCAGCTCCCCGCCATGGAGTGGCTTCGGTCACCCAGGCTTTACTGTGGTCGGCACGGAGGGTTCTGTGGGGGCGCTCGGTGTGCCTTGGCCTTGCTCGGGCCTTGGGCTACAGGCAGCTTGGGGAACAACAACAACAACAACAACAACTACTAAAGGGGCTAAAGTCAAGGGAGTCTAGAAAAGCGACTTATCTCCCCTTAACACACGTAGAGTCAGTAGTTTCATATAATTACAGTGGGTATTAACAAAATCATCGACTCCCGAATTGAACTACCCGTCAGCTGATTACGAACCGACTATGATATTGATTTATTTAACCATTTGAAGGTTATGACACAGTTTGACAGTTTATTATGGCTATCATTATGGTTATGACACAGTTTGACAGTTTATTATGGCTATCGTTAGGCCAATGGAAATACGCCTAACGGCCTTATTGGGCTATCCTTAGTTGGAATTATGCAAAGCTGGTACATGTCATATTTGTAACATACTATGTGGTACCAACATTGTAAAATGCTAACTGAATAAATATTATTATTATTATTATTATTATTATTATTAGGCGACTTTACATGGCGTGGTATAGTGGTACTTGCCAGCCGAAATGTCTGTCTGTATGTCTGTCCGATAACTCCTCCTAGACTGTTCGACGGATTTTCATCAAACTTCACACAAACATTCGGTGCGTGAATGCGACGGTAATTAAAAAAACAGATTTTTTGAATTTGGGCATAATTTTCATTTTAGTTTAAAAAAAATGGTTCCTCCCCCTCCCTCGGCCCTCCACCAGCCCCCCCCCCCCCCCCCCCCTCCAGCAATGATGATGGCGTTCTGTGGGAGAAAATAACTCGGCCCGCATTTGATAGGTTAAGTTAGTTTACTTGACATTAGAAGCGATGGTAGTAATAGTAGGTGACCCAGCGCAGAGTTGGGTATGCCGTTTTGATTTTGGGCAAAACGGCACGTCTACTTTATTATTATTATTATTAGCGTATCATATTGACTGGCTAGAATTAAGGTGGAACAGGAAATAACCCTAAAATGGGGACGGTACGTGGCCCCCCCTTGCCACTTAATTCCTACCGTAGATAGGCCACTGGGCTAATTACACCCTTCCCCTTGTACAGAATTACATAAATAGGCCTAGATTAGATTAGATGTGAGAGGTAGATTTAAAGGTGGGAAATTTTCGAACATTTGAATATTATGGCGGGAATTGATGGCGGTGGTGGAGTCGGCGGTAATGAACAGCTGACTGGACGTAAACAAACCAAGGACAACAAACCGAGCAGAGGAATCCTGGGGTCAGATAAGTGTGGAAAATGTAATATTAAGGTGACTAGCAAAGATTTAGCAATAAAGTGTAACTGGTGCAACTTATGGCACCATATTGCATGTGAAGGAGAAACAAAGGAGACTTACAGATTCTTACAGAGGAGTTCTGAAAATGCTACCCACTGGTATTGCAACAAGTGTAGGGTCGCATCAGAAAAAATCAAGTATAAGGTAGATGATGTGGATGAGAGGCTGAAGCATCTTGCAGCAAAAGTTGATCTGTTGGAAATGACTAATCATGAGAAATTTAAACTAGTGAAGGGGGACCTTAATGAAGTTATAACTGAACTTCGCCAAGAATTTAATGACAAATGTGGAAAACTAAAAGAAGATCTGATGCAATACCTGAAAGGGGAAGTGCTTTGTGAAATAGAAAAACACTTGAATGAAGGAGTGAGTGAGGGAGTAAAGAAAAAATATGCAAGGATGTTACCAAAAAGCTGAACAATGAAGTCAAAGAAAAATGTGAGGAAGTGAAGAAACAAATGTGTGATGAAGTAAACTCAGTGAAGTCAGACCTATCCCACTCCTACAGGGAGGCACTTCAGAAGGAGACCAAAACTACGGCTAACATTCCAGAACTGTTTTCAAACAAAGAAAAAACATCCAGAACTAATAAGATAAAGATAAAGCCGATGTGCTGGCAAACTATTTTAACCAAGTTTTCACCAGGGAACCTGATGGTGGGGTACCGTTACCTGACCCTGTGAGAGCGAACATTCCTGAAATGGGTTCCCATACAAAGACAGACATACAAATTAAACAACTTATAAGTAAATTAAATAGAAATAAGTCACCTGGACCTGATGGTTTGCATCCACGTATAAACAAGGAAGGAATTGACTAATTAGTTACACCATTGAAAATAATTTGAATATTCCCTCGACACGGGTGAGATACCGGTACCAGAAGACTGGAAGATTGCAAATATAACGGCAATTTACAAGAAGGGAAATAGAGCTGACCCAGGGAATTATAGGCCGATCAGTTTAACGAGTATCATATGCAAGATATTTGAATCCATGATCAGAGAAAACATAATGGATCATATACACAAATTTAAGTTTTTTAGCCCTAAGCAGTTTGGTTTCCTATCAGGTCGTTCTACTGTTTTACAACTCATTAAACTTATTGATCAATGGATGGATATACAGGCAAATGGAGACTCCGTGGATATCTCATATTTTGATTTCATGAAGGCATTTGATAGAGTTCCTCACAAAAGACTGATTGCAAAGTTAGAGAGTTATAACATCACACATAAAATTCTAGTATGGGTAAGGGCTTTTCTTAAGAACAGGAGGCAGAGAGTCATCGTAAATGGACAAGCATCGGAGTGGACAGAGGTGATGAGCGGTGTGCCACAGGGATCAGTGTTAGGGCCAACACTTTTTGTGATTTCATCAATGACTTGCCAGAGGTAATGAAAAATGGTAGTGAAATATATTTATATGCTGATGATACAAAAATATTCCATACAATTAAAGATGAAAATGACTCATAAAATGCAAGAGGACATAAATAACATGAAATTATGGTCAGAAAAGTGGCTACTGGAATTTCATCCTGAAAAATGTAAGCAGATGAGAATTGGTAGATCGGATGTTGGAGACGCAAGTTATACTTTATGTGGGGAAATGAGAAAGGTTGAAGCAGAGAAAGATATTGGTGTAGTAATTGATAACATTAACATTCTCGGATCACTTGGCTGAAAAAATAAATAAATCTAACCAAATTGTTGGACTAATTAGACGGACATTCCTGACGCTGGACCAAGAGATGTTCAAGGCTCTTTACGTGGCATTAGTTAGGCCGCATTTAGAATATGCAAATCAGGTGTGGTGTCCCATTCCTGATAAAGGATATTGATGCGGTGGAGAATGTACAGCGTAGGGCAACCAAACTGATTCCGGAATTTAGAAACTTGAGTTATGAGGAAAGGCTGAGGAAAATAGATTTACCAACTCTAGCGTACCGAAGGACTAGGGGTGATATGATTGAAACATAAAATCCTATGTGGTGTGTACGACCCAAATGTGTGAGGACATCTTCACCCTCAGACAGGATTCAAGAACAAGAGGACACACCAAGAAGATCTACAAACCAAGACCCAGCAACAGAAAAAAGAAGAACTTTCTGTTGCAGAGTAGTGAATTGTTGGAATGATCTACCAGAACATGTGGTTGCCTCAAAATCTGTACAAAAGTTTGAAAAAAGGTTGGATCAAACGTGGCATAACCAAGAAATAAAATTTAATTACAAAGAACACAAAAAGAGCAAATAACACATCGACCACTACCGCGGTACTGACTAGTAAGTTTAATATAGAGCTGCAGACACAGACTGAATAAGCCTCTTCCAGATCATCGTCTGTGAGTATCTGAGTATCTGTGAGTTAACAACAGTATTATACAGAACGCCGATCGTAATATATATTTTAGTTATCGGTAAAAATGCCATTTTCTTATATGGCTTAAACAAAGAAAACTAATATATTTGAATGGGTAACTAAATAATAACAAGTAAATGTCCTCAACACTATATAATTTATTTCGAGTTAATGCAAGCAAAACCAGCTAATTTTTATGTTTTATAAATCAGAATGAATTTAGATATAATAAACAACGTTAAGTATCAACTTATTTGGACCAACATAGTATCAAGAAACTATGTAGATAATTTAATTGAAAGTATCAGATCACTCGAGAAACAGGACTTACATTTAAGTGTTGGTGGTTCTTCTAGTTCGACGTGTCTACAACCTAGCTGTTATTTAGCATAGGATAAGCTAAGATACGTCTTATTATATCAAGTGACTTTAACATTTACATTTATCAGTTACAGTATATTGTTTTGTCATACATTTTCTGCATAATTGTCTCCCATCACAAAATATGTGCCTGCTTGGTTGTTTTGGTTGTGGGGGAAAAAAGAAAGGTTTAAAAAAAGTTAATAATTCGGTAAAACAGATTGGTATCGAATGGGAGGGAAAAACTAAATGCTACCCCGGTCTTATTGTATCACTGGTTAGCCATATACAGGCAAAAGGGAGACAGTATGAGGAAAAGGTAAGAGAGTGTGAAGAAAAGGTGAGAGTATGTGAGGAAAAGGCTGAAAAAAGGGTGAGAGAGTGTGAGGAAAAGGCTGGAGAAAAGGTGAGAGACTTTGAGGAAAAGGTGAGTGTGTGTGAGGAAAAGGCTGAAAAAAAGGTGAGAGAGTGTGAGCAAAAGGCTGAAAAAAAGGTGAGAGAGTGCGAGGAAAACGTTAACAATCATATAATAAAATGTGAAGCAGAGGCAAAGGAAGCAATGAAAATACTTGTGGATCAATTAGAAAAACTAAAAGCTCATATGCATGAGCAATCTGTACAACTTCAACTAGAAAAAGACAAATCCGAACTGCTACTGAAGGATCTAGGGACAATTGCAAATAAGTGTATTGAATTACAGGTCAATCAAGACACTACAAACAATATTTCAAACCATCAGAGCCGGGACGCAATAAAATATGCTTCCAGTCTCGAGGATTTAATAAAGCGTTTGGAAAAACAACTTCGAGATGCTGTAAAGGAAAAGTTGCATTGGCAAGAAAATTATCTAAATAATGAAGATGATGTTGCAAAATTAAAACAGTCTCATGATATAGCTAAGAAAATAGTTTATGAAAATTCACAAGAAATAGAAGTCTTGTCTAAGTTAAAGAGAGTTAATGGTTTTCAAATAAAAGGATTAGAACAGCAGGTACAGAAATATCGTTCAAATATACACGAAAATGAAATAAGCTTGGGACAAATGAGCGATGACTGTCACAAACACCAAAGTGAAATTAGTTATCTTAAAAATGAAGTTCAGTGGCACGTAAAACAAATAAAAACCATAGCAAATGAAAAGAATGAATGGGAGGATAAATGGGAGGATAAATACATGAATAAACAACCCAGTATTGATATGTTCGTTTCTGAGCTTCAGCGATGTTATGAACGCGACGCATTTAATGTGTCACAAATAATTGAGTTGGAAACGCTAATGTGTGATGAAAAAAATTATCGAGAGAATCTTGTTATTGACTCATTGGCTAAAGATGTAAAAATTGTTGAATGTTTAACCCTCATTGCTGAGCTGAAGGACCAAGTTTCATCTTCGTCATCTGAGAAGAAAAAATAGGGTAATTTTGTGAAATTCGTATATGTGGCAGAATTGCCGCACAAGGGATAAGTTAATTTAAACTACTTCACACACTTTCTAGATAACATTCTGATTTTCATAATTCATTTTTCATTTTATAGCTTTAGAATAACCTAAAAACCTAACCTAACTTGTCCTAGCTATTATGCTAATCTCCCAGTATATGTAGGAACAGTTCGGTTCGGTTAAGTTATTCTAAAACTAGAAATAAAAAGATAAATTTTGAAAATCAAAATTGGTAATTTGTTCTCTCACAGCATTTTTATGTATTATCAACTCTGTGTAAGCAGAGTAGTATCGCTCCCCCTGGTATACTCTGCACTGCCAACCGGCCTGTCTGTTGTTGTCGTTGTCGTTGTTGTCGTCGTCGTCGTCGTCATCGTCATCATCCGTCTGTCCGGAAACTCCTCCTGGAACATTCAATGCATTTTGACCAAGCTTGACACTTTCATTCGGTGGGTCAATGCGACGGTCAGTCAAAAAAACAATTTTTTTTTTTTTTTTTAATTTGCACAATAGTCTAGGCCCTAGGTAAAAAATATGGTCCAAACCTCACTCACCCCTCAACACCCGACAGCACCCTCCCCTCCACCCCCCTCAATATCCCCTCCACTTCCCACCCATGACGGGGTGGTGTAATATTGTAATCACCGCGTCGGTATGTCTTTTGTGTGTGTATATTCCATAGGGGCACACACATTATTTCGTGGCGTTCTGTGTATGTGTAACCCATAGGGGCATATACATCACAGAAGTGATAACTTGTTGATTATGGTAGTAGTAGTGACGATGGTGGTGATTGTGGTAGTACAGTAGCTGTGATTGTGATGATGATCTGTATTGCAGATGATGGAGTGTCTGAGTGTAGTGATGATAGTGGGGATGATTATAATAGTAGGTACTAGGTATGATGTTGTGGTAGTGATAATGGTGATAGAAGCAATGTTCATGGTGGCAGTAGTTGTGATGATTTTATTAGTAGTAGTGATGATAATGATAATAAAGTAGACTTGCCGTTTTGCTCAAAATCAAAACGGCATACCCAACTCTGCGATGGGTCACCTACTAATACTACCATCGCTTCTAATGTCAACTAAACTAACTTAACCTATAGAGTTGTTTTCTCCCCCAGAACGCCATCATCATTGCTGGGGGGTGGGGGGGTCGAGGGAAGGGGGGAACAATTTTGTTAACCTAAAATTAAAATTATTGCACAAATTCAAAAACAAAAAAATAAATACCGTCGCATTCACGCACCGAATGTTCGTGTGAAGTTTAATGAAAATCTGTCGAACGGTCTAGGAGGAGTTATTGGACAGACAGACAGACAGACAGACAGACAAGACATTTCGGCCGGCATGTAGGCTACCACTATATGGGGGCGATACCACTCTGCTTATGCAGAGTTGATAAAATCGTCTAATAATAGCCTGAAAACAGAAAAGAAGTGCGTCAGCAATTCTCAGAGGGTTAATTATGAAACCTTTGCATTAAGGGGAGATGGTTCACTTTTTGGTCGATTTTTTCATTTATTTATTATTTATCTAGAATCCTCACTAAACCTCCATCAAGCTTAAACAGACGTACCCTAGTGGTATTCAAGATAAATTTATACATTTTTCGATAGAAACATTTCCCAGCCGGAGGTCATTTCCTCTTAAATTACAGGCTCGCTATCGCTCGCTAGGAAAAAATCGACACCTAAATGGCAGGAAAGGTTTTAAAATTGACAAAAATGGGGCGAAGGTTCATAAAATCGACAAACCAAAGGGGCTAAAGTCAAGGGAGTCTAGAAAAGCGACTTATCTCCCCTTAACACACGTAGAGTCAGTAGTTTCATATAATTACAGTGGGTATTAACAAAATCATCGACTCCGGAATTGAACTACCCGTCAGCTGATTACGAACCGACTATGATAGTGATTTATTTAACCATTTGAAGGTTATGACACAGTTTGACAGTTTATTATGGCTATCGTTAGGCGACTTTACATAGCTTGGGAAGAATCTATGGAAAATATAAGGGTAAAGACCATGTCAATCAACCCACCCACTTGCCCCTTTGCCCCTCAACTTTCTCTTCATAATTGCTGAGGGGCACAGGGCCCTGGGTGGGGCTTTGGTTTCCCGGGCGTTTCCGCACCCTCCTCAGCCCCCCGCCATGGAGTGGCTTCTGTCACCCAGGCTTTATTGTGGTCGGCGGGGAGGGTTCTGTGGGGGCGCTCGGTTATGGCCTTGGAATTGCTCGGGGCCTTGGGGCTGTTCGGCCAGGCAGCTTGGGGAACAACAACAACAACAACAACAACCCACCCACTCTTTCTAATCTGAATGAATCGTCATAATTATGATAGACATAGAACTGAAAAGAAACGCATAATCGGATCTTGAAAGGGTTAATCTGTTTATGATACCCCAAATAAAACAAAACAAAGGGGGTGCCGTTCAGAGGGGTGTCACTCATACATAAAGCCGTACAGAAAGGTGTCAGTAATACATAAAATCGTACAGAAGGGTGTCACTAATACATAAAGCCATACAGAAGGGTGTCAGTAATACATAAAGCCGTACAGAAGGGTGTCACTAATACATAAAGCCGTACAGAAGGGTGTCAGTAATACATAAAGTCATACAGAAGGGTGTCACTAATACATAAAGTCATACAGAAGGGTGTCAGTAATACATAAAGCCATACAGAAGGGTGTCAGTAATACATAAAGCCGTACAGAAGGGTGTCAGTAATACATAAAGCCGTACAGAAGGGTGTCACTAATACATAAAGCCATACAGAAGGGTGTCAGTAATACATAAAGCCGTACAGAAGGGTGTCAGTAATACATAAAGCCGTACAGAAGGGTGTCACTAATACATAAAGCCGTGCAGAAGGGTGTCACTCATACATAAAGCCGTTCAGAGGGTGTTACTAATACATAAAGCCGTTCAGAGGGTGTTACTAATACATAAAGCCGTTCAGAGGGTGTTACTGATGCATAAAGCCATTCAGAGGGTGTTACTAATACATAAAGCCGTTCAGAGGGTGTTACTGATGCATAAAGCCGTTCAGAGGGTGTTACTGATGCATAAAGCCGTTCAGAGGGTGTTACTGATGCATAAAGCCATTCAGAGGGTGTTACTGATGCATAAAGCCGTTCAGAGGGTGTTACTGATGCATAAAGCCGTTCAAAGGGTGTTACTGACACATAAAGCCGTTCAGAGGGTGTTACTAATACATAAAGCCGTTCAGAGGGTGTTACTAACATATAAAGCCGTTCAGAGGGTGTTACTAACACATAAAGCCGTTCAGAGGGTGTTACTGATACATAAGACCGTTCAGAGGGTGTTACTGACACATAAAGCCGTTCAGAGGGTGTTACTGATACATAAAGCCATTCAGAGGGTGTTACTGACACATAAAGCCGTTCAGAGGGTGTTACTGACACATAAAGCCGTTCAGAGGGTGTTACTGACACATAAAGCCGTGCAGATGGTGTTACTGACACATAAAGCCGTTCAGAGGGTGTTACTGATACATAAAACCGTTCAGAGGATGTTACTGATACATAAAACCGTTCAGATGGTGTTACTGACACAAAGCCGTTCAGAGGGTGTTACTGACACATAAAGCCGTTCAGAGGGTGTTACTGATACATAAAGCCGTTCAGAGGGTGTTACTGACACATAAAGCCGTTCAGATGGTGTTACTGACACATAAAGCCGTTCAGATGGTGTTACTGACACATAAAGCTGTTCAGAGGGTGCTACTGACACATAAAGCCGTTCAGAGGGTGTTACTGATACATAAAGCCGTTCAGAGGGTGTTACTCATACATAAAGCCGTTCAGAGGGTGTTACTGATACATAAAGCCGTTCAGAGGGTGTTACTCATACATAAAGCCGTTCAGAGGGTGTTACTGACACATAAAGCCGTTCAGAGGGTGGTACTGATACATAAAGCCGTTCAGAGGGTGTTACTGACAGATAAAGCCGTTCAGAGGGTGTTACTAATACATAAAGCCGTTCAGAGGGTGTTACTAATACATAAAGCCGTTCAGAGGGTGTTACTGACACATAAAGCCGTTCAGAGGGTGTTACTAATACATAAAGCCGTTCAGAGGATGTTATTGACACATAAAGCCGTTCAGAGGGTGTTACTGACACATAAAACCGTTCAGAGGGTGTTACTGACACATAAAGCCGTTCAGAGGGTGTTACTGACACATAAAGCCGTTCAGAGGGTGTTACTGACACATAAAGCCGTTCAGAGGGTGTTACTGACACATAAAACCGTTCAGAGGGTATTACTAATACATAAAGCCGTTCAGAGGGTGTTACTGACACATAAAGCCCTTCAGAGGGTGTTACTGACACATAAAACCGTTCAGAGGGTATTACTAATACATAAAGCCGTTCAGAGGGTGTTACTGACACATAAAGCCGTTCAGAGGGTGGTACTAATACATAAAGCAAACGAGGGATGAGGTAACTGTCATCATGTACCGTAGTGCTAGATCCCTGGATGGAAATAATTGGCTATAACACAAGCTTTAAAAAGTCCATGTCAAAAAGGAAAGTTGGATATATAATGTATACACCGGTATATATATATATATATATATATATATAGAAAGAGAGAGAGAGAGAGAGAGATAGATAGTCAGATAAACAGACATAATAGATATAATACAAATATAAACATTAATAGACTGGCGAATAAATATATAAATTAAACATCTCAATAAATTACCTATAACCTATATGACTAACTTGTAACTATTATTGAAGTGTCTACATATACAAAACTGCCGCCGGTAGCAAGGCCCGGTACAGGTAACGGGACCTGGGAGAGACCACAAATAATGACACTCAAGGGGCGTCACACACGGGTTGTCTTTCCGGCGATTTTAGTGATAATAATAATAAGACAAGAAGAAGCAGCCAGTAGCCAACCCTTACTCCGAAAAGGGGTAGGGAGGATCAGCAAGAGACACAAGAAAGGAAAGGAGGTGACAGGAGAACACATATAACAGTTTATATTGATAATAATTATAATATTTATAATAATAATAATAATAATAAAATTATATTTAATTAGCATTTTGCATTTAGCATACCGGTATGTTTTAAACATGAAATGTACCAGATTTGTATAATTCCAACTAAGGATAGCCCAATAAAGTCGTTAGCCGTATTTGCATTGGGGTCCTTGCGGGATTAAGATAATTGGGGAGAAAATAAATGGATGTGAATAAATATGAGTAGTAAAAAAAATACAAAGCCATTATTTCTAGGGGGCTAAACTACATTACAATGCTGAACTGGTTAATGTAATCAAGTAATCATATATTTTTTTATTTTTACCTATATAGTTGCCAGAATAAAATAAAAAGACGTCCCGTCCTGAAATATGAGACCCCAAAGTGACATTACTACAAGTTCTTTTAAATTAAGGGGAGGCAGACCGTTTTTCTGGACCCCCTTCTCCCTAATGTTTAGCCCCACTAGTTTTGAGATTATAAGACGTTCGGCCCATTAGTTTGGCGATTTTAACACCTTTCGCCCCATTTCGTTGTCAATGTTAAGACCTTTCGTGCCATTTACTATGGGTTTCAGAGGTCGTGTTACATCGTTTTTCGGGAATAACTTCTTAACAAACAGTTGGATCAGTATAATATTTTGACACGGCTTTTTTCACACCGTGCCCTAATTTTCGTCAATATAGTGCATTACCAAAAGTGTATAATTAAGCCACTTGTCCCTGTGTCATGAGGTTAAAGTCACACATTAATGACACAGAAACGAACAAGGCTACCGTGGCTTACCTGTGAGAACCACCAAACCATTATTGCTCCTCCATCAAACACGGTAGTTATCACCCACCACCCAACCTTACTATCGCCTTTAAATTCTAGTTATCTGTTAATATCAAATATAAATATACAAAAGTATGTTTTTTTTGTATATTTATATTTTGATATTGACAAATAACTTGAATTTAAAGGTGATAGTAAGGTTGGGTGGTGGGTGATAACTACCGTGTTTGATGGAGGAGCAATAATGGTTTGGTGGTTCTCACAGGTAAGCCACGGTAGCCTTGTTCGTTTCTGTGTCATTAATGTGTGACTTTAACCTCATGACACAGGGACAAGTGGCTTAATTATACACTTTTGGTAATGCACTATATTGACGAAAATTAGGGCACGGTGGGAAAAAAACCTGTGTCAAAATATCATACTGATCCAACTGTTTGTTAAGAAGTTATTCCCGAAAAACGATGTAACACGGCCTCTGAAACCCATTGTGTCGATTATTTCCTGGCGAGCAATAGCGAGCCTGCAATTTTAAGAGGAATCGGCCTTCGACCGGGACATTTTTCTACCGAAAAATGTAAAAATTTATCTTGAAGGGGGGTCTAGGGGGTATTTTTCTAAGCGTGATGGAGGTCTAGGGAGGAAACTAAAAACAATATATCTATCTATAATCTATCTATAAACAATATATCTACAATATATCAGGGGAGGTGTGGTGGAGTGGTCATGCCACTGGATTGGTAATCCAATGGACCCGGGTTCAAATCCCGATATGTCAATGGGAAGATATTATTGGGATTGAATTTGTGCTGTACCTAGTATCAGTGCATTACCACAAAGCCCACCGAAATGCCAAAAATATACCCTCATTGTTCCCTGATTAAATAACACTGTATGAATATTCCCATATTTAAAATATGTTACAGGGGGACAATGCCTATTGAGTTCACTGCTCAATAGGTGGCGTTCTGAGAGTGAGGGTCTGAGTCTGGAGGGTGAAGCACTTGAGCGAAGCAACCAGCTGCTTCAGAGATGGAGCTCCTTCGAGCCATGATGGATGCTTCACATGTCTCACTCCCCAGACTGGAACAAGACCTCACGGGCTTCACCGTGTTGAGCGGTGGAATGTACAGGCTCTCAGCCTATGCCCGAGAGGGAGTAGTTGGAATATAGAAAAAAAAAAAAAAAAAAAAAAATCTATCTATCTATTGCCTGACGCCGTGATCCACGAACGAACCGCCCCTATGCACCTCTGTCCCCAGTCAGTCGACTCCCCTCCCCCCAACCAGCACCGCCTTTGTTCATGTACTTCCTCACTCCATCCTTCCACCTCTCATTCGGTCTACCTCTCCCTCTCTGTCCCTCCACCTCGCTCTCATACACCCTCTTAGTCATTCTCTCGCTTTCCATACGTTCCATATGGCCGAACCATCTGAAGTTGTTCCTTTTCACACTTTCCAGCACATCAACCTCCACACCACACCTCCTTCTTACTTCCTCATTAGTCTGTCTATCCCTCCATGTAACTCCACATGCACTCCTTAAATAATTCATTTCCACTGCTCTCACTCTTGGTCTGAGTCTCTCAACCAACGTCCATGCTTCGCTTCCGTAAGTCAGTGTCGGGATTACCACACTGTCATGCAAGGACTTCTTCACTTCCATACTGACCACCCTATTTCTTGTTACTGCTTTAGCGTTCCTACAACCCTTCCCCTGTTGTACCCTCTCCCGCACTTCTTCATCCATTGTCCCATCTTTACTCAACACACTGCCCAGATACTTAAAAGAGTTGACGATCTCCATAGCCTGACCGTTCAGCTTCACCTCACACTCTGTGACTTCACCCCTTTCGAAGACCATAACCTTGCTCTTCCCCACATTTACCTTCAAATTCCGTTTTTCGCACACTGTTCCAAACTCATTTACCAGATCCTGCAACTCCCATTCATTATCACTCATCAGAACTGTATCATCCGCAAACAGCAGTATAAGTAGCTTCCACTCAATTCCCTCCCTTTTCAGCGATACACCAACATCCACTGCTCTTGATAGTATTTCTTTCATGACTCCATCCATATACAGTAAACAACCACGGGGACATCACACACCCCTGTTTCAAACCAACATTCAGGTCAAAGAACTCGCTCTGCTCACTCTCCACACGTACTGCCGCCTTTGCACCCTCATACATGCTCTTCACTGCTTTCAGCAACTTGCCCTCTACTCCGTATATTCTAAGTACTTTCCACAAACCTTCTCTATCCACTCTGTCATAGGCCTTCTCCAAGTCCATAAAGGCAACATACGCCTTTTGTTTCTTCTCCAGATACTTCTCCACAACACAATTCAGGGTAAAAATCTGATCTACACATCCTCTTCCCTTCCTAAAACCTCCCTGCTCGTCGCCTATCCATTTCTCCGTGTAATGCCCTCGAAAATGTCCCGCACCCACAATAATACTAACCCGAGTTGACGTCAGGTATAGCGTAAAATAGTCGTAGATGGTAAGTCCAATAAACTCATCACGTGATAACACCACGAGACTATCACCTGGTTCTTAAAAATCGGACTAAGGTTGCTATACTTTTAGTACGTCCGTGGTAGTACAGTGGGTTAGCGCGCGGGCCTGGTGGTGATGGTTGGGTCACTACCAGGGTTCGAACCCCACCCAAGGCATCTCAAAACCTGTGGGTTTTTAGGGGGGTTAAATTCCCTTCAGAGGTTCGTACCCCGCGCCAGGTACCAGGAAAAGTTGATCCTAAAAGGTAGCCTGGGGATATTTCAGGAGACCATGAATTCCCTTCACACCCAGCATTTCACTCCGTTCTCACTCTCACTCTCTCAATCACTACCCTACTGTATACCTTCCCTACTACACTTAACCCCTAACTATCGGCGCGCAACATAAGTCGAGTATAATAAATCTGGACTATCTGGCGGCGCTCGACATAGGTCGTGTGGCAATTTCAGCACGTAATGTTGCTGAGAGAGAGAGACAAGTGGTGGCAGGAGAGTAGCGAGCGTATGACTGCTCCAGACCACCGCGGCGAACCTACTGACACGAATCCCACCTCCTCCCTCCCTCTCTCACTCGCTACATACTGAATTGTATGGGGAAAGTGCCGAATTACATGCTTTTTGCACTCGCGTTGCGCGGTTGTTGCAAGAAAACTAGCCATCATAAAAGGATCGTTATGGTGTCATTGGAAAGCTCTGTTTATGCCCTTTCAGGGATAGATACTTGTTTTACGCTCTGGGTCTTATTTAGGCATGAAAATGATCACGTAAACAGCCCTATTTTGGGTCAATATTTACGAGTCACACCACAGCTGGGATCTCATTTTTAACGGTAGTTTTGGGTTCCTACCATTCTATGCTTCATTGCTATATACTTTTTATCCACCGGAAAATATTTTTTTTTCTTGGCTTTTTTTTTTTTAGCATTAACCTAACCAAAAAACCTAACCTAACCTAACCTAATAGCCCCCAAATACATTTAGGTTAGGTTAGGTTAGGTTTTTAGGTTAGGTTAATGCTAAAAAAAATAAAAATAAAAAAAATAAAAATAAAAAAAAACAAGAAAAAATAATATTTTCCGGTGGATAAAAAGTATATAGTAATGAAACAGAATGATAGGAACCCAAAACTACCATTAGAAATGAGGTTCCAGCTGTGGTGTGACTCGTAAATATTGACCCTATTTTGGCTAAAAACACCCCGCTGGGCGGTACATATAAATAAACCGCTAGCCCGCTAATAAGGTGTTAAAAGACATATTCCTCGGTGGTTACCACACACTCCTCTTTCCCCTTTGCCCTTATATAGGGGGACTATTATGCCAGTCTTCCAGTCATCGGGTGCACTCCCCTTCTCCCATGCTAGTTTGCACATTTTCCATACCCATTCTATCACTATCTCACCACCATACCTCAACATTTCCCCACACACTCCATCTGTTCCTGGTGCTTTCCCCAACTTCACTCTTTGCATGGCTTCCCACACTTCTGACCTCCTGATCCCCACCTCCTCCTCCACTACTTCTCTTCTTCTCCCTCCCATACCATATCCAGCTATGTTTGCTGGCTCTTCATTCCTTACATTTAGCAACTCACTGAAGTACTCCCTCCATCTTGCGACTCTCTCTTGCTTCGGCTAGCATTCTCCCATTCTTATCTTCACACCCTTACTGTTTTGCTACCTTCCCTAACTTTCTTGACTTCTTTCCAGAACAGTTCTTACTCTCCCTCCATTTTACACTCAGATTCCTTCCAAATTCCTCATCTACTCTTCTCTTACTTTCCTTCACTACTCTCTTCACCACCCTCTTACTCTCCACGTACCTCGCTCGTTTCTGTCTCTCGGAATCTTCATTCCCTCTACTACCCAACCACTCTCAATATGCTTTCTTCTTTTCTTCCACAGCTATTCTTACTTCTTCTGTCCACCATGCTGTACCTTTCACTCCCCTCCCTCTTCTCCTCGCTCCACACACCTCCTCACATGCTGCACAGATCTCATCCTTAAACACCTTGCTCATCTCCTCCACTTCCTCCATAACTTCCAGGTCTGACCCCCCTAGTCGTCTTTCCACTGCTCTCCTGTACTCCTCCCTGACTTCCTCCTCCTGCAACCTCTCCACCCTCCTCACCATTCCACCCTCCTCTCTCCTCACCCACTTCTTTTGTATCCTAACCTTAGCTACCACTACATAATTATCAGACAGACCCCCTCCAATACCCTTATACACCCTAGCATCCATCACAGATTTCTTCATTCGTTCATCCAAAAAAAAATATGAATACATTAATTAATAGACCAAACAAACGGCCTGTCTCCCCTTAACCACAAGGGAAGGCCTCGTTAGGAATTACTACCCCCCCCCCCCCCCCCACACACACACAAACAGACCCACCCACCCACACACATGAGTACAGTCGTCTAATAGTTGCCAGAACATAATGAAAAGGACGTCACAGGTACTGAATGGGTTAATCACTGCATTAGAGTGGTGATGGGCTGGTCTATCAGAGTGAGAGCTGAGCGATCTCTGCCATACCCATAGCTTACTCTGACTGTTCCTTTTACTTATATATCTTCTAGATCTCAAGTGACGGCGTCTTTTCCGTGGATTGACCTCCCTACTGCCAACCTAGAAGTTGGCAGATTGGGAGCCAAAGCGTCACATTTTTCCCTTGCCCCTCAACATTCCCTTCATAATTGCTGAGGGGCACAGGGCCTTGGGTGGGGCTTTGGTTTCCCGGGCATTTCTGCACCCTCCTCAGCTCCCTGCCTTGGAGTGGCTTCGGTCACCCGGCTTTGTTAGTGGTAAACAGGGAGGGTTTTGTGGGGGCGCTCATTTATGGCCTTGGCCTTGCTCGAGACCTTGGGGCTGTTCGACCAGACAGCCTGGGGAACAACAACGACAACAACTGCATTAGAAACGACACTTGTAATTCAATCATACGTATTATAAGATCACTGAGAGGAACAGAACTCACACGGCCAACTGTACTGTATGTAACCAACCACTTCTTACACCCCAAGAGTATATATATATATATATATATATCTTCTGTACCGTCGATATCCTTTTTTTTTTATCTTGGCTATTACTAATCGATTTCTTTCAGTTTAGGAAGGATCTCTAGCAATTATAAAGTTTCGAACTATCTCAATCAACCCTTTTAACTACCACAGATCCTTCATAAGCTGCACAAAATCGTCTAAATATAGCTAGAATAAAATGCAACATACGTCGCTGGTACAGAAAGGGTTCATTTCGATACATTCTAAAGCCTCGAATAATTTAAAGGAGATTCAATTCAACCCGAAACGGCTTCGAAAATATACGTATCAGCATTAACCCGGGAGCTGCGGGTAGACTCTTAAGAGTTCCCCCGGCGCACTGCGGGTAGACTCTTAAGAGCAGAGACTTTGAACACGTACCAAAACCGCGCGTTTATAGCCAGGCGGCTGAAAATTGGTGTGGGTATTGTACTACATGTCAACTCTCGATACCACCCCGCCAAACGCTCGCCCCGCACTCGTGCAAGCACCACCGCGCCAGTAACCACGCACTAGTCATGGAGCCTACACGTCCCTCACGCTCGCTCCCTGATGACACAACCAGCCCTCCTTCTGGTGGTGTTAGCCGCCGTGGAAGGCAGAGGGTGGCTGCCAAAGACCCTAGCTACCAGTACGACACGCCCTACAGCTCAGAGGACGAATCACCAGCACCAAAAGCACGTAAAACACGTGCAAGCAGGGCAATGGCACAGAGGTCATTGGTCTTTCGGGACACTGCCACCACGACCCAGGCCACTGCAACAACCACTACCACCACCACTGCCACCACTGCCACCCCTGCCACCCCTGCCACCGGTACCAGCGACGCAGGAGGCCGCCCTAGGGCTGCATTACCTGCGGGGGCAGGAAAAATTAAAGGCACGGGCGTAGGGAAGAGAACCCGTACGCCAGCCACAGTGCCCCTACCACCACCACCACCACCAGCCGCCCCTGGCCCAGCTGCCCCTGCTGCCCCTGCCGCCTGCCCCTGCCGCCCCTGCTGCCCCTGCCGCCCCTGCCGCCCCTGCCCAAGGAACAGGGAAGGGGAAGGGGAAAGGGAGAGGGAAAGCGACTGGGAAAGCGACTGCTGGCCCTGGTGTCCCTGCCGCCCCTGCCGCCCCTGCTGCCCCTGCCGCCCCTGCCGCCCCTGCCCAAGGAACAGGGAAGGGGAAGGGGAAAGGGAGAGGGAAAGCGACTGGGAAAGCGACTGCTGGCCCTGGTGTCCCTGCCGGCCCTGCTGCCCCTGCCGCCCCTGCCGCCCCTGCTGCCCTGCCGCCCCTGCCGCCCCTGCCCAAGGAACAGAGAGAAGGGCGACAGGCACCACCATCATCTTGCCATCAAGGCCACGCACCACTGCTGCCCCTGCCGCCCGCTGCCGCCCGCCGCCCCTGCCGCGCCCCTGCCCCTCTGCCGCCGCCCCTGCCACCACCTCTGCTGTCCCTGTCCATAAGACTCCCGCACGTGCCAAAGTGACCCGGAAAAATCTTACACCATCTAAGTATGCCGCCCTGCTGTTTGATGGTGATTCGCAGGACATTGGCAGCCCGGGTTTCGACGACGAAGCCCTAGCACGGGACCAAGGGTGGGGGGATTTGGGAGTGGACAGTGGGAGTGAGTCCGACGTCGGTGACGAAAACGAGGAAGGGCATCGTCTGTCGAGTGAAGATGAGGGTAATGATGATGAAGTGCTGTATCGCGACCATGGAAGCGATATTTCAGACGCAGAAGAAGACGCAGACGACATTCCGATCCCTGGCATGCCTTCGTTCGATTGGTCTGACGGGGTCAATTTTGTACCTGACGTGCCCCAGTTCAATCCTGGGACGTCAGGAACAACTGACAACTGGCCCTGTGATGATCAAGCGAACGAAAGCGACTTCTTCCTCGCTTTTTTCGACATGGAGGTAATGACGTACATCGTTGCCCAAACAAACGCCTACTACAGGTGGGTGTTTGGCAGATTGGACGTCCTTTCTCCAAAAGCGAGAATACGAGGCTGGGTGGATACGACTGTGGCAGAATTTCTGACGTTCTTTGCCTTGTTGTTCCTCATGCCTCTGATCAAGAAGCATGTGTTGCAACACTACTGGAAGCACGACCCTCTCATCGCCACCCCAACTTTCAATAAGTTCATGACTCGTGACAGATTTTTGTTGCTGCTAAGATTTATGCACTTTGCAGACAACGAAAATCCTAACAGGATTGACAGGATATGGAAAGTTCGGGATGTGTTCACCATGTTGTTGGAGAGGTATAGGAAATACTTTTACCCCTTCCTCAATTTGGTGATTGATGAGTCGCTCGTGCTCTTCAAAGGACGTCTTGTTTTCAAGCAGTATATCCCCTTGAAGAGGCATAGGTTCGGAATCAAGCTCTTCGTGTTGTGCGACTGTGAAACTGGAATAGTGCTTGACATGATCGTGTATACAGGCACTGACATTGACATACCGAAAGCCGCTGCCAATGACCCCATGGGCATGTCAGGTGCCATCGTCAGGAAAATGTTGGCACCTTACCTGGGCAAAGGCCACATCATCTACACTGACAACTGGTATACTTCTCCTGCTCTCTGCCAGTTTCTTTATGACAACCAAACGGGGTCATGTGGGACTGTCAGAAAGACAAGAAAGTTTATGCCAAAGTTCACAGGTGATGTCATTCCTCTCACAGATGCCTCCTCCAGTGACACACCTTCAGAAGACGACCTGGCCAAGGAACACCGCGAGAGGCATGTGCGAAGAAGGCGACGAAAGGGGCAGAAATACAAGCAGCTCGAGAAGTGTGGGAAACTGATAGCCCTGAAGTGGAAGGATAAGCGAGACGTCCACCTGCTTTCCACCGTCCACACAGGTGCCCAGGTGGATTCTGGCAAAATCCACTACCGAACCAGGAAGACAATCTACAAGCCCGACATTGTAGTGGACTACACCAAAAACATGCGCCTGGTGGACAAGTCTGACTGTCAGCTGTCAGGTGTTGAGTGTCTGAGGAAGACTGTGAAGTGGTATCACAAGCTCTTCCTCCACCTAGTTGACATAACGATGCTGAACGCCTACAACTTGTGGTTGGTGAAGAAGGATATGGCCCCAAACCAGAAGCTGAAATTCCGGGAGTTCGTGTACAACGTCTCCTACCAACTCCTGGAGAAGTATGCCACCACCACTCACAGACGTACGGCATGGCGTGGGGATCACGTTCCTGACCGCATCCAGCTGGGTGTCGAAAGACACTACACAACCAACACCGAGCTGATTGGCACTCGTCACAGGCAGGTGCAGTGCACCGTCTGCAGCTCCAGTGTGAGGAAACCCCATGTGACCAAAAGAGTCACCTCAATGTGCGCCGAGTGCAAAGTTGCACTCTGCCTGGGTGACTGCTTCAGGGACTACCACACCTTCAAGAACTACTGAGTGTCGGCCCCTGCCCTGCCCTGCCCTGCCCTGGACTCGCCCCGTGCCCTGCCCTGGACTCGCCTCCTGCCCTGCCCTGCCCTGCCCTGGACTCGCGCCCTACCTTACCTGACCTGACCTAATTGATCACGCTACCTCATAATGTAACATATATATTATATAATGTATAAGTTCCAAAGATGTCCCTGTGATATAGCTTTTACATTATATAATTGTATGTTTCATTATTTAGTTTATAAGTTTCAAAGATTTACATGTAATATGCCTTATTTTTTTAGTATATCAATATATATGTTTGTTATTAGCCTAAGTAATGTGTATATAATTATTTTCTTACCTCAATGAATTGTACAAAAATAAATATGTTTCAATAAATCATGTCAAACCTACTATGATAATAAAATAAAACAATAAAAAAAGAAAAAAAGAAAACAAGGTCATGTCATTGTATTCTTACAATATGATATATTCTATGAATATTTCATATTGTTTGAATACAATGGCATGATCTTGTAAAAAAAAAAATTTATAAAATTTTTCTAGACAATATAAAACCTTCCCCATAACCCCCTCCTGGATTCGATCCCACTACCCTACGACACTTTGAGTTTTCCAGTCCGCGACCTTACCAACCATGCCACAGGAGCTCATACCAAATATCACTCAAAACTTCGTGTGTACAATCGAAATGACAATATACAAAAAAAAAATGAATTATCCCACCAATTTACGTTTGTAAATTGATGGGATTATCAATTATATCATGCCAAGGTTTATAATAGTTTGTCTCTGTCAAGAATTAGTAATTATATAACTTTATTCTGTCAAAAATTGCCCAAACACTCAGCAAAATTGCCCCTCTCAGTGTGACTCCACTCATTTTCACACGGTCAGGCGGTCACGAGGTGACCCTTGCCGCTCCTTGATTCTCCAGCTACAGCAGCTCTGTCTGGGAACAAAATTGGTATAAATACAATAATGGATAAAATACTCTTCACAAATACATTTGTATTGTATAATATTGTAAATAAAAATGAATAATAACTGTGTGGGTGTCGAAAATTGCTCAACCAGCTTTCTTATGTCTCGCCTACGCGCGTATATTGGATTATACATAGTCATGACTGTCATACAAATAATTGCAGTAGGTCTCGAATATACATTTAGATTGCATATTACTTCGAAATAAATAAGTAAACGTTTCTCTGGTGGCAATCTACCCTTTCGCAGGTGTAAGGAGACACCAGTCTATATTTAGCCCTCTATCACAACAGGCAATCTGCCTGTGTTGACTCAGCACCGTCGCTGGTGGTCTATAAATATAGTACTTTATTTACAGTCAATGGCCTACATGTTTCTGTGGTACTTCACATGTGTCTAAAATGCAATGTCTGCTTGCATAAAAATGCAATTCTGAAGTCCATTTAGATGTACGACATACGCATGTCTCAGTTTCTCTCTCTCTCTCTCTCTCTCTCTCTCTCCATTCCTGACTCATGTTATTGTAGACCTGTTGATGGCAACGAACACCAGCCATCTGGTAGACATAAGGGTCAAAATACCAAACATCAATACGCCTGGGGCGCCTCCACAATTATCACTAAGCTGGTTATCTATCTAGAGATCTGCCTGACTTCCATCTCTCCACGACTCACTCACTCACTGCACCCCTGCATGCCTCCCTCCCACCCACCCACCCACCCCCAACCCCCCCTTTCAGGCTTCCGTCTGCTAGAAACACATTCACAATTTGCGTAAATATCGCATCAATTGGGCTATATGCGGTATATTCCTTGTTATATGGGACGCCTACATATGTACACGTCTTTATTATAGCATGAGAGTGCTCTAAATACAAGATTGACGTGATATTTATGGCGTAACACACCCTCTCCCCCTTTCATTCCCACCACAACTCACTCACACCTTGGTTCACGCATAGAAACTCATTGATAATGTGCGTAAATATCGCATGAATTGGTTTATATGCGGTATATATTTTGATATATGGCACGTATACATACGTACAAGTCTGTATTATAGCGTGACAGTGCTCTACGTACAAGATATACGTGATATGTATGGCGTAAACCACACTCTCAGCTCATAAATTGCCGCCAAACCTCCAACACATCTTCATTCCCGCCTAAATATTCTCTTATAATTCCCTTATATATTGCAATTTTTGGTCACTATGAGGCATATTCATTGTTATATGGGTGCCCTACACACGTATACATACTCTAAATAGCCTAAAAGGGCTCGAAAAAGGAGATATACGTGATAATACGCGGTAACCCACCCCCTCCTCCCTCTCCTTCTATCCCCTGCGCGCGTAAATATTCGGCAGGGAAATCTCGCCGCTCGATGACAATCTAGCCGCGCGGTGCCATTCGCTCCACATTTTTCAACTACGGACCGTTCCCCTACCCCCCCCAGACATTTTTTGAGGGGTCAAATATATATGGGCCGATGCACGCAAACATTCCCTACACGATGATGTACTTTTTATCGAAATTGGCAATAGGTCCCAAAATCATCATAGGTGCGCACAGTCTTACCCTGTAGAAAACCCCCTGTGCGCCGCGGAGAGGTTAAGGGGGGTCACCGGCTTTGTTTGATCGGTCAATATTTACGAGTCACACCACAGCTGGAATCTCATTTCTAAGGGTAGTTTTGGGTTCCTATCATTCTATGCTTCATTGCTATATACTTTTTATCCACCGGATTATTATTATTATTATTATTATATTTTTTTTTTTTTTTTTTTTTTTTTTTTTTTTTTTTTTAAGCATTAACCTAACCTAAAAACCTAACCTAACCTAAATGTATTTGAGGGCTATTAGGTTAGGTTAGGTTAGGTTAGGTTTTTTGGTTAGGTTAATGCTAAAAAAAAAAAAAAACAAGAAAAAAAAAAATCCGGTGGATAAAACGTATATAGCAATGAAGCATAGAATGATAGGAACCCAAAACTACCGTTAAAAATGTGATCCCAGCTGTGATGTGACTCGTAAATATTGACCTGAAAATTTGACAAACATACCATTTCGTTGTGCATGATAATATTGAATTGCATATAGGCTACGCTACCGGTACTCTTAAGTCCTGAAATTAAAATTTGACAAAACATATCATTCACAAGCACACATGTTTACACTTCAAACGAGTCGATACAATACAGTATATGCAAGGCCCCGGACTCATCCAACTAATATATATTCAAAGATAGCCTAAAACTAACCTCTCAAAATTAACAAACGCTGATACCTCTTAGCGGATATCAGATTCCTTGAAATCACGAATACAAATTCGCAGCTAAAACAGCCTACACATTAACAAATGAGAACGAGATATACAGTAGCCTATATTCCACATTGACGTTTGGTTCGATTATAAAGGCAGTCTTGGTGATCAGAGTAGGAGAGGAAGATTAATTAATTAGATTAAATATTAAAGAGGTGGAGAAGAGGGACAATAAGGAGAGAACAAATATATTGAAAGGGTGGAGGTGGTAAATGGGAGATTAAAACAAAGTAAAATATTCTGCTTAAGCTTTTTCCTTCATTACTTTTCTTTAACTATCTCTTCTATGACTACTAATTTTCTAAACTATATCTTAATCTAGCTCTAGCTTTTTCTGGAGAAGCCGGTAAATAGGCACGCCGTTCTCATACAAGCGAGGACAGTGACTCCATCAAAGGAAAAAGACTAACTTGAGCATTTGTCTTGAGTTGCACAGAGGTTGAATTATAACGGTGTACGGTATATTGTCAAGGAACCATTAAAATACCAATAGGCCTAACATTTAACAAATGAAACCACTCAAAGGCAAAACTCTAAATGGCAAATAATACCACTGGTAGTGATATAATACGGGCCCCAATATAGGCTATAGGCCTACAACCAATTTTACCACACCTTCAGTCATAATACAGAACAAGATTTATAGCATTGGTTTTAATGTGACAGGATTACAGCAAATATAATAGGTAGCCTATATCGTATAATGAATATAGAAGAGGAACACATACTCCCAAATCCAAATATTGTACTTATAATGGACGATATTCAATGCGAATTGAAAAAAAAAAAAAAATATACCATTAAATACACAGACTACTGAAGACTAACCATATTTAGTGCTAGGCTTTTGTGATATATGCCTATACCGGTATATAATACATAATATTATATGTTTAAATACTCCCAGCGGGGATCGAACCTACGACATTCAGAACGAGTGTCCAAGCCTTTAATCCACTACACCACACCGTCACCCGTGGTGTAGGCCTAGTGGATTAAAAGCTTGGACACTCGTTATGAATGTCGGAGGTTCAATCCCGTCTGGGAGTACCGTATTTAAACATTTATTAGATTACGTGTATTTGTGAGATATATATATATATATATATATATATATATATATATATATATATATATATATATATATATATATGTTTTAAGGGGGAGGGGGATGCAGGAGCAGTGCATGTTTTGATCAAACTGGTCTGCTCTGATCATGAACATAGAACTTAGCCTAACTAAATTTGGAAAATTCGAGCCCTACTATTAGCCAATAATATAGACGCAAAAAATATCCAACATAATTATGGTAAGCCGAGAGTCAGCTCATAGGAAAATTGACGGGTTTGATCTTTCTCTCCTTTTCTCTCTTTACCTAGCTTGTATCCATTCGGCCCCATTCAGCCAACTGTCTTCAGACGTTTACACCCATCCAGGTGTCAATATTTTTCTGGCGAGCGGTAGCGAGCCAGCATATATATCCCAGGATGGAGATAAAAGTCTTAAAACAGTTGGAGGAATGGGGCCGAATGGATACAAGCCAGGTAAAGAGAGACAAGGAGATATAGATAAAACAAAAAAGCCGATGACCTCCCTTAAGCATTTGAAGATAACGACACACGACGATTCTATACAATATATGAACGATATGTGGCAATTATATGAGTAAAGACTGTCGCAATTAACCCTCTGACTTCCACATACCCTTCCTAATCTGAATACAATCGTCTAATAATACCCAGTAAACAATTAAGTAACACCTACTTGATTCTCGTGACACCTGGATTTGGACCACATTGTATAGACCAACTTCAAAACACATAATGACACTCAGCTGGAGGCGATAAGTAATATGTAGGCGTTGATATTATTATGTTTATATTGTGTGTTTTCTTTAGTAATTTGATGACAATAAACTGCATCAACTAGGGAGAGGCGGAGAGAGCTAAAGACATGCGCGAGATCTAGAGAGTGAGAGCGTGTTTAGTTAGATGTTCACGGGGCCATGGAATATCCCAGACTGACTACTATATAGACGTGATCGTGGTCCCAGTTCTTCCACAGTGTTGTACTTTTGAATTCCTCATACGAACCTCAAAAATTCCTTAGATTTCATAATAATTCCTTAGTTTTCATGTTCTTTTAATTCTAATACATTGTAAATTTAACAATATTAATACTTCATATTTGTGAGCTTGAAAAACACAACAATTTCCGTGTTGTTTTGGCTCACTCAGGTGCCTCACCCTCACTCAAGCCTTCTCAAGGTCATGATGGCCGCTGTCACTACATATTTATATCTGGTTATACACCTAAAATAATTATATAATTAGATAAAAGCAAAATAATTTCGTCAAAGCGGATATTCCTTAGAATTCCTTAGATTTGTCAAATTCCTGAGAACATTCCTTAGGAGGCCTAACATTCCTCAAAATCAGGAAAATTCCTTAAAAGTAGAAACACTGCTACGGTGGTGGTGTGCTTATATTCTTATACATTGTTTTCCTTCCGCATCGCCTGATACTGAACGAATACTGTGGGAATGAGCGTTGTTTGCAGAGTACATGGATTAGTAATCTAATTTCTCAAGGTACCGCCATTTTCCAAGCTGTGAAGGGAAGGGATTGATTTAGAATACATATATATATATACAGTATACTGTATATAATTATATATAACGGTATATATATATATATATATTGTTATGCCCTGTTTTTCTACAGGTTTAACTTGGGTAATGTGAGTTCTAAATTGACTGGGTATATAAGGCTGCATGCACAATACAAGATATGAGGAATAGAGAACACAAAGAAACACATGGTAGCAAGTTACATGATCACGTTTATTGATATACCACTGCAGAATACTTGTGTAAGACAATATAATAGAATTGAACAACACTAGCATAAGTGGATCTGGATGGAGCCTTATATACCCAGTCAATTTAGAACTCACATTACCCAAGTTAAACCTGTAGAAAAACAGGGCATAACATTGGCGGCAGCGGTGGTTCTTGATTCGGATAAAAGGTTGCATTACACTGCAAGTTTGGAACAGTAGAAGCATGGCAACATCGCGAAATCTTCAGCCACTCGCACACATTCCCAAGTATGATGTAAACACATATGATATCACCAGTTACTTAGACATAATAAAGCCAGTGTACGATGTGGTACTTCATAATGACCGCGAAAAAATCGCCATGGCAATTTTGCATATTATACAGTTGGGAGAAGCCGTTTCCCAACTTGTTGATAAGCCTACCTTTAAAGAATTTATTCACCAAATGGTGACACAGAATACGCCAGAGAGTACCTGGAACCAGTTTCGATCCTTCGTGATCCGGACTTTAGATCCACTTTTGGGTTCCCCCGTCGCCCCCAAAATAATAAAATTCGACGAGATCAAGTATGAAGGGGATATAAATGTGACCCTCATACAACTCTACAGATACGTGAGGACCACGTATAGCTATGAAGATTACGACCAACAAAATGAACTCTTATTCACCGCATTGTTAAACATCCTCCACCCCACATCACCGCCCATCTCGACCCGTATGGCTTATTCGAAGAACATATGCTCTCCATCAGAGAAGAATGCCTACGCAGTTCGATGAATCCCCTATCCAACCTTTTAGCCCCTATCCAAGACTCCGTGCACCCTTCCAAAATGACTTCCGGTGAAAGTCCAACCCCAGTGAACTCTTCCCCCACCAACCCTCCGCAGCCCCCCCAACAAGCCCCGTATTCTAGCTATGCCTACCTATGTAGGCCTACCACAACATATTTTCCCCATGACCCCAGAAATGTTCAGCTATCCCCCCACCAACAAAATTTCCCTTGTGACAGTTTTCCGTCGGTAGCTTGTGACAGTTTTCAGTCAGTAGCTCCCTTCCACCCCCACACAATTCACACCCCTAGAAAACTTCGAAACCCCACACTTGACTCGCCCTCTCATGTCAAACAAACTCACCAGTCCCAGATAACCTCTAACCAGACCGAGACTGCCACCAAGAAAATTCCCCAAACTCGTCCTGGTCAAACAAACCCACCAACCCCAGATAACCGCTAACCAGACCGTGACTGCCACCAAGAAGATTCCCAAAATTCGTCCTGTTAACAACCCCAAGTCAATACATCAGTCCTCTACCAATAACCCCTGTTCGACACCTAACTCTTCCCCCACCAACCCTCCCCAGCCCCCCCAACAAGCCCCGTATTCTAGCTATGCCTACCTATGTAGGCCTACCACAACATATTTTCCCCATGACCCCAGAAATGTTCAGCTATCTCCCCACCAACAAAATTTCCCGTGTGACAGTTTTCCGTCAGTAGCTCCCTTCCACCCCCCCACAATTCACACACCTACTAAACTTCAAAACCCCACACTTGACTCACCCTCATGACAGACAAACCCACCAATCCCATATAACCTCTAAACAAACCGTCACTGCCACCGACACACCCCACCACTCTGATCCTCCCACACGCGCCGTTAATCACCCCCTCACGCGTGACCCCCACCAAAGTGGTTTCCCCCCCCCCCCTCTCATGCGTACCGAACACCTGCTCACCAGTCGGTCCCCCACCATCATGAGCCCAGCTAAACTTTCAACCTCCACCAATTCCCACCAACAAAATCTCCCTTGTGACAGTTTTCCGTCAGTAGCTCCCTTCCACCCCCCCACAATTCACACCCCTAATAAACTTCAAAACCCCACACTTGACTCACCCCCTCATGACAGACAAACCCACCAACCCCAGATAACCTCTAAGCAAACCGTCACTGCCACCGACACACCCCACCACTCTGATCCTCCCACACGCGCCGTTAATCCCCCCCTCACGCGTGACCCCCACCAAAGTGATTTCCCCCCCCCTCATGCGTACCGAACACCTGCTCACCAGTCGGTCCCCCACCATCATGAGCCCAGCTAAACTTTCAACCTCCCCCTCTTCGCCGTTACCCCACCCGCCCCAAATTCCCCCCCCAAACATCCCGCTCGACGAAATACCACTCCCATCCCAATCCAACCACAAAACTTTTTCCACCTTGGCTAAACCCCAAAATACTCTCTCTCTCGCCCCAAACAACATAATCAACCTCTCAACTTCAACCACTCCTCGAAATCCCATCCATGTCTCTCCCGGAAATAAAATCAGTCTAAATTCAACCCCTCTCAAACCACAACCCTGCCTGCCCAGACCCCCCCCCCCCCCCCCCCCCCCCCCCCCCCCCCCACCATCTCCCTATCAAATCCCCACACACCAAACCTCCAAACCACCCGATCATAGTAAACTCTCAACCTTCAGCCTTACTCACCCTTCCCCAAACCCCACTCACGACCACAACTCTCTACACAATTCAACCCCTCCCCAGCACCAACCTCTTCCGCAACAACAACCCCGACTCGACCTGCCCGTTTCATTTTTAAAACCCCCCTATCACTACCCCCGACCGAAACCACTTAGACCCCCCCTCCAAAACTGGCCCCGGGCCAGCTCGCCCCCAGACCCACATTCCTAACGACAAGAACTAACGGTATATCCACCCCGCCCTTCCAAAGTGAAAGTGAACCGACTATTACCAGACCGTCACCCAGACTAACGGCGACCCTAAATACCCCCCCCCCCCCCCCCCCCCCCCCCCCCCCCCCCCCCCCCTGATGATGATGAGGATATTATTGTACTAAATTGTTTCGAATGTTTTCAATTCCTAAGCGATTGGGCATGACTCTATAAATTTACATGTTTTCCATATACTGTATATATTATTTTTTTTTCCTTAGTCATACTACTTTTCTTGTTACCTACACTTTTCTGACTATCTTTTAAATTTGCTTTATACATTGTTAAACACTTTACCTCTTCTTAATTTCCTGTGTTCTTAATTATCTGCCCTTTCTTAAATTTACATGTTTTCCATATACTGTATATATTATTTGTTTCCCTTAGTCATACTACTTTTCTTGTTAACCTACACTTTTCTGACTATGCTTCTTTTTACTTCACCCTTGAGGCTCGAGGACGAGCCTATAATGAAGGAGAGGGAAGTAAAATGCCCCAGAACGAGAAGACCACCACAGAAGCCATGAACGAACACCACACAGAAACACCAAAGGAAAGGTCCACAGAACGAAAGGACCAGCTGACCGAGCCAGCCATTTCAGACAGGCCCAAGCCCGCAGGGCTAAACAGCTCCAGGACACACCCATTTACCTTTTCTAAACTGACCATTTTCCACACCTCACGTACACTAACCCCCTCGTGTCCTACACTCCTAACTACAAAGATGATGAACAGGAATATACATTCATATTAAAAACACCCATGCCTGTCCCGACGTTGAGCCAATGCCAACACATCAGACAGCCATAATTATATCTATGTATGTTCTTGCATCCGAGAAGTAGATGTTATATATCTTAGAAGTTAAAACACCCACGCTGTCCCTAGACCTCGTATATCATTTTCCATGACGAGTATAGATATGTGTAACCCGTGCTCAGTCGCCCCTTGCCTTGTTCCTCTAGTAACTAAGTCTATAATATTAACTGCCACCAGCATTGATGCGACATAGCGGCACTGTCCTTGCTACAAAGATGATGAACAGGAATATACATTCATATTAAAAACACCCATGCCTGTCCCGACGTTGAGCCAATGCCAACACATCAGACAGCCATAATTATATCTATGTATGTTCTTGCATCCGAGAAGTAGATGTTATATATCTTAGAAGTTCAAACACCCACGCTTGTCCCTAGACCTCTTATATCATTTTCCATGACGAGTATAGATATGTGTAACCCGTGCTCAGTCGCCCCTTGCATTGTTCCTCTAGTAACTAAGTCTATAATATTAACTGCCACCAGCATTGATGCGACATAGCGGCAGTGTCCTTGTGTCGTATTGTGCCAAGTACAGATCAACCAGGTTTCATCACCTTATTAGGACGACGACTATAATGTCATCGTTCATCGATGTATGCAATCCTTTAGGTTAAGTATTTTATCCGCCATTGTGTTCACCTTTTTCCATTTACTTTCCACAATTGTCATACGTCTTCCCCTTGCCTCCTTCGTATCCACAGTCCACACTACGCCAATTTACTTCGTGTCTTACACCTCTTACCCCAACCAGAGATTATATAAGATAACCTGGTTATCAGTATCTGTCATAAGTACCCCGAAACAATAACTAAGTACCCCTACGAACTGCCGCTGTTGTTGATATTTATATTTAATAGAAAACGCAGTTCCCAGGGCCAACTAATAGTATCCATAACCCTCGGACTGATCACATAACTCTATCTTTTCCAGACTCCTATACCACCCCATAGTTGCATTCCCCGGTAGCATTTGGCTAACGTATTCTACTGCCTTTTCAAACTTCCATATCAATTGTAGCCTAATGCCACCCCCACGCCCAGGGACCTTAGGGGCAAAATTTCCCTGTAGCCCTTGAACTCTCCCCCCCCCCTCATTAAGACACCCGCGCTTCTCGACTCTTGTCCGACCTAGCCTCTCTCTCATACCTCTTGAAGATCCTTGAATTGTCCGTTACTAACGCTCTCCAACCTTTTATATATATACTCCTATCCAGCCTACCTTCACTTAGTAGGCCAGAACAACATTAGAACTTTACTAGCCCCTTGCATGCCATCTATTCTCTTACAACACATTCACAACCCTGCACCCAATGGTCGTCGGTGCGAGGCTAGCCGCCCCGCCAGTAACTAACTTCTATTGCCATACTTCCAGATAAATGTGGCAGAGTTAGCAACCCAGTCTCCACCATATCCAGCAAACCCTACAATTAACAACCAGCCGAGTAAAACCAGCTAGCTAAGGCACCTTCGGTTTTGGTATTAAAGACACTCACATCTGTCTCATACACAGAGGGTTATTACAAACACTGGTGATATGGCAAGCCCCTAGCCACAGCCGCCGGACGACTATTGGGTGCAGGGTTGTGAATGTGTTGTAAGAGAATAAATGGCATGCAAGGGGCTAGTAAAGTTCTAATGTTGTTCTGGCCTACTAAGTGAAGGTAGGCTGGATAGGAGTATATATATAAAAGGTTGGAGAGCGTTAGTAACGGACAATTCAAGGATCTTCAAGAGGTATGAGAGAGAGGCTAGGTCGGACAAGAGTCGAGAAGCGCGGGTGTCTTAATGAGAGGGGGGGGGGGAGAGTTCAAGGGCTACAGGGAAATTTTGCCCCTAAGGTCCCTGGGCGTGGGGGTGGCATTAGGCTACAATTGATATGGAAGTTTGAAAAGGCAGTAGAATACGTTAGCCAAATGCTACCGGGGAATGCAACTATGGGTGGTATAGGAGTCTGGAAAAGATAGAGTTATGTGATCAGTCCGAGGGTTATGGATACTATTAGTTGGCCCTGGGAACTGCGTTTTCTATTAAATAAATATCAACAACAGCGGCAGTTCGTAGGGGTACTTAGTTATTGTTTCGGGGTACTTATGACAGATACTGATAACCAGGTTATCTTATATAATCTCTGGTTGGGGTAAGAGGTGTAAGACACGAAGTAAATTGGCGTAGTGTGGACTGTGGATACGAAGGAGGCAAGGGGAAGACGTATGACAATTGTGGAAAGTAAATGGAAAAAGGTGAACACAATGGCGGATAAAAATACTTAACCTAAAGGATTGCATACATCGATGAACGATGACATTATAGTCGTCGTCCTAATAAGGTGATGAAACCTGGTTGATCTGTACTTGGCACAATACGACACAAGGACACTGCCGCTATGTCGCATCAATGCTGGTGGCAGTTAATATTATAGACTTAGTTACTAGAGGAACAATGCAAGGGGCGACTGAGCACGGGTTACACATATCTATACTCGTCATGGAAAATGATATAAGAGGTCTAGGGACAAGCGTGGGTGTTTGAACTTCTAAGATATATAACATCTACTTCTCGGATGCAAGAACATACATAGATATAATTATGGCTGTCTGATGTGTTGGCATTGGCTCAACGTCGGGACAGGCATGCGTGTTTTTAATATGAATGTATATTCCTGTTCATCATCTTTGTAGCAAGGACAGTGCCGCTATGTCGCATCAATGCTGGTGGCAGTTAATATTATAGACTTAGTTACTAGAGGAACAATGCAAGGGGCGACTGAGCACGGGTTACACATATCTATACTCGTCATGGAAAATGATATACGAGGTCTAGGGACAGCGTGGGTGTTTTAACTTCTAAGATATATAACATCTACTTCTCGGATGCAAGAACATACATAGATATAATTATGGCTGTCTGATGTGTTGGCATTGGCTCAACGTCGGGACAGGCATGGGTGTTTTTAATATGAATGTATATTCCTGTTCATCATCTTTGTAGTTAGGAGTGTAGGACACGAGGGGGTTAGTGTACGTGAGGTGTGGAAAATGGTCAGTTTAGAAAAGGTAAATGGGTGTGCCCTGGAGCTGTTTAGCCCTGCGGGCTTGGGCCTGTCTGAAATGGCTGGCTCGGTCAGCTGGTCCTTTCGTTCTGTGGACCTTTCCTTTGGTGTTTCTGTGTGGTGTTCGTTCATGGCTTCTGTGGTGGGCTTCTCGTTCTGGGGCATTTTATATATATATATATATATATATATATATATATATATATATATATAGAGAGAGAGAGAGAGAGAGAGAGTTACCTAAACTTAGATATATACACAGACTGCACAGACCTTGCAGTCCCTGCTAGGCAGTCTGACTGTCTGTTCATGTTAACTGGAAGGCAAGGAAAGCAAAGCAGAAGGCTCTCTCCCCATCCACCACTCCCTCGGACTTTGGGTCGGTATGAAATTTAGTTGGGGAAACAATTAAAAAACAAAACACTAAGCAGAATGAGAAAATGTCTCCTGGGAAATTCACAGTACACTAAAGAAGGAAGCTGAGAAATATTGTATACTACTGATGCTTGGGGGGGGGGGGGGGTTTCACTTTTTGGCAGATTTTTGCATGTATTCATTATTTTTCTAGTTTCCTCCATAGACCTCCATCAAATTAAAAAAAAAAAAACATCCATTAGATCCCCCTTCTAGATTAATTTGTACATTTTTCGGTAGAAAAATGTCCCGTACATTACAGGCTCACTATCGTTCGCCAGGGAAAAAATCGACACCTAAATAGCACGAAAGATCTATATATTGACGAAGAAATGGGGCGAAAGGTCTTAAAATCTACTACTAATGGGGAAAACATCTTAACATCTGAAGACTAATGGGGCTAAACATGAGAGATAAAGTGGTCCAGAAAAACGGGCCATGTCCCCTTAACCTAATGTTTGTTTATATATATTTATTTATTTATTTATTTATTTGGTTACTTATATTATACTCCAACCTCCTCGAAATAAATGTCTAGACTCTTTGAAAATGTCTAGACTCTTTGAAAATGTCTAGACTCTTTGAAAATATCTAGACTCTTTAAACATTTCTAGACTCTTTAAAAATGTCAATTGTATTATATTGTACCACTTTCTCTGGCAGTTTGTTCCACTCGTTGACCACACTGTAGGTAGGTGAAAAATTGCTTTATGACATCGAGATTCGCCCTCCTGGTTTTTAAGTTTCATTCCATTTCCCCGAGTTGATGAATTTGTGACGGAAGAGAAAGAGTAGGAAGAGAAGAGAATCGAGAAACAGTAGGAAGATCAGAACAACTCAACCAGTAGACCATTTCAACCAGTAGCTCTCAACCAGTACCAAATCAACCAATGTATACAGTTAGGTTAGGTTAGTTACTATATTTTGGCACTGGTTTGGTTGATTTGGCACTGGTTGAGAGCTACTGGTTGAAATGGTCTACTGGTTGAGATGTCCGGGAACCGATCAGAACATACTAAGACTATAATAATAGCATAATAAATAAGAGGAAGGGAATAGGAAGGGATAGACGAAAAAGGAAAAAGAATAAGAAGAAAAACGATAAGAGAAAAGTAGGAATAGAAGAAAAGAGAATAATATAATAAGACTGATAAATAAGTAGAAGAGAGTGGGAAGGGATAGAAGAAAAGGGAGAAAGAGTAAGAAGACAAACAATAAGAGAAAGTATGAATAGAAGAACATAAAAATAACATAAACAAAACAAACGCGATAACAAAGTGAGAATAGAAGAACATAAAAATAACACAAACAAAAGAAAAGCGATAACAGAAAGTAAGAATACAAGGACATGACCATAATATAATAAGACTATAATAAATAAGTGCCCTAGATGTGTGTGAATGTGTGTTTTGTTTGTGTGTGTTCAT
Organism: Paralithodes platypus; assembly: GCA_032716605.1. Lineage (NCBI taxonomy): Eukaryota > Metazoa > Arthropoda > Malacostraca > Decapoda > Lithodidae > Paralithodes > Paralithodes platypus. The sequence continues at coordinate 43,833,621 of CM064580.1, forward strand.
TGTTATATGTGTTGTGTGGTGTTGTTCCTATTCGGGCTCTGTTTCGAGTCGGCCACCCCCAGAAAAAAAGGTAAACAATGGGGAATGGGCCTGAGTTCATACATACATACAGTACATACATACATACATTCAGTACATACATACATAATAAATAAGTGGAAGCTAGAGAGTAGGAAAGGAGAGAGAGAAAGAGAGAGAGAGAGAGAGAGAGAGGGGGGGGGAGGGAGGAGCATGACATAGCGGCACCTACCACATTGTATTCTACGGTAGTGGAGGGGGGGGGGGGGGTGCACTGAACTGTCAACCGTATCTTGACTCGGCAGAAAGTATAGAGAGAAAGATTGTTATAGTAAGAGGAAGGAGAGGAATAGGAGTTGGGGGGAGGACAAGGAAGAGGAGGAAGAAGAGGGGGAGGAGGGGAGTGGTGATAGGACAAGGGAAAGAAGAGGAAGAGGAGTGGGAGAAGAACAAGGAAAAGGAGGAAGGGGGGGGAGGGGGGTGACAGGACAAGGAAGAAGAGGGAGGGGGAGGACAAGGAAAGGGAGGAAGAGGAGTGGGGGGAAGAAAAGGAGGAAGAGGGAGGGGGAGGAAAAGAAAGGGGGGGGGGGGTGATAGGACAAGGAAAAGAAGGAGGAAAAGTATGAAGAGAGTCAAAATAAGAGGAAAAGAGAAGGAAGGTTAAACTGTAAACGGAAGCTATAGTTCCGGTAACGTAACGGTGGCGTAGTACAATATATACGGTATAATACGGTAACGTAACGGTGGCGTATACAATATATACGGTATAATACGGTAGGGGGCACTCAACTGGTAACGGTGGCGTAGTACAATATATACGGTATAATACGGTAGGGGGCACTCAACTGGTAACGGTGGCGTAGTACAATATATACGGTATAATACGGTAGGGGGCACTCAACTGGTAACGGTGGCGTAGTACAATATATACGGTATAATACGGTAGGGGGCACTCAACTGGTAACGGTGGCGTAGTACAATATATACGGTATAATACGGTAGGGGGCACTCAACTGGTACGGTGGCGTAGTACAATATATACGGTATAATACGGTAGGGGGCACTCAACTGGTAACGGTGGCGTAGTACAATATATACGGTATAATACGGTAGGGGGCACTCAACTGGTAACGGTGGCGTAGTACAATATATACGGTATAATATGGTAACGGTGGCGTAGTACAATATATACGGTATAATACGGTAGGGGGCACTCAACTGGTAAGGGGGGAGGGTTATAGCTTTGCTGGACACCCTTCTCCCTCATGTTTAGCCCCATTAGTTTTCAGATTTTAAGATGTTTGACCCATTATTTTGTCGATTTTAAGACCTTCCGCCCCATTTCCTTGTCAATATTAAGAGCTTTCGTGTTATTCACTGTCGATTTTTTTCATGGCGAACGAAAGTGAGCCTGTAATTTTGGAAGAACCGGCCTTCGGCCAGGATATTTTTCTACCGAAAAACGTACAAATTAATCTAGAAGGGAGATCTAATGGATGTTATTTAAAGTTTGATGGAGGTCAAGGCAAGAAACTAGAAAAATAATTAGTAAATGAAAGAAAATCGACTAAAAAGTGAACCATCCCCCCTTAACAACACTACGATTTCAGAGAGTCACATGGGCAGGTCTTTTTTTGTTTTCGTTTTTTGTTTCTATTTGTTTCCCTTTTGTTTATTAGTTCGTATATACTACATATATATACTGTATATATATATATATATATATATATATATATATATATATATATATATATATATATAGCTTATATATACAGGGTGTCCCAGGAGGAAAGGGCATAACTTTGGGAAATGATGAAACAAAATATTCTAAGCCTAAAATGTTCTACGAGATATATTCCAAATCTCAACCAGTAAAGAGATATTGCATGTTGAAAATGGCATTTTCTTAAGTATTTCCCCATAAGGGTGGCCTAGCTGTCCTAGTGCCTACCACACCTCCATCTAGCTGTATTAATTTTACCATGTTATTATAAAGATATTATAATTATGTAATTTGCAAAATGATTATAGATATATTAGCTCACTTAGGACCCGTTGAAAACTATCTAACATGGAAGAGTCCATTACAGTGAGGCGGGGGAGGACACTACATATATATATTATGTTCAATATTATATATATAACGGTTGAGATTTGGACTTTTTGTTACAAAACATTTTAGGCTTAGAATACCTTGTTTTATCATTTCCCAAAGTTATGCCCTTTCCTCCTGGGGCACCCTGTATATATATATATATATATATATATATGTATATACTGTATATATATATATATATATATATATATATATATATATATATATATATATATATATATATATTATTTATTTATTTTTTCTATGTGAATGAGGGAGACAAAAGGCATAACTGCCTGCAGCGAGTGCCTCCCCCAGATTTCAAAGAGTGACAGGGCCGAAATCAAGGGACGTTCGAGCTAAAATGCCTGGACACACGGAGTTTGAAGCAATTTAAGTCATAGGAAGAGGGAAAGACTGATTCTGGGAGAGTTCCAGAGCTCAGCAGTTGAATAGAAGAAAGTCTGAGAATAACGTTTCACTCTTGGGTTGGGGAGTTGCACAGAGTAGGGTGGGATTGTGTTGCAAGGCGGGTACTACATACCCTACGTAGAGGAGGTGGCATACACTGGGAAAGCTCCGAGGAACACTGATTATTGTAGTAGCGATAGAATAGCGAGAGAGATGCAACATTGCGGCGAAGAGAGAGAGATTGCAGAGAGTTGGTGAGTGGACGGAAGTTAATGATACGAAAGGCTTTCCTTTCTACTTTATCTAGGAGTGCGGTGTGAGAGGATCCTCCCCACACATGTGAACAATACTCAATACAAGGACGCACTGTGCCCCTGTACAGAGCAAGAAGTTGTGCAGGGGTAAAGAACCCCTTGAGGCGGTTGAGCACACCCAGCTTCTGGGAGGCTGCCTTAGCGAGACTGGTAATATGGTCTTTCCAAGTGAGAGCAGAAGAAAAAGAGACACCGAGAACATTGAGGGAAGATGAAGGGTTGATTTTTGTATTGTTGAAGAATAAGGGATAGTCCTCTGGAGGTTCCTGACGGGTAGTAAGATGGATAAATTGAGTTTTGGAAGCATTAAATGCAACAAGGTTTTCTCTACCCCAATTGGAAATAGTAGCTAGATCAGAAGATAAACATTTTATGGCTTCATTACGTTTACTTTTGAGGGATTGCTGGCTGGGGCGTTCTGGAAAACTAATTGAGAGGTGTAAAGTACAGTCGTCTGCATATGAATGGATGGGACTGGATGTACAGTTGAGAAGATCATTTATGAAAATTAGAAAGATAATAGGAGATAGGACAGAACCCTGAGGAACACCGGAGTTGATAGGATGAGGAAATGAGCGATGGCCGTCCACAACCGCAGCTATGGAACGGCCGGAAAGGAAATTAGAGACAAAGGCACAGATGGAGGGACAGAAACCGAAGGAGGGCAGTTTGGAAATTAAAGATTTGTGCCAGACTCTATCGAAGGCCTTCGATATGTCTAGTGCAACAGAAAAAGTTTCACGAAGTCCTGAAAGTTGGATGACCAAGAGTTAGTAAGATATGATAGAAGATCACCAGTAGAGCGACCCTTAAGGAAGCCATACTGGCGATCTGAGAGCAGATTATAAGAAGAGAAATGCTTAAGAAATTTGGAAGCAAGAATAGTTTCAAAAGCTTTAGAGATACAAGAGATGAGAGCAATTGGACGATAGTTGGAGGGTTGAGAGCGGTCACCCTTCTTTGGGACAGGTTGAATGAGAGCAAACTTCCAGCAAGAAGGACAGACGTTAGAGGAGAGACAGAGATGAAAGAGTTTGCCTAGGCAGGGAGTCAGCACGGAAGCACAGTTTTTAAGTACAACAGGAGGAGCACCGTCTGGACCATACGCCTTCTTAGTATGAAGCCCAGAGAGAGTAGAAAGTACATCTTTAGAAGAGATTAGGATATTAGGCATAAGTAGGAGAGAGGGGGGTGGAGAGGGAGGAATAGCACAGGAATCATCCAAGGTAGAGTTTCTGGCAAAAGTTTGAGCAAAGAGTTCAGCTTTGTCAGAGGATGAAGTGATGGTTGTGCCATCAGAGTGGAAAAGGGGAGGGAAAGACGAGGAAGAAAAGTTGTTGGAGAGGTTTTTGGCTAGATGCCAGAAAGCTTGGGAAGAGCTAGAGTTGGATAGTTCAGTGCATTTATTATTGATGAAAGAGTGCTTGGCAAGTCGAAGAACAGATTTGGCTTGATTCCGGGCAGAAACATAAGAAGAATGAGAGTCATGAGTTTTAAGGCATTGGTGCCGTTTGTATGCTTCTTCCGTGTTGCGGACAGCAATAGAACAAGCGTGAGTAAACCAAGATTTGTTTGCATTAGACTGAGAGAAAGAAAATGGAATGTACGCTTCCATGCCCGAGAGGATTACCTCGGTAATGCGTTCAGCACTCTCTGAGGGTCCTCGGCCACGGAAGCAGAAGTCATTCCATGGGAAATCAAAGAAGTACTGCCGGAGAGCCTCCCAGTCGGCAGCGCCAAAGTGCCACAAGCGCCGCCGGCTGGGAGGATCGGATGGCCGTACTGAAGAGATAGGACAGGTGACGGAGATAAGTTTATGGTCGGAGGAATTATATACTGTATATATTATATATACAAATATATATACACTGAGTATATGTATATATATATATATATATATATATATATATATATATATATATATATATATATATATATATATATACAGTATATATATATATAGGGAAGATATAATACCCTACTTGGGGAAGGTTAACCCGTTCTGTACTGGCGACGTCTTTTTAATTGAATTTCAGCTACATTTACACAATTTTATTAAGCTTAGGGAGGATATAATTATGGTAGCTAAAGGGATTAATTGGGATAGTCTGTAGCATTTTAATTGGTAGACGTCCTTCTTAAGCTAAATGAAATCATCTAATAGTAGCCAGAATATAATGAAAAGGACCCCCTTCTCCCTCGTGTTTAGCCCAATTAGTTTTGAGACTTTTAGACGTTTGCCCCATTAGTTTGTCGATTTTAAGACCTTTCGCCCCATTTCGTTGTCAATATTAAGACCTTTTGTACCCTTTAGGTGTCGATTTTCTTCCTGGCGAGCGATAGCGAGACTGTAATTGTGGAGGAACCGGCCTTCGGCCGTGACATTTTTCTACCGAAAAATGTACAAATTAATCTCGAAGGGGGATCTAATGGATGTTTTTTTAAGTTTGATGGAGGTCTATGGAGAAAACTAGAAATATAATGAATACATGCAAAAATTATGGAGGTCTATGGAGGAAACTAGAAATATAATGAATACATGCACAAATTATGGAGGTCTATGGAGGAAACTAGAAATATAATGAATACATGCACAAATTATGGAGGGTCGTATGGAGGAAAACTAGAAAATATAAGAATACATGCACAAATTATGAGGGTCTATGGAGGAGAAAACTAGAAATATAATGAATACATGCAAAAATTATGGAGGTCTATGGAGGAAACTAGAAATATATTGAATACATGCAAAAATCCCCCCAAAAAACTAAACAATAAATGAATAAATAAATAGACTAACAAAATAATCACTCTCCTTTTACTTTAGTTCTCCTCCTCGCAATAGTAGCCTACAGGTATATACTTCATTAGTTGAATATCTCGGGGGTTACAGGTAGCAATGTTTAGGCCTCAGCCAGGATTCGAACCGCAGTCAAACAGTATGACATCCCTCGCTTTAAGGGGAGTCACCTGGTTTTTTTCTCTCTTTCTCTGGCTTGTATCCATTCGGCCCCATTCAACCAACTGTTTTAAGACGTTTTTCCCCATTCAGGTGTAAATTTCTTCCTGGCGAGCGATAGCGATCCAGCATTGTATGGAGAAATCCGGCTTCGCCGGAGAAACTTTTCTATCAAAAAATGTAGAAATTTAGCTTGCTGTCAAAACAAATATATATATATGCTGGCTCGCGGAAAATATTGACACCTGGATGGGGATAAACGTCTTAAAACAGTAGGCTGAATGGGGCCGAATGGATAAAAGCCAAAGAGAGAGGGAGAGAAAAAGAAAAAAAAGGCGAGGTGGGCTCCCTTAACCCACTCGGCCACCCATTATTACATGGTTGGAATACGTTCAAATCAGCCTATGCACGAAATATGGCAATTTACGTATTCTATTCTATTTTATTATATATACTCAGGACCAATCCCCACTTTTCCTATTTTGTTTTCTTTTCTTTTTTCCCCTCTTTTCCTTTTTCTTTCCTTTTTTTTTGGGGGGGGGGGAGGGGGGGGGGGGGCGACTCAAGACAGAGCCAGAATAGGGATAACACAATAGAAAACAATTAACACACACAAACAAAATACAAATTCACACACATCTAGGTCATCCAGGAGAAGACCTAGAGACCAGGGTCACCAAGGTCCCTCCAGCACTCCCCCGGAGAGGTTCCGATCTCGGCAGGCAGACATGCAGCAGAGCGAAACCACAAGCCCGCCCACCACACTTCCAGGCACACCCTTCGTATAAACCGTCTCCCCAGGCCAGGCGCCTGACCCCATCCCCCAAATGACCACGTGTTCACTCATCTATTCACAAGCATTCTCCATTCATTCCTGTTTATTACCACTTCCTTTGCCTGATCTATAGTCATTCCTCTATCATCCAAAGCTTGTCTTACACAGTGTCTCCATCTCATTAGGGGTCTTCCTGCCCTTCTATCTCCCCTTGTATCTGACTCACATATTCTCTTTGTAAGCCTTATAATATACAAATAATATACACAATCCAGATATTTGTCCAAGTACTTTGCAAGAATATCCTGATGTATATTGATCATTTTGCCATATTATTCTTAACATCGTTCTTAACACCAACAACCCCCAAATGAAAATAATGAAAGCATGCGATTCTCCCAGGATATCACATACAGAACTTACACACTCTAACCATTACACCATCAAGACAGACAGCTGTTTTATTGATGGACTTCTGAATTGTTGAATCTGTTCACAATCCGTTACATAATGTGGAACAATCGTCTAATGATAGCCAGAATGAAATGTATGAATACGTTCTAATACTGACAAAGTTAAGGGGGATCACCTGTTTTTTTCTTGTTCTCGCATTTTCTCTCTTTCTCTGGCTTGTATCCATTCGGGCCCATTCAACCAACTGTTTTAAGACGTTTATCCCCATCCAGGTGTTGATTTTTTCCTGGCGAGCGATAGCGAGCCAGCATTGTATGAAGAAATCCGGCTTCGCCAGAGACATTTTTCTATCGAAAAATGTACAAATTTAGCTTGCTGTCAAAACAAAAATATATATATGCTGGCTCGCTACCGCTCGCCAGGAAAATATTGACACCTAGATGGGGGTAAACGTCTTAAAACAGTAGGCTGAATGGGGCCGAATGGATACAAACCAAAGAGAGAAGGAGAGAAAGAGGAAAACAGCGAGGTGGGCTCCCTTAATTAACCCCTTCCGCACAATGACGCCTTTTGTACACTCGGATGCCATAGTCTCTATCTATCTCTCTATCTATCTATCTGTATGCTCAGGCCCAATCCCCACTTTTCCTATTCTTATTTTCTATTTATTTATATTTTATTATTATTATTATTATTATTATTGTTATTATTATTATTATTATTATTATTGTTATTATTATTATTATTATTATTATTATTATTATTATTGTTATTATTATTATTATTATTATTATTATTTTATTATTTTTTTTTTTTTTTGTTTTTTTTGTTTTTTTTTTTTTTTTGTCTCTAGCCCACTCATAATACATAGTGGACTTCAACTATTAAAATGTAAAACTTGCAAACTAAACACACCAAAACTGGGACGATAGCCTACAAGATAAAGGTAAAATAACTTATCAAAATCTCTATGTGGAAATAAAGCCGGTATCACACGAGCGCTTTTTCACTCAACATTTATCCTCAACACTGGTCTGGCAGCTTATGAGGTCAACTTTTTATATGTTTTTCGGTTACCTTAGTAGTAGTACTTAAAATGCCATTTTCGTTTTTACATCCGTAGACTTTATTGAAAAAGCCCCAGCCAGAAAAAGAAAAAAAATGCCATTTCCGTTTTTACATTCGTAGACTTTATTGAAAAAGCCCCTGCCAGAAAGAACAAAACTGCCATTTTGGTTTTTACGTTCGTAGACTTTATTGGTGAAATGCCTCTGCCATTTTGGTCTTTACGTTCGTAGACTTTATTGGTGAAATACCTCTGCCATTTTGTTTTTTACATCCGTAGAGTTTATGGATTAATGTCAATGACATAATGTTTTTTACGCTATTAGAGTTTATGAACAAAAAGGGGGGTACCAGTTAGGGGGGGTAACCTAACCGGAGGGAGCCTGCTCCAGAGTGGAGAAGTGTCCAAAATGGCGACGGTTGTCCGGTAGTGGTGGAAAAGGTGACCTACCTAAGTGGGCGGGGCATCTGATAAATCAGTCCTCGTGGTAATTATAAAAGGCAAATACTGTCACTGGCTAACTTTCATACATCCTTACTATTTTAAATATGACCGTCTCTCTCTCTCTTTCTTGCTCGCTCGCTCTCTCTCTCTCTCTCTCTATCTTGCTATCTCTCTCATTGTACACACACACGGTGCACCGCCCACTCCTCTGGACCTCATTCGTGATCACGTGTCAAGATAAACAAAAAATAAAAAAACCCTAACCTAACCTAACCTAGCCTAGTCTAACCTAGCCTAACCCTTTCTCTCTCTCTCTCTCTCCCTAACCTAACCTAACCTAACCTAGCCTAGTCTAACCCTTTCTCTCTCTCTCTCTCTCCCTAACCTAACCTAACCTAACCCTTTCTCTCTCTTTCATCATATTTTGTCACGCTATTCTTACAGTTTAAATTTAAAGATACCAAGCCACCTGATTTCACCCATCTCCGTACCAAAAATACTTTTGGGTCAGCTGCTCCCATAAATCAATCTACTATCTATATCTATATATATATATCTATATCGGTCTGACAGCGACCCTTTCTTTCATCATATTTTTTCCACGCTATTCTTAGAGTTCAGATTTAAAGATACCAAGCCACCTGATTTCACCCATCTCTGTACCAAAAATACTTTTGGGTCAGCTGCTCCCGTAAATCAATCGACTATCTATATCTATATCACTATCTATATCGGTCTGACAGCGACCCCTCAGTAGTTTTTCTCTCTCTCTCTTTCTCTCTATTTCATCATACTTTCGGATCACCTGCTTCCATAAATCAATCGGCTATCTATATCTATATCTCTATCTATATCGGTCAGACAGCGACCCCTCAGTAGTCTCTCTCTCTCTCTTTCATCATATTTTTTCCAACCACCTAATCTAACCTAGCCTAGGCGAGAACATGTGACTACCTGTTATATACTGTATATTCATGCAGCCCACCGCGTGTGAACCCTAAAACATATATAAACACCCCCATATATATGCATTCAAACCTCGTAAAGGCATTAGTTAAATAGAAACCAACATGACGGAAGCATTTACCTCCGATGCTCTCGACATATTCAAACATCCCGCTTGCATAATAGTAGCGGGATACAGCAATTCCGGCAAATCTGAACTCGTCAAGAAACTTATATCCAAGCATCATAATAAATTTAAAAAGATTGTTATATGCGGTCTTCCCTCGCACCCCCTACAGCATGATAAAGAAATAGGACCCAAGGTAACCGTATCTCCAGAAATAGTGAACCCTATAAGCGATAAGGATATTTACGATCAAAGAGGAACCTTATTCCTCCTTGACGATCTATTTATCGAAGCTGTAAAGAATAAAGTAGTCGTTGACGCTTTTACCCGCGGTCGGCATAATAACATTTCATGCATCTTCATAACCCAAAACCTGTACATGGGCGGTAAACATGCGAGGAATATTAGTCTCAACTATTCTCACTTCCTATTACTGAGACAGCGTGACTTATTGCAAATACAACTACTTGGAAGGCAAATATTCGGCAAAGACCGAGCCAGCGATTTTGTTGAAATATACAAATCTGCCGTTTTCTCTAAACCCTTTGGCTATCTCCTCGTTGACTTAGGTATAAATACTCCCGAAGCCCTGCAATTCCGCACAAATATAGTAGGTGAACCACCCTGTGAACGTGTATTCCAATGGTGAGTTCTAAGCATCGAGAGCTATTAAATGTTCTCTACGGTCGTCACGACCAGCCATACGGACTGTCTTCTCAAAAGAAACTATGGGATAAGGCTCGAGACATTGATTCTTCCATAAAACTGCAAGATGTGATGGGGTTTCTCAGGACCAGCAAAACCTACACTCTACATAAGCTACAGCCAAAGAAATTCCCCCGCCAGAAAGTTCTCTCCCCCAAGCCCAAGATCATCATGGCTGCCGACTTAGCCGACGTACGTCATTTAAAGAAAGACAACGACAATATATCGTACCTGTTAGTATGCGTGGACGTCTTTTCCCGTTTCATGCAGGTCGTACCCTGTCCCAGGAAAGATGCGACTTCCATGCTAATGGCTGTTAAGAGGGTTATGGAAACTGATGAATCCAGGGGTGTGAGAAGATTGAACACTGATCTAGGCACCGAGTTTTATAATAAAAAAGTGAAGGAATATCTAACATCCCGCAAGATTAAGCTATATAGCGTTCATTCTAGTGAGATTAAAGCTTCCATCGCCGAACGAGCCATTCGCACATTGAAATCCCGTATGTACCGCTTATTACACTGCGGAATTCCCCCCGATATATTAACCACCTCCAGGACATGGTCAGTGCCTACAATAATTCCCCCCACTCTGGACTAAAAAAGGAACAAACCCCCACAATCGTATATAATTTAACTCGACCATCTGACACTGCACAGCAATTCCATCTAATGTATAAAAAAAAAACAGAAACCCCTCAGACGTATTAGTACCGAGCTAGCCGTTGGAGAGATTGTGCGTCTCGTGGGCAGCACTCGTTCATCCGCTTTCCATAAGGGATACACCCAGCAGAACACCCACGAGCTATTCCAAATTCGAGAAATAAAACACCAACATCAACCAAAAACCTATCACCTGGAAGACCTATCCGGCGAGCCCATTGAGGTAGGTCAGGCTGTCTTTATGTATGGGAAGGCGAGAGGATGCCTATTGATCTTTAAGACATTATTTTTTAGAACTCGGGTGGTGGAGGGAGAATCGATGAGGAGATACATAAACAAAAGTTAAGCTCATTAAGGATAGTGGCCCCACTATAGATATGGAAATAAGATAAGTTGAGGTAAATATTGATTTATGGATGCAGGCAGGTCGAAAGTATTTTGGTACGGAGGGGGGCGGTGTCAGGAGATATAAGGGTTGGTATCTTTAAATCTGAACTCTAAGAACAGTAGGATACTTGAGCGAGAGAGAGAGAGCAAGCGAGGGCGAGAGCGAGAACGAGAGCGAGAGCAAGAGAGAGAGAGAGAGAGATGGATTTTGAGATGTGTCAGGTTGTGTTTATGTACGGGAGGGAGAGAGGATATTTTTAGGTAATTTTTTAGAACTTGGGTGATGGAAGAGAATCGATGTGGAGATATATATAATGAAAAACAACGAAAATATGATGAAAGAGAGAGAAACTACTGAGGGGTCGCTGTCAGATCGATATAGATAGCGATATAGATATAGATAGTCGATTGATTTACGGGAGCAGCTGACCCAAAAGTATTTTTGGTACAGAGATGGGTGAAATCAGGTGGCTTGGTATCTTTAAATCTGAACTCTAAGAATAGCGTGGAAAAAATATGATGAAAGAAAGGGTCGCTGTCAGACCGATATAGATATAGATAGTAGATTGATTTATGGGAGCAGCTGACCCAAAAGTATTTTTGGTACGGAGATGGGTGAAATCAGGTGGCTTGGTATCTTTAAATCTAAACTCTAAGAATAGCGTGGTAAAAATATGATGAAAGAGAGAGATACCGAGAGAGAGAGAAAGGGTTAGGCTAGGTTAGGTTAGGCTAGGCTAGGCTAGGCTAGGCTAGGCTAGGTTAGGTTAGGTTAGGGAGAGAGAGAGAGAAAGGGTTAGACTAGGCTAGGTTAGGTTAGGTTTTTTTATTTTTTTTTTATCTTGACACGTGATCACGAGTGAGGTCCAGAGGAGTGGGCGGTGCACCGTGTGTGTGTACAATGAGAGAGATAGCAAGATAGAGAGAGAGAGAGAGAGAGAGCGAGCGAGCGAGCAAGAAAGAGAGAGAGAGACGGTCATATTTAAAATAGTAAGGATGTATGAAAGTTAGCCAGTGACAGTATTTGCCTTTTATAATTACCACGAGGACTGATTTATCAGATGCCCCGCCCACTTAGGTAGGTCACCTTTTCCACCACTACCGGACAACCGTCGCCATTTTGGACACTTCTCCACTCTGGAGCAGGCTCCCTCCGGTTAGGTTACCCCCCCTAACTGGTACCCCCCTTTTTGTTCATAAACTCTAATAGCGTAAAAAACATTATGTCATTGACATTAATCCATAAACTCTACGGATGTAAAAAACAAAATGGCAGAGGTATTTCACCAATAAAGTCTACGAACGTAAAGACCAAAATGGCAGAGGCATTTCACCAATAAAGTCTACGAACGTAACAACCAAAATGGCAGTTTATTTTCTGGCTGGTGATTTTTCAATAAAGTCTACGGATGTAAAAACGAAAATGGCAGGGGGGTATTTTTTCAATAAAGTCTACGGATGTTAAAACGGAAATGGCATTTTAACTACTACTCTTAGTTCATCCACCATCAGTCTAGTTTCCAATACCAGTGCAAAATACTCCTGAAATATTGCCAGAAAAATGTTGATCGTCGAATGTTGACTAAAAAAGCTCTCGTGTGATACCGGCTTAACGATTACTAAAATAAAATGTATGAAATCAAAGAACACAATCCACCACATAGGGTGTACATCACTATACACGAGCAAGTTAAGGGGAGACGAGTCGCTTTTCTAGACCACCTTCTCCCTCATCTTTAGACCCATTAGTTTGGCGATTTTATGAACTTTCGCCCCATTTCTGTCAATTCTAAGACCTTTCCTGTCAATTATGTCTCGATGTTTTCCTGGCGAGCGATAGCGAGCCTTTAATTTAAGAGGAATTGGCCTTCGGCCAGGACATTTTTCTACCGAAAAATGTACAAATTTATCTTGAAAGGGGGTCTAGGGGGCTTCATTTTAAGCTTGATGGAAGTCTAGCAAGGAAACTAGAAAAATAATAAATAAATAAATGTGTTTACAAAAAGTGAAGGATCTCCCCTTAATCTGTTTCCCAAGCAAACTAATCGCACACATAACTGAAATGCTAGGTTTTTCCAGGGTTAAATAGGAAGGGAAATATCCCCAGGCTACCTTTAGGATCAACCTTTCCTGGTACCTGGCGCGGGGTACGAACCTTTGAAGGGAATTTAACCCCCCTAAAAACCCACAGGTTTTGAGATGCCTTGGGTGGGGTTCGAACCCTGGTTAGTGACGCACCACCATCACCACCAGGCCCGCGCGCTAACCCACTGTACTACCACGGACGTACAAAAGTATAGCAACCTTAGTCCGATTTTTAAGAACCAGGTGATAGTCTCGCGTGATGAGTTTATTGGACTTACCATCTACAACTATTTTACGCTATACCTGACGTCAACTCGGGTTAGTATTATTGTGGGTGCGGGACATTTTCGAGGGCATTACAATAACAATTTATAATGTTTGTTTATATATTTATTTAAAATTATGGAAGTATATTATCTCTGGAAACTATTTTATGAACATACTGTATTTGTCTATACGTCATCTATATATATACACTGCAGATGCAATTAAAGGGAGCCCACCTCGCTTGTTTTCTCTGTCTCTCCCTCTCTCTTTGGCTCGTATCCATTCGGCCCCATTCTGCCTACTGTTTTAAGACGTTTACCCCCATCCAGGTGTCAATATTTTCCTGGCGAGCGATAGCGAGCCAGCATATATATATTTTTGTTTTGACAGCAAGCTAAATTTGTTCATTTTTCGATAGAAAAATGTGTCCGGCGAAGATGGATTTCACCATACAATACTGGTTCGCTATCGCTCGCCAGGAATAAATAGACACCTGGATGGAGATAAACGTCTTAAAACAGTTGGCTGAATGGGGCCAAATGGATACAAGCCAGGGAAAGAGAGAAAAGGAGAGAAAGATAAAAAAAAAATGTGTATCTAAGAATCAATCCAGATATAGCCTACCTAGTTATAATTACCTAAAGAAAAACATGGGGGGGGGGGGGAGGGGGGGGGGGGTCCAGTATATTATGTATAAGTGGGCTAGAGACATATATGGTTAAGGGGGGTCACTCGCTTTTTTGTTGTTTATCTTTCTCTCCTTTTCTCTCTTTCTCTGGCTTGTATACATTCGGCCCCATTCAGTCAACTGTTTTAAGACGTTTATCCCCATCCAGGTGTCGATATCTTCCTGGCGAGCAATAGCGAGCCAGCATTGTATGGAGAAATTCGGCTTCGCCAGAGACATTTTTCTATCGAAAAATTTATGAATTTAGCTTGCTCCCCCCCCCCCCAAAAAAAAAACACAAAAAACAAAATATATATATATATATATATATATATGCTGGCTCGCTACCGCTCACCAGGAAAATATTGACACCTGGATGGGGGTAAACGTCTTAAAACAGTAGGCTGAATGGGGCCGAATGGATACAAGCCAAAGAGAGGGAGAGAACGAGAAAAAAAAAGCTAGGTGGGCTCCCTTAACGAGATGGTATGGTATCCGAGTGCATTATTTTATTCTGGTTAACGATAGACAATGTTATGCAGTTTGAGGGCAGACAGACCGTTTTTCTGAACCCCCTTCTCCCTAATGTTTAGCCCCACTAGTTTTGAGATTTTAAGACGTTGGTTCCATTAGTTTGGGGATTTTATAACCTTTAACCCTATTTCTTTGTAAATATTAGGACCCTTCGTGCCATTTAGGTGTCGATTTTTTCCTGGCGAGCGATAGCGAGTCTGTAATTTTAGGAGGAATCGGCCTTCGGCCGGTAGATTTTTCTACCGGAAATTGTAAAAATCTATCTTGAAGGGGGGTCTAGGGGGTGTTTTTCTAAGCTTGATGGAGGTCTAGGGAAGAAACTAAAAAAATATATGAATAAATTAATTAATAGACCGAACAAAGAGCCACTGTCCCCTTAACCCTTGCTGTACCGGTGATGTCCTTTTTTTGTATTGTATGTCGGCTCCATTTAGACGATTTTATGAAGCTTACGAAGGATATACTGTATGTAGCTAAAAGGATGAATTGAGATAGCCTGTTATCTTTTATGAAGCTTACGAAGGATATACTGTGTGTAGCTAAAAGGATGAATTGAGATAGCCTGTTATCTTTTCATGGGTAGACGTCCTTCCTAATCTGAATAAAATCATCTAATAGTTGGCAGAATATAATGAAAAGGATGTTACCGGCACTGAATGGGGTAAAGGGGATGGATGGTTTTACTGGCTCCTCTTCTGCCTCATGTTTAGCCCCATTAGTTTTCGGATTTTATGACGTTCGGTCCATAAGTTTGGCGATTTTAAGACCTTTCATCCCATTTATTTGTCAGTATTATGACCTTTCGTGCCATTTAGGTATCGATGTTTGCCTGGCGAGCGATAGCAAGCCTGTAATTTTAAGAAGAACCGGGGCTTCGGCCAGGAAATTTTTCTACCGAAAAATTTACAAATATATCTAGAAGGAGGTCTAGGGGGTGTTTTTTTTTTTAATTTGATGGAGGTTTAGCGAGGAAACAAAAAACAATTAATAAATAAATAATCAAATATATAGAACAAAAAATAAACCCTACCCCCTTTAACCCGGGAACGGCAAAGGTCCTCAATTGAGTCTGTAGTGAGAACGGGAGGGTCTGTACGCCGCCATATATAATAATAATAATAATAATAATAATAGTTCTTAAAGCTAGCGCATGATAAGCCAGCTAAGGATAGCCCAATAAGGCCGATTAGGCGTATTTCCATTGGGGTCCTGTACTACTACCCCATCCCCTTGCTCATAAGGGACGGTAATGACTCAGTGCTTGTGAAAAATCTTTAATGTGCCGAGCGTGGGCGCGATCCTGGGCCTTCTGGATGGAAGTCCAAGCCGCTAGTCACTACACCAGCGAGCCACCTTACCCCCTGCGCATGTGCGGCCCCGCCCACTGCCCAAAATGTACAAATATTAGATTAGATTAGATTAACCTAACTTAACTTATAACCTAACCCTAATATATAATATAATATAACATAACACAAATAACAAAATAAAAATATAAATGTTATGCCCTGTTTTTCTACAGGATTAACTTGGGTAATGTGAGTTCTAACTGACTGGGTATAGAAGGCTGCATGCACAAAACAAGGTATGAGGAATAGAGAACACAAAATAAACACACGGTAACAAGACACACGATCACTTTTATTGAGGGACACACTTCTGTATGTTGTTTGATGATGATTAATCTGACGCATAAGAAGATATGAATATTCGTACAAGACAATTGATAGAATTTAACAAACTAGCATTAAGTGGATCTGGATGGAGCCTAGTCTCCCTCTTCCAACGTTCAGGTATTAATCTTCTGATCACTGGCTTTATTCACAAGTTTATATATTGGAGACCATAAATATTACTTCTAGATTCCTATTCACTGTTATATTGATCACTAGTAGCTCTGGTGCACAAGGAGTAATTCATAGACTAGATTAGACACACGTATTTTAGAGCACGGGAATTCTAGTAACCTCAGGGGGGTACTGATCTAAGTTTTATATTCTTGTATCAGAAACGCATAGAACGCAAATCAGTGGGCAAACATCAGATATCACTAGGGTTTCACGGTTATGTATTAGTATCTGGATATATGAGTAATTACGAGAGTTAATATCGCCTGTTAATTAATAAACACTGATACGCTTAGCACTTCCTAATGGAATGGTCATATATGAATTATACTGGGACAAAGATATAGCCACTTCGTAGAAATATTAATAAGTGAGTCTCTACATAGCACTGCAACACTGTAATGCTGATAGAGTGAATCTTGGGTCGTATTTGATTGGTCTGGTCCTGGTTATCTTGCGTCCGTGAGGTCGGGGGCTAGCGACTGGTTCCGCGGCCGTCCAGATGGTCCATATGTAGAAGTTCTCAAGACGGATCTCTTGGCGATCGTTGCTGGCTACACTCTTATATCCCCACTGGTTTATGTGAAGGCTATAAGGTGCACGTAGATTTCTTTCACGTGGACAGATTCTTCTATCTCAATCTGCCACGGAGTCTGCCGGCTCTGGAACTCAATTCTCAGGAACAAAACAAGGGCAGAGCTAGAGGTCAACTTAAGGGACCAGCCACTGGTTGGTGTCCATCTTTCAACTGATTTTACTGGGGGCTGGAGCTTGATTTATAGGTGTGGTTTTGGACCCTGTCGGCCATAGGGATCTCGAGTTTTGATGGACTTATTTGAGCTCTCAATTGATACGGGAACTAGGTCAGGGGGGTGATTACTGTTGTGGCACATGGCTGTATGGAGCCTTCATACTGTAATATAACTGAGCCTTAGTAAGAGGTACTATTTTGGCTATACTGGAAGTATTTATGGGAGAAAGACCGGATCTACTTTGCGAGGAGGTTTGGGACAGCTGTGCTAGGAGCGTCTCTCTTAAATTGCTCAGTCTTCATTCTAGGGTATAGCTGAGGTGCTAATTTGGTTATCGGAGTATGCAAGGAAGGTTAATGGTTTATTGTGGGTTAATAGAGGTTAGTAAGGGTGTTAGTCATACATGGTTAGTTCATTGATAGGAAGAATTCCTGTGCTACCTGGCAATGACCCAGAAGTCAAAACAGGGGTCAGGTATACCTCCGCAGGGGTAGGGGTCTCCCTCCTCGGGTGGGTGAAAGGGGTAGGTGCGCGTCCCTTCTCTGTGATGGTCGTCGGGGCGGCTGTGGCTGGGGGCTTGCCATATCACAAGGGTTTGTAATAACCCTCTGTTTATGAGACAGATGTGGGTGTTCGTAATACCAAAACCGAAGGTGCCTTGATCAGCTGGTTTACTTGGTTAGGTTGTTAATTGCATGGGTGGTTGGATGTGGTGGAGACTGGGTTGCTAACTCTGCCACATTGATCTGGAAGTATGGCCATAAAAGTTAGTCACTGGTGAGGCGGCTAGCCTCGCACGGACGATCATTTGGTACAGGGTTGTGAATGGGTTGTGAGGGAATAGATGGCATGCAAAGGGTTAGTAAAGTTCTAATGGTGTTCCTTCCTACTGGGGGAAGGTAGGCTGGATAGGAGTATATATACAAAAGGTTTGAGAATGTTAGTAACGGAAAAGTTAAGGATATTCAGGGGGTATGCTGGAGAGGCTAGGTCGGAAGGGAGTTGAGGAGCGTGGGGGGTTAACGAGAGGGAGAGGGTTAAGGGGGGTTACGTGGAAGTTTGACCCTAAGGTCTCTGGGCGTAGGGGTGGCATTAGGCTACAGTTGGTATATCGTAGCCTGGGGGTTAATGACAGGGAAGGTACGTTAGCCAAACGCTACCGGGGGATGAGCAATAAGTGGTGGTATATGAGTTTGGAAATGATAGAATCATGTGGACTGTGGGCTGTGGGGAAGAGGAGGTTAACTGTAGGTGTGTGCTTGACTGTGGATAAAAAGTAGAGAAAAAACATGGTGTATTATTACTCGTCAATACGATGGTTATGGACACTGTTACTCTGACACTATTTCTTGCTGATTCTAGTTGTTCCTGGGAACTGCGTTTTCTATGACATATATATCAAAGAAAGCGGCAGTTCATAGGGGTAGCTTCGGTATTGTTTCGTGGTGGAAAGGCGTCGAGACAATGGTAAAAGAGGGTGGTGTATACAATCTCTGGTTGGGGTAAGAATTAGAGTTACTGCATGGTGGCTAACATCTGCAGTAATTTCTGTCTAGGTCTTACAGGAATAATGGTTATATATACACTGGTGTACCCGTGGGTATCATAGTTTCTTATCAATTATGACATGGGGTTTTAACAGATTACTTCTCGGATGGAAGAACATACATAGATTTATGGGGGCGGTTGGTCTTCAGAAACTTAGTCTGGCAAGACAAGGTATTTTAGGGGGTTAACATATTACTTTTTGGATGGAAAAACATACATAGATTTAGGCCTGTCTGAACTGGTTGGCATTGGCTCAACCTAGGGACAGGGCATGGGTGTATTACATTAAGGTGTATTCATGTTCATCATCATGTAGGTAGAGGTGTAGGACACGAGGGGTAGTGTATACGCGAGATGGGGGAAGGGTCAGTGGTTAGAAGTGATAGGCAGGTGTGGTTTGGAGCTGCTTAGCCCTGTGGGCTTTGGCCTGTCTTAACTGGTTGGCTTGGTCACCTGGTCCTTTCGTTCTGTGGGCCTTACCTCCGGGTGTTTCTGTTCCCGTTTCCTGGTGGTGTTCGCTCGTGGCTTCCGTGGTGGGCTTCTTGTTCTGGGGCATTTTACTTCCCTCTCCTTCGTTGTAGGCTCGTCCTCGAGCCTCAAGGGTGAAGTAAAAAGAAGCATAGTCATGGTGGGTCATTTTGAGGGTATTTAGAAGGTCCCACCAAGCAAGAGAGCGAGGGTCAGGTTTCTTTTGCAGGTCTATGTAGACCTGTAGGAATGTGTCCTCGGTGTTGTGGAGGGCGGCTGCCCGGGCTTGATGTGGGCGCTGTAGACGGGCTAAGCGTCCTGTGGACGTTTTTACTTTAACCTTTCTTATGAACGGTGTGAATTCTTCCTCCGTGGGGGTAGGGACGGGGGCGACGAATGGAGTGGATTTGTTCATGGTGGAGGTCATGTATCGAGTGAGGTGTGTGGGACTGACAGGAGGCCTCTTCAGTGTGGTGAAGGGGTTAATAACTGAAGGGGAGGGACTAACGCGTGAAAGCGGAGCTGGGGGTGAAGGGGGGATATGAGTCTGGGGTTTTTGGGGTTTTCTTGGGTGGTGTTGCAGGCTGGGAAAATATATGGAGGCAATGTGCAATATTGGTTTAGGTAAGGTGCGTGATGGAGGTGTGTGAGAAAGAGGGGGTGTGTGTGTTGTGTGGCTTGGGTCTTTGGTGTAGGAACGGGGTGTTGTTTTTACATAACTGTCTTCAAATCTGATGGGTCTGTTGATGATTCTACCTTTGGAGGTTCTGGTGGGAAGGTAGATGTTTGTAGTGGGACTTGAGTCGCTCGATGATGTTTTATATTGAGGGGAAGAACGCTCTACAGGTGGAGGGCATTTAGTGGGGGTGATGTAGGGGTTTATTTGAGAGGTAGATGCGTGTGGAGGTTTTTGTCGAGTGAGGGTGGTAGGCGGAATGGGAGAGGATTGGGAGGGGGTATGTATGGGGGTTCTCTCAGGGGCGACTTTGTGGGGGTGTGGAGGTCGGGTACGTCATTTTGGAGGGGCTTTGGTTAGGAGTTAGTTGTGTGTTAGACGTAGTGTGTGAGGAGGGGTTGGTCGTTGGCATAGGGTACTTTTTAGGGGTTGGTTGGTTGGGGGTTTGATGAGATGATGAGGTTGGTTGATGCGTGGGTGGGGTCGCAGGGATAGTGGAGGGGAAAGGGGTGGATGCGGGGGGGGGGGGGGGGGGGGGCGGCCTAGGACGGGTGGGTAGGGAGTGGAGGTTTAATTGGGAGGGTTGGGGATAGGAAAGTGTGTTGGGTGTGTTCTTTGGTGATTTGATGGTGGTGGAAATAGGGGTTTTTGTGGGAGTTTGGGGGGGGGGTAGATCTAGCAGGTCATTCGGGGTGATGAGGTGGGGGTTGAGAGGGGATGAGGTTCTTTCGTGGGAGGGTGGGGGTGGTTATTTTTGGAATATAGTTAGAGGGGTTATGTTGTTTGCTTGTGATTATTCGTCTTCTTTCCCTTTGTGGAGGAGAATTCGACGAAGAAGAAGAGGAGGAGGAGAATAGTGGTCTGGCAGCCCTACAGAACTTGGTTAGCAGGGTGTGTTTTCTGGAGGGTTTAAAAGATTTTAGTCGTGGGCGTAAGTTGTAGCGTGAGGTTACTGAGGTAGATTGTGTGGTGCGGTTGGGTGTGTATTTGGTTTTAGGTGGGGGTGGTGGTTTTCTTACTGTGGTGCCTGGTGGAAGTACGTCAGGGCTAGACGGGAGGGTTTCCGTTGTGGTCGGGGTTGTGGGTGGAGGTTTTCGTACTTTGATAAGTTGGGGAGGTACTTGACTATCAGAAGTGAAGTAATGGGTCATGGTGGAGGAAGGTGTGATAGTGGGGGCTTGGGGTTTGTGGAGGTTAGTTATGGGGGTATGTTGAGGAATGATCGGCCGGTTCTGTGCTGGAGGGGTTTGGCCTTTAGGGGTTTGTAGGAGAACATTTATAGCCTGAGTGGGAGGGGTCGTAGGGGTGTTCAATTCAGGGTCGGACGTGTGGGGTGGGGTAATGTCTTGTGGTTTTAGAGGTTTAAATGCTCGGACGAATCTATTTCTGAACGTGCGAGTCACGCCGTGATAATCAATGATGACTTGATAGGCATTTGGGACTTTGATAATGGTGTAGGGTCCGACATAGCGAGGGCCTAATTTTGTTGGTACAGGGAGGTTGGCTACCATTACGGTGTCATGGATGGCGAAAGGGTTTGTATCATCGGGGTTATCATTTTTGGTGTCTTGACAGGTTTGGGCGGTATGGAGGGTGTTTTGCAGATGTTGCAATGGGTCAATTGTGGAGGTGTTGGAGGGGAGATGAGCGTGATGGTGGAACGGCAGTAACAGGGGGGGTACGCCGTAAACACGTTCATGAGGTGAAATACCGTCTTCGCGGGGACAGGTGTTCATGCCCCATTGTATCATCTTTATCTGTGATGGCCAGTCTGAGGTGTTCAGAGCAATCATTTTGGTACGTAAATGGTTGTTGATGGTGCGATGGCTGCATTCGCATATAGCATTTCCTTGAGGCCAGTATGGGGATGAGTGCTTGATCTTAATACCGCATTGTTGGGTGGACTGGTGCCAAACGTGTCCACTATATTCGGGAGAATTGTCGGATAGAAGAGCAAGGGGAAGGCCGAATATAGGGAACACTTCTGTGGCAAGCCGTGCGGCGACGGTGGTGGCTGTGTGGTCTTTAACTGGGCAGGCTATTAAGAACTTTGAATATACGTCAACAAAGGTGACGATATAGCGGTTGCCAGCGTAAGAAGGAAACGGGCCCATGATGTCGAGGGATAGGACCTGGAACGGTTTGTTGGCAGAAATGGTACCAGCTGGGCCTGGGGTGCGTGATCTATCTTTCCCCAATAAAACAAGGTTTGCAGGATTCTGTCACGCGTTGTGCAATCTTGGAGGGGTTGGGGGTCCAATACTGATCCGCGAAGATTTTTAACATTTTCTTTTGTCCAAGGTGTATGCCGTTTCCCTCGTGGATGGCAATCATGTAGTCGTGGGCAATGGTGGGGTCTAGGACTATGTGACCGGAGTCTGTGGCAAGTTGATCTCTCCAGCGAGTCAGTTTCCTGAAGATATTTAACGGTATCCAGGGTGGTCTGATTCTTGTTTCCCAAGATTGAATTAGTGAGGGGGCTGGGGGGGAATTATGTTGGTGGATGGGGGTAGATAAGAGCTCAGTGTTTTGTAAGGCGGCTAGGTTGGTGGGGGGTCTTTCGGTACTGGCAAACGTGACAGGGCGTCTGCATTGGTGTGAAGTTTACCTGGACGATACTGTATTGTAAAATCGTAGTCCTCCTAGTGTCTCCCTCCAGCGTACCAAGATGGCTGAGTTGGTTTCGCACTTACGCAACCATTGCAAAGATTGATGGTCGGTTATTATATCGAGTTTTGCGCCCAACACAAATGACCTGAAGTGGTTGAGTGCCCAAATGATCCCTAGGCACTCTCTCTTGGTGGCTGCATAATTCTGTTGGGCTTGGTTGAGTGTGGAGCTGGCATACGCTATCACATGTTCCTCTCCGACTCTTACTTGAGCTAAAACTGCACCAATGGCGTACAGAGATACGTCGGTATAAAGACGGAAAGGTTTATGGTAATCAGGGAAAGCGACAATAGGGGCTTGGATTAGCTTTTGTTTCAAAGTGTTAAAAGCGAGGTCTCTTTCGGGTGTCCAGGTGAATGTGGTGTCCTTGTGGGTGAGTTGCTGGAGGGGTCTGGCTATTGCGGCAAAGTGTGGGACGAAACGTCTGTAGTATGTGGCTAAACCTAGAAAAGAACGTACTCCTTTAACGGTGGTGGGTGGGGGCTGGTTTTGTATGGCTTGAAGTTTCTTTGGGTCTGGTGCAATACCATGTTCAGATATTACGTGGCCGAGGAAATCTACCTTATTTCGTGCAATCTCGCACTTTGAGGGTTTCAATTTCAACCCGGCGGTTCGGATTCTTTGAAGAACTTGTTTCAACCTGAGGAGGTGTTCTTCCCAGGTTTGTGAGTACACAATAATATCGTCTAGATCCGCTAGGCAGGTTTCCA
>CM064580.1:43857266-44105143 GCA_032716605.1 Paralithodes platypus
ACTTATTTACTTTACTTCGGGAAGGAGGACGTTTACATTGGGGGGTGCTGAACCAACAAAACAGTCCCCATAGAATTACGGGGTTATTTTTTTTTCACACTGCAGTGCTTTATGAGCACTGTAGTATGACATAATTTAGTAAAGAAGTTGTCTGGACCTCGCGTAATGCAACCGCCGCGGCCAGATTGTCGTGGCTGTAATACTTTAATACTGCAGCTGACTACAAAAAGGGTACAATTTCTTCGTTACCACACAAACCCCTTGATCGAGTCCAAGCATTTGTCAAAAACGAATGCACAGAGTATGTGCAAAAATAGGGATTCCGGAACATGAGGGCGTTGAGCAAAGAGTGCAAAACAGGGGCTAGGAGCAGCATGGCAGAGACGGGGTAAAAGCTAACTCCCCCCGGGCCTCCACCCTGGTCCTCTGTGGGACCCGCCGGAACTCCGCCCTGGAAAAAAAGAAAATTTCCAGGAATTAATGCTCATAAGATTACCCCAACAAGTGCTATTCATCACAAGTGTTAATGAAAACCGCGGGGCAACGAGACGTAACACACCACTATTACCTCTCGTTACCCTGTAGGTTCATATGTAAAGATTTTTTGAATATCTTTACGTGTCCAAAAGATTTAAGAATATCCTCCGACATGCTATAAAGACGAGCAGTTCTTTATAAATGACGCAGTCTTCCCTGTGATAAAAAGTTCACCGGGAACCCATAATAAGACGCCGGCCTCCTTATTATAACGCAGTTAACCAGGTTAAGCCCATCTTAATCATTAGATCTGACTCCGCTCGAAGCCTTCAAAGATCGCCGTAAGTTGAATGACTCGATACCCAATTGTATCCCTCAATTGTTTGGCTAATCCTACCGAATTGCAAATCCGTGATTCCCACTCTCCCGAGGTTCAACCGCCGGGTGAAAATTAATAGAAAAGTTAACCCCAATTGTTCCTATCCCCACTTCTTTGCAAAAGATCGCCGGGGTGGAAAGACTAATCAAACAAAACAGCCCAGTTTTTTAACGGCTTTGCAAAACCGGGAAAAACTATGTCAACAGGTGTCCGCATGAACCCCTAGTTGAATCGGGTAAAGCCATTCCGCCGGGAAACACACAGTAAGCCTGAACACAGGCCCCACTACAGAGACGCAGTTCTGGAGCAGCCCTAAAGCCACCACTCGCCGGGGGAAACTAGCCTATTTTAACCACGCGTGATTAAAACTCGGCAACCAGCCAGATTTTCTCGGTTGCAATCGAGAAAACCCGCCGGAAAAGGCAACCCACACCGACAGACGCAATCTGATGAAAAAGCCGGATTTTCACGGAGCAATCGGGAAAACCCGCCGGAAAACGGTAACCCACACCAACCAGATGCCATCGGAGGTACACCAAATAGTGCCTGGAAAAAAGCCAATACACAACTTATCCAGAACACACATGAACACAGTTGTTGTTGTTGTTGTCGTTCCCCAAGCTGCCTGGCCGAACAGCCCCAAGGCGCCCGAGTAAGGCCAAGGCCATAAACGAGCGCCCCACAGAACCCTCCCTGCCGACCACAATAAAGCCTGGGTGACCGAAGCCACTCCATGGCGGGGAGCTGAGAGGGTGCGTAAACACCCTGGAAACCAAAGCCCCACCCAAGGCCCTGTGCCCCTCAGCAATTATGAAGAGAAAGTTGAGGGGCAAAGGAATAATGTGACGCTTTAGCTTCCATTCTTGGTAGATTGGGAGGTCAATCCACGGAAGAGACGCCGTCACTTGAGATCTAGAAAATATATAAGTAAAAGGAACAGTCAGAGTAAGCTATGGGTATGGCAGAGATCGCTCAGGTCTCACTCTGATAGACCAGCCCATCGCCTGGTCAGCCCATCGCCATGACACAGTAGTACATATTTATACAATAAATCAATAACACTTGCACATGTAAAAAAGCTACGAGAGGCTGGCTAGGCCTAAGCAGACGGAGTATCGCTTAAACATGTCGTAATAAAAACAAAAAGCACTGAATTATATCACAACAGGAACAGCCGCCAACACACCTCGAAGAAATAAACCCGGGAGAGGGAAGCACTGACACGGGACCTAGAAAAAACTTCACTAAGTGAAGAAAAATACGCTAGGAACGTCAGAAAACAAACAAATAAGGCAACTTCATCAGAAAGATAAAAAGGAAGCCTAATAACGCGTAGTTAAAGCCAACTAAATAACTAGGCTAGCTAGCCGCGAAAACGTTTCACGCGTCCACCACGGGACCACGATGGTACGCCCGAAATAGGCGTCCCAAACACACGACCCAAATACACTGAACTGCGGGCAGCCCGTCCATGACACTCCTGCTACGCATATCCTAACCTTACTCGATACATCCCAGAGTAAACAAATGAGAAAAAACTCACTAGGGACGCAGCAAATGCGGAACGAACGGAGCGTGGGGAGACACGTCAGGGCAGGTTGAGCGCAGAGCAGAGAAGGAAGAATGACGCCTGAAGTCAGCGTCTGGTCAAAGATCCACTCAAGTACATCCACGAAGTTATGGAAAGCTTATGATTAGTTATTCTTATTTTCTTTTTATTTGTTATTTTTTACGAAGTTTTTTCGTAGTGAGTACCCAATTTCATAATGACGAACCATGAGTGAGGTTGCGTGCGCTCATGATGAAGGCTCCTCAATTTTTTATGCTCTGCGCGGTAGATTCAAACTACGGTAAATGAGTGTTTGAAGAGGATGCCTTATGTAATAGGCTTAATCGGCAATGATTGGAGGGGCCACTAATAAATAAACCCCATTATTCTAATGTGTATATTCCTTAAAATTAGGACACAAAAAATAGAATAAATTCTTGTACTATCGCAGATGTACTTACTAAAATGCTACTCGTAGTTGCAACTACCGAGAACTCTTAAAATTAAATTGCTTCAACAGTGTATCCCACTTAAAGAAACAATTGTTGTACTACATCCATTGTAACCTCAACAACATTTCCCGTAGTCATTACTACAGAGAAATTTTAATCACAACACTTATACATTGTATCACAGCTCGTATACTCTGTACATATCCTCCGGCGGGGTCTAGGGTGTCTTATGTTTCACTGACTGCACCCCCCCCCCCCCCCCTCTTTCTTAACCTAAACAATTAGTGACTTTAGAGACCATCTAGACCCTTTGCCGTAACGTTATACACGTCATTGATGGTTTGTCTAGTGCTACCGACAGGTATCGAGTCAAAAACGTATGATTGGAAGCCCATAGTTGAGTAGTAGCTATGTCTTCAACAGGTTTTTTTTTTTTTTTTTTTAAAAAAGGTTAAGATACTGCCCATTTGTGTAAATTGTGGGGCCTACCCTCTACGCCGGGATTAATTAATGACTTCGACTAGCAGAGAAGCCATTTTACGTTTCATTAATCTTTTACCTGTACTCGATACCCATAAAGCACCTTGTTGGTTAAGAGGTGCCACTCTCAGATATTTGGTTAAAGCTTGTACAGGACACAAATTATGGTGCACTTTACCCGTTTCAACGCCGGTACCGTGAACTCTGAGAAAACATGTTCCCTATGTTCATTCTTGGCGATGAACCCTGGGGAAGGTGCAATATGAATGCAATCATTTAGTCTACCAAACCTTATGCAATTAGGGGTGTTGCTCATCGCCGCCAGCTCAGACACCCTGTTACCAGTTGCCAAAGCCATAAGGAACACAGCCTTTTTTTTTTTTTTTGAATAGCAATTCAAAATCTGCCGTATTCTGATACAGACGGGAATGAAGCAAAGATAACGCTTTGTCAAGACACCAGGTAGGCATGAGCTGACGGGGAGGTGGGCGGAGTTTGAAGCATGCTCTCATGAAACCTGTTTCTTCCGCTTGTGGTATGGTTAGACCTGTAAGGTCAAAGAATGGCACCCTGATAGCTGTTAAGTGATTTTTTAGAGTCACTACAGATTGACGTTTCTGTTCAAACAAATAGTTTAAATAATTAAAAACTACTGCCACCGAAGGTACTGTCTGTTCTGTTCTAACTATCCAAGAAGTAAAGGACTGCCAATGAGATTAATATTGCCTCTTGGTAGATTGTGTGTACTGATTCATAAATTTATCTGTCACGTTTCTACCATACGGCGTTAGCCACTTGGCCTCCTGAATGTCCACAATGCAAAAGTCAGCGAGGTCTCTAGGTTTCTGAATGGGACCAAAGCCCTTGACCCTGATGCCCGAGGTTTGACTGAAAGCCCCAACCTATCGTCCCTGACGCATAGTCCACCCATACCGTCGGCGGAGGAGAGGTCCATGACATGACTGAGTGCAACATTTCCCTCTTCGCCCAGACCGCTAGTAAGCTGTGTATTAATGTTGGGATAGGCCATAATGTTCCCGCCGGTAATAGTGGGAAATATTTGTTGCCCTCCAAGATTAAACGTTTGACTTTCAACCGGCCCAACTTCACAGTTAGTTGAACCCAGTTGAGAGAACCGACTAGAGATTCCCAGAGTCTCTGTGTCGTAGTCAGACTGTGGAGAAACATAAACAGTTTTTTGCGAATTCTGTTTCGATTGTCCACACTCTGACTCAGAGTGAGAGATGCTGTGTCCCAGACCAGCCCTATCCACTGAATTACTCGTGAGGGAACAAGGTTTTGACTTTACTAAGTTGACCTTGAATCCTAGAGATTTGACATGGTTTAACGTAATGTTGACATGAGTGTTGCATAACTTTTCTGTCTCTGCCACCACCAGCAAGTCGTCCAGATACCACAAGATCCTGATCTCCTGTTCTAAAATGGGCATCAGGGCTTGCCGGACTAATTTTGTGAATATGCGTGGCGCTAGGTTCAATCGAAACGGCATCCTTTGAAAGACATAAGTCTGATGCATTATTCTTAACGCCAGATTTTTTTTGAAATCTCTTGTTTACCGGGACGTGCCAATACGCGTCTGTCAGGTCTAATGAACACATCCACCCTCCCGGCGGAAGTGTTAGCCTGATTTGATCAGCATCCTGAAGGACACGTTGTGAATGTGGAGATTCAAATAAGACAGGTCTACGACCGGTCTCATCTGAATACTGTCCCTTTTTGGTACTAGAAATAGTTTGGATTTACACACCGGGTAAGTCGGGGGGACTGGGATAATGACACTCTTGGTAATCATCTCCTGAACTAGTGACTCCACCTCTCAAGAAACATGATTGGCCTTTGTCGGCTGACGTAAGCGAGGTCGCCGGAGCCACTGCCAAGTGATGCCTTTGCGTACCACAGTCCTCGCCCATGTTCTTAATGGCCATGCTTGATGACACGCCCGGAATGACCCAGTTAGCAGACTGGGGTTCGCCGGCTGGACCACCCTCTGTTCCAACACGCCTTTGACTGGCCCCGGGAGTGAGAGAGACCTTAGTTTATTGCTGGTGGTGGTGTATCCTTGGACGACTGGCCGGGTTTGGCTGGAGGTGGGCCCTGACCTGGTCGTTGGTGAAACCTGTGGCCTTTACCTGAGAATTTACCCTGTTGATACCTGAAACTGAGCCTGACCCTGGGTGGAAGGGGACTTTGGCTGATGAAAACGCTTAGACCCACTAGCTTGAGCTTTCGAAACTGGTTTGGGCTTAGGGAAAGTGAAGGTAGGCTTCTTAGGTTTTGATGCATACACAAAAAAGTCATGGTTATAATAACTTGGAATGGCCTTAATATGAACATCTAAAACATTTCCTTGACTATCCAATGCTCTGAGTTTTCTAGACTTATTGCCTTGGATTACCCACTCATGTGGTACAGGGAGCTCCCCCGAAATAGTAGCTTGTGCTGCCTCTGGCTTAGTTGGTAACATTGCTACCCATGACTCATCAGGCCCGTATAAAAGAGGCATAGCTCCTTTTTTGACTGGTGCCTTGTCTAAAGGGGGGGGGGGGGGAGTTATGTCTGATATGACTCGCACATTGGAAGTAGTGAGAGCTGCTGTGCCTGGAACATTGGAAATTGGATCTGACCCAAGAGGAGGGTTAGGTATTTTAGCTACAGCAATGGATGTAGCCAGAGGTCGCACATTCGTCGACGTTGCGGGAGCTCCCATACCAACTGTAGGAGTTTCCGGCGTAGGGCCAAAAAACTTATTAAGTGCATTTAATAGTAATCCATCAATCTCTTCTGTAGTTACATACCTAGCAGATGACGAACTCCGTGGAGATTCGACAGTACCCTGAGAGTCGTCTAGATGGTGACCTGACCTCTGCAACTTCCATCTCTGAGACCAGAGAACGCTGTTCTTCATCCCTTAAGTCTGGCCTATCATGGGAAGATCCCGCCGAAGCCGGGACCTCCACATGCCGCCATGTTAAATCTGGGATAGAAGATGGTACATCGGCATCCCGGTGGACGTCAGCCACTACTTGAGTCACAAAAGGATGTGTGCTCTCCTGCCAGGGCTGTGAGTATCGCCATACACCTTGGCTGTGGCTGTTACTCGCGTGCGAGCTTGGTATACTCTCCAATTGGGAGCCCTCACCCGAGCACCCTAGAGGTTTATAGTTTCTGGAAGATACTTCTAAATCTGAGGCTGACACACGTGACCTGGTAGAAAAAGCATTAATATCAGGTGATGAAATGTCCGCCGGGGCATCCTCCACCACATTCTCTGACTCCACCCCCGACCTGTCAGATTGGACGTTAGACATGGTGGGGGTAGAGGCAGAAAGCGGGGTACAAGGCTCCGGCGACAGCCGTGAGTCCTTCCGCGCCGGAGGATCCCTTTTGGATGATTTATGACTTCTACTTGACTTATGCTTAGTTCTAGTAATGTCTTTAGGTTCCCTACTCTCTTCCTTTTTCCTCTTCTTTGAAGGTGAAGCAGAGTGGCCCGAAGCTTTCACCTGCTTCCTCAGGGGTGACCTTGATTTGGACCTCGTCGCCGTTGCCGAGGGTGACGGTGAGCGAGGCCTCTTAGATTTGCCGGGGGAGGGTGTGGTAACCTGTCCCCGCCCAGTCTCTGAGGTCTTACGTGCACGTATCTTACACTTAGGGGGGGCATGTTTGATAATTAAAAGCTCCCAAAGCTCAAGGTTATCACATTGCAATGCTTTATGTGCTACATTCGTTGAATAAGTAGCGAGAAGGTGTTTCACTTCTTGCAAACCCACCGCCGCAGTATTATCCTTTTGAATTAGAACTTTAACACTTAAGAGGTTACAAATAGTGCAATTCTTTGTCACCCATATCCCCCGTGACCGATCGGGGCATTTAACACATTTAATGCAAAGCTTGTGTGCAAAAAGAGGGATACCTGAGCATAACGGCGTTGAACATAAAGCAATGAGAGGTTCTAGTGCCGACATGACAGAGACTGGTGGAAATCTACCCCACCCCCGGGATCTACCTGGTCATCTGGCGCCACACCGGTACTTCGTCCTGGAAAGACAAAATTTCCAGGAATTAATGCTCATAAGGTTACCCCAAAATGTTTCAAAAACATGTGTCACAAAACCGCTGGTCAACGAACCGTAGCCCTCAACCACTACTTTTCGTTTTCCTTTAGTTTCATATTAAAGATTTCAGCATATCTTTACCTGTCCAAAAGATTTAAGCATATCTTCTGAATCTTCATAAAGATGAAGCATATCTTTATTAATGATGAAGTCTTTCAAGTATCCCTTTACACTTGAAACACTAGTAAGATTCAGGCATCTTTTTATCCCATAAAAAGCCTAAGCCTATCTTAATCTCTAATCCGACTTCTCCCAGAAGCCCTCATAGATCGCCGTCTTGAAGGCCGTGATACCCTATTGTATCAATCAATTGTTTGGCAAACCATAGCGAATTGCAAATCCGTTAAAATAACCACCCGAAGGTACAACCGCCGGGTTTCATATTAAATGTCAAACCAATTGTACCTGCCCCAGACCTCTTTGTAAAAAGGTCGCCGGGAGGGAAAGACCAAACAAACAAACAGCAAAGTTTCAATGGCTTTGAAAAGCCGAGAAAACCATATCCAACAGGTGTCAGCATGATCACCTAGATAAATGTGTGGGGCCCACCTCGCCGGGAAAAAACACAGGGAGCCTGATCACAGGCTCGACCACAGAGAACGCAGTTTCTGATGAGCCCTCAAGCTACCAAACTCGCCGGGGTAACTACCGATTTTAACCAACTTGACTAAAACCCGGTAAACAAAACGGCTTTCTCGGAGCAATCGAGAAAAACCGCCGGAAAGGCAACCCACACCAATCAGAACGCAATCTGATAAACATAATCAGAAACACAGTCCGAAGCTCCTGGATCAGCCAATCACAACTAATCCAGGACACACATGACACATGAATACATTTTTATCATAATAAACAATGAAAACACTTGCATATGTGAAAAAACTACGAGTGGCTGGCTAGGCCTGGTGAAAACGGAAAAAAACACTTAATGACGTCGAAACACAATCGAAAAGCACTCCATCCCACCAAAACTGGAACAGCCGCCACATCAACATCGTAGAACAAGAAAAAAGAAAAAACAGGAAAGGGTAACACTGACTCGGGACCCAGAAAGAACTCCACTACGTGAAGAAAATACACCAGGAATGTCAGTATAAAACAAAATAGGCTACTCCATCTGAAAGATAGCTAGAAGCCCGACATCGCGTAGTTAAAGCCTCCTAACAAGCTAGGACTAAAGATGGCTAAACACGAAAAACAGTTTCAGAGCGTCCTCAACTCGGCCACGAGGGTCCGTCCGAAATAGAAGCCTCAACAAAAACGACCCAAAATACACTTGTTCTGCGAGAAAACCACCCGTGACACCCCTGCTAAGCTAATCCTAACTGTTATGCCCTGTTTTTCTACAGGTTTAACTTGGGTAATGTGAGTTCTGAATGACTGGGTATAGAAGGCTGCATGCACAATACAAGGTATGAGGAATAGAGAACACAAAATAAACACACAGTAACACGACACAAGTTCACGTTTATTGAAATAAAGAAATAAAGAGCATAGAAAGATAGTTATATTTGCACAAAACAAATGATAGAAGGGAACTGCTAGCATTTGCGGATTTGGATGGAGCCTAGTCTCCCACTTCCAACGTTCAGGTATATTCTTCTGATCACGGGTTTAATTAGCAAGTTTATATTTTACTGGAAGACCTCAATATATTCGTATAATTCACTGTCACTGATTTTACCTCTTGCTGGCTGGTCGCGTGCCCACGTAGCAACTCACAGTTAGGATTAGACGCGTATATTATAGAACACGGAAATCTCTAGCAACCTCATGGGGGTACTGAACTAAGTTTGATATTCTTAAGGCAGAAATATGTAGAACACGAATCAGTGGGCGAACGTTAGATATCACTAGAGTTTTAATATCTGAATAAGGTAATTACGAGAGTCAAGGTCGCCTGTTAATAAAAAAACACTGATCGCTTAGTACGTCCCAAATGGAATGGTTAAATATGAATTACACTGGGCAAGGTCTTAGCCACTTTATAGAAAGTTAATAGGTGCGTATCAAGCTAGTACTATAACACTTAGTACTAGTAACATGAATCTTGAATAGTATGGGTAGATCTGGTCCTGGTTATCTTGCTTCCGGTGATGTTGGGGGCTAACGACTGGTTCCTCGGCCGTCCAGATGGTCCAAAATGTAGGAAGTTCTCAAGTCGGATCTCTTGACGATCGGTGCTGGCTACACACTTATATACCCACGAATTTGTGCGAAGGTTATAAGGTGCACGTTAGGACTTGTACATGGACAGATGCTTCTATCAGTCTTCTCTGCCACGGAGTCTGCCGGATCTGGAATCTCTCAACTCCGGAACAACACAAGGGCAGAGCTAGAGGTAAACTGCAGGGTAGTGACCACTGGTTGGTGTCTAGCTTTCAACTGATTTGACTGGGGGCGGGAGGTAGATTTATAGGCTCGGTTCTGGACCCTGCAGACAGTAGGGATCTCGAGTCTTATGGACTTAATTGAGCTCTCAATAGATATGGGGACTAGGTAAGATGGTATTTACTGTTGTGGCACAGGGCGATAGGAAGCCTTTATATTTTCATATAACTGAGCCTTAGTAAGAGGTACTATTTTGGCTATACTGGACGTATTTAGGGGAGAGAGACTGGATCTACTTTGCGAGGAGGATGGGGACAGCTGTGATAGGAGTGTCTCTCTAGATTGTTCAATCTTCATTCTATGGTATAGCTGAGGTGCTAATTTAGTGATCAGAGCATGCAAGAAAGGTAAATGGTTTATTGTGAGGTAATAGAGGTTAGTAAAGGTGTTAGTCATTCATGGTTAGTTCATTGATAGGAAGAATTCCTGTGCTACCTGGCAATGACTCGAGAGTCAAAACAGGGGCCAGGTATACCTCCGCGGGGGTGGGGGTCTCCCTCCTCGGGTGGGCAAAAAGGGGGAGCTGGGCGCCCTCTCTGATATAGTCGTCCGGCGGCTGTGGCTAGGGGCTTGCCATATCACCAGTGTTTGTAATAACCCTCTGTGTATGAGACAGATGTGAGTGTCTTTAATACCAAAACCGAAGGTGCCTTAGCTAGCTGGTTTTACTCGGCTGGTTGTTAATTGTAGGGTTTGCTGGATATGGTGGAGACTGGGTTGCTAACTCTGCCACATTTATCTGGAAGTATGACAATAGAAGTTAGTTACTGGCGGGGCGGCTAGCCTCGCACCGACGACCATTGGGTGCAGGGTTGTGAATGTGTTGTAAGAGAATAGATGGCATGCAAGGGGCTAGTAAAGTTCTAATGTTGTTCTGGCCTACTAAGTGAAGGTAGGCTGGATAGGAGTATATATAAAAGGTTGGAGAGCGTTAGTAACGGACAATTCAAGGATCTTCAAGAGGTATGAGAGAGAGGCTAGGTCGGACAAGAGTCGAGAAGCGCGGGTGTCTTAATGAGAGGGGGGGGGAGAGTTCAAGGGCTACAGGGAAATTTTGCCCCTAAGGTCCCTGGGCGTGGGGGTGGCATTAGGCTACAATTGATATGGAAGTTTGAAAAGGCAGTAGAATACGTTAGCCAAATGCTACCGGGGAATGCAACTATGGGGTGGTATATGAGTCTGGAAAAGATAGAGTTATGTGATCAGTCAGAGGGTTATGGATACTATTAGTTGGCCCTGGGAACTGCGTTTTCTATTAAATATAAAATACCAACCACAGTGGCAGTTCGTAGGGGTACTTAGTTATTGTTTCGGGGTACTTATGACAGATACTGATAACCAGGTTATCTTATATAATCTCTGGTTGGGGTAAGAGGTGTAAGACACGAAGTAAATTGGCGTAGTGTGGACTGTGGATACGAAGGAGGCAAGGGGAAGACGTATGACAATTGTGGAAAGTAAATGGAAAAAGGTGAACACAATGGCGGATAAAAATACTTAACCTGAGGGTTGCATACATAGATTTATGGGGGGATGGGTCTTCAGAAGCTTAGTCTGGCAAGACAAGATGTTAGGGAATGTTAATATTAATACTTAGTTACTAGAGGAGCAATGCAAGGGGCGACTGAGCACGGGTTACATATATCTATACTCGTCATGGAAAATGATATAAGAGATCTAGGGACAGCGTGGGTGCTTTAACTTCTAAGATATATAACATCTACTTCTCGGATGCAAGAACATACATAGATATAATTATGGCTGTCTGATGTGTTGGCATTGGCTCAACGTCGGGACAGGCATGGGTGTTTTTAATATGAATGTATATTCCTGTTCATCATCTTTGTAGTTAATAAGTGTAGGACACGAGGGGTTAGTGTACGTGAGGTGTGGAAAATGGTCGGTTTTAGAAAAGGTAAATGGGTGTGTCCTGGAGCTGTTTAGCCCTGCGGGCTTGGGCCTGCCTGGAATGGCGGGCTCGGTCAGCTGGTCCTTTCGTTCTGTGGACCTTTCTTCCGGGTGTTTCTGTGTGGTGTTCGCTCGTGGCTTCTGTGGTGGGCTTCTTGTTCTGGGGCATTTTACTTCCCTCTCCTTCATTATAGGCTCGTCCTCGAGCCTCAAGGGTGAAGTTAAAAGAATCATAGTAATGGTGGGTCATTTTCAGGGTATTTAGAAAGTTCCACCAAACACGAGAGCGACGGTCAGGTTTCTTTTGCAGGTCAATGTATACCTGTAAGAATGTGTCCTCTGTGTTGTGGCGGGCGGCTGCCCGGGCTTGGTGTGGGTGTGGTACACGGGCGAAGTGTCCAGTGGGGTCTTTACTTTAACCTTTCGTATGAATGGTTTGTAGCTTTCCCCCGTGGGGGTCGGAGTGAGGTGTGTGGGGTTGACAGGAAGTCTGTTTAGTGTGGTGAATGGGTTACTAACCGAAAGGGGATTCGCGCGTGACAACAGGGCTGGGGACGAAGGGGGAATGCGAGTCTGGGTTGTATTTGGTTTTCTTAGGCGGTGTTGTAGGTTGGGAATATATAGTGAGGCAATGCGCAAAATCGGTGTAGGTAAGGTGGGTGAAGGAGGTGTGTGGGAAGGAGGGGGTGTGTGTGTTGTGTGGCTTGGGTCCTTAGTGTCAGAACGGGGTGTTATTTTTGTATCGCTGTCTTTAAATCTGATGGGTCTGTTGATTATTCTACCTCTGGTGGTCCTGGTGGGAAGGTAGATGTTTGTCGTGGGACTTGAGTCGCTCGACGATGTTTTATAGTGAGGGGAAGCATGTTTTATAGGTAAATGACATGTGGGAGTTTTCTCGGGGGTGACTTTGGGGGGGGGTTTCTTAGGGGGGGTTGGTTGGGAGTTCGGTGAGATGAGGAGGTTGGTCGGTGAGTGAGGGGGGTGGTGGGAAGCGTGGAGGGGAAGGGGGCGGATGCGGGGGGGGCTAGACGGGTGGGTAAGGAGTGTAGATTTAAGTTGGAGGGTTGGGGGTAGGGGCGTGTGTTGTTTGATGAGGTTGGTGATTTGCTGGTGATTATTCGTCTTCTTTCCCTTTGTGGGGGAGAATTCGACGAAGAAGAAGAAGAAGAGGAGGAGGAGGAGGAGGAGGGTAGTGGTCTGGCAGCCCTACGGAACTTGGTTAGTAGGGTGTGTTTTCTGGAGGTTTTAAACGATGTTTGTCGTGGGCGTAAGTTGTAGCGTGAGGTTACTGAGGTAGATTGTGTGGTGCGGTTGGGTGTGTACTTGGTTTGGGGTGGCGGTGGTGGTTTTCTCACTGTGGTGCCTGGTGGAGGTATATCAGGGCTAGACGGGAGGGTTTCTGTTGTGGTCGGGGTTGTGGGTGGAGGTTTTTGTACTTGGATAAGTTGGGGAGGAACTTGACTATCAGAAGTGAAAGAAGGTGTCATGGTGGAAGAGGGTGTGATATTGGGGGCTTGGGGTTTGTGGAGGTTAGTTGGGGGGGTATGGTGAGAAAAGATTTGTCGGTTCGGTGCTGGAGGGCTTAGGTCCTTAGGGGTTTGTATGGGAATATTCGTAGCGTGAGTGAGGGGGTGAGTAGGGGTATTTACTTTAGGGTCGGACGTGTGGGGTGGGGTAATGTCTTGTGGCTTTAGAGGTTTAAACGCTCGGACGAATCTAGTTCGGAGCGTGCGAGTTACGCCGTGATAGTCGATGGTGACTTGAAAGGCATTTGGGACTTGTATTACGGTGTAGGGTCCGACATAGCGAGGGCCTAACTTGTTGGTGATAGGGAGGTTGGCTACCATTACGGTGTCATGGATGGCGAAAGGGTTTTTTTCATCGATGTTGTCAGTTTTGGTGTCTTGACAGATCTGGGCGGTATGGAGGGTGTTTTGCAGATGTTGCAATGGGTCAATTGTGGAGGTGGTGGAGGGAAGGTGAGCGTGGTGGTGGAATGGCAGTAACAGGGGGGGTACACCGTAAACACGTTCATGAGGGGAAATACCGTCTTCCCGAGGACAGGTGTTCATACCCCACTGTATCATTTTTAGTTGTGATGGCCAGTCTGAGGTATTAAGAGCAATCATTCTTGTACGTAACTGGTTGTTGATGGTGCGATGGCTGCGTTCGCAGATAGCATTTCCTTGAGGCCAGTACGGGGATGAGTGTTTAATCTTGATACCGCATTGTTGGGTGAATTGTTGCCAAACGTGTCCACTAAACTCGGGGGCATTGTCCGATAGAAGAGCAAGGGGAAGGCCGAATATAGGGAACACTTCGGTGGCAAGCAGTGTGGCGACTGTGGTGGCTGTGTGGTCTTTAACTGGGCAGGCTATTAGAAATTTTGAATATACGTCTACAAATGTGACGATATAGCGGTTGCCAGCGTAAGAAGGGAACGGGCCCATGATGTCGAGGGATAGGACTTGGAACGGTTTGTTGGCAGAAATGGTACCAGCTGGGCCTGGGGTGCGTGATCTATCCTTTCCCAATAAACACGGTTTGCAGGATTCTGTCACTCGTTGTGCAATTTTGGAGGGGTTGGGGGTCCAGTATTGGTCTGTGAAGATCTTTAACATTTTCTTTTGTCCAAGGTGTATGCCGTTTCCCTCGTGGATGGCAATCATGTAGTCGTGGGCTATGGTGGGGTCCAAGATTATGTGACCAGTGTCTGTGGCAAGTTGATCTCCCCAGCGAGTCAGTCTCCTGAAGACGTTTAACGGTATCCAGGGGGGTCTGATTCGTGCTTCCCAAGATTGAATTAGGGAGGGGGCTGGGGGGGCATTCTGTCGGGAGGTGGGGGTAGATACCAATTGAGTGTTTTGTAAGGCGGCTAGGTTGGTGGGGGGGTCTTTTGGTACTGGCAAACGTGACAGGGCGTCTGCATTAGTATGGAGTTTGCCGGGACGATATTGTATTGTAAAGTCGTAGTCCTCTAGTGTTCTCTCCAACGTACCAAAATGGCTGAGTTGGTTTCGCACCTACGCAGCCATTGTAAAGATTGATGGTCGGTAATTATTTCGAGTTTTGCGCCTAACACAAATGACCGGAAGTGGCTGAGTGCCCAAATGATCCCTAAGCACTCTCTCTTGGTGGCTGCGTAATTCTGTTGGGGTGGGGTGAGTGTGCAGCTGGCATACGCTATCACATGTTCCTTTCCATCTCTAATACTGCACCTATGGCGTACAGAGATACGTCGGTATAAAGACGGAAAGGTTTCTGGTAGTCAGGGAAAACGACAATAGGGGCTTGGATTAGCTTTTGTTTCAAAGTGTTAAACGCGAGGTCTCTTTCAGGTGTCCAGTCGAACGGGGTGTCTTTGTGGGTAAGTTGGTGGAGGGGTCTGGCTATGGTGGCAAAGTGGGGGACGAAACGTCTGTAGTACGTGGCTAAACCTAGAAACGAACGTACACCTTTAACCGTGGTGGGTGGGGTTTGGTTTTGTATGGCTTGAAGTTTCTTTGGGTCTGGCGCAATACCATGTTCAGATATCACGTGTCCGAGAAAATCTACCTTATTCCGGGCAATCACGCACTTTGAGGGTTTTAATTTCAACCCGGCGGCTCGGATTCTTTGCAGGACTTGTCTCAACCTGAGGAGGTGTTCTTCCCAGGTTGGAGAGTACACAATAATATCGTCCAGATAGGCTAGGCAGGTTTCCCAGGTTAGGCCATGCAATACCGTTTCCATCAAACGGGAGAAAGTGGCGGGTCCGTTACAGAGGCCAAAAGGTAGGACGTTAAATTCATAGTGATGGCCACCACTAGTGGAAAATGCTGTTTTCTTTTGGTCCTCGGCCTTGATAGGCACTTGCCAATACCCTGCTTGCAAGTCGAGGGTAGTGAACCATTTGGATCCGTATAGGGAGTCAAGGGAATCGTCTATTCGGGGTAAGGGCGTAGCGTCTTTAATGGTTATGTCATTTAACCTCCTGTAGTCGACGCAAAAAACGGGTTGTCCCATCTTTCTTTTTGACTAAGACAACAGGGGAAGACCAGGGGCTAATGGACGGGGTGGCAATCCCGGCCTCTAACATTTCCTGGACTTGGCGTTCCTCTTCCTGACGTTGTATGGGGTTCTTTCTACGGGATGGTTGTCGTATGGGGGGGCCTGTGGTGTTAATGATGTGTTGTTCTACATCCGTCTGTCCGATTTCGGTGGGTTGTTGGGCAAAGACGTCACTGAATTCCATCAGTAGGTCGTACATGCCGTTCTTTTGGTGGTCAGATAGTGTCTCAGGAAGAGGGGGCAATTGGAGGCTGGTAGGGGTGTCGTTACAATGTATGGGGAGGTCATCGAAAGTTTCGAGATCTCCTATAATGAGACCTTTCGGTAATGTCAGGGGTTCCTCTGAGATATTAGCCACGAGAATGTGGTTGATACGAGCGGGAATGATGGCGGGTTGTAAGAGGCAGCGATGGGGGTTGGGGGATGTGTTAGTGGGGGAAAATACCATGTGAGTTTGGGGTATGGGCCGCAGGTTCACCCATTTTTGATGGTGGGGGGGAATTTGGCATTTATCCTGAACTACCGCTGGGCTAATGATGGTGGGGGATTGACTGGCGAGCAGGTGCTTGGTACTTATAAGGGGGGCAAGGCCACTTTGGTGGGGGTCACGCGTGAGGGGGGGATTAACGGCGCGTGTGAGAGGATCAGTGAGGGGGTTAGAAAACGGGATTTGTTGGAGGGACTGTGGAGGGTTGGTGGGGGAAGCGTTGTCGGTGGCAGTAACAGTTTGTTTAGAGGTTATCTGGGGTTGGTGGGTTTGTCTGTCATGAGGGGGTGAGTCAAGTGTGGGGTTTTGAAGTTTATTAGGGGTGTGAATTGTGGGGGGGTGGAAGGGAGCTACTGACGAAAAACTGTCACAAGGGGGATTGGGGGGGTGGTGGAATAGCTGGGCATTTCTGGGGGCATGGTGGGAACATGGTTGTGTCCCTCGGTCGGCACGCGTGAGGGGGGGATTAACGGCGCGTGCGGGCGGTTCAGAAGGGTGCGAGGTGAGCGAGTTAGAAAACGGGATTTGCTGGGGGGACTGCGGAGGGTTGGTGGGGAAAAAGTTAGGTGTAGAACATGGGTTATTGGTGTAGGACTGGTGTATTGATTTGGGGTTGTTAACATTTCTGGGGGCATGGGGGAAACATTGTTGGGTACATTGGTCGGCATTTTCTCTGGAAACATGTGTACATAAACATTGGATAGAATTAGGGTTACATATATCAGAGTCTGTCCTGAAAACATGGGAGGATTTATTCTGGGCAGAGTTACGAGAATTGAGGGGATTACCGAGGGGGAGTTGCTTGGACTTGTCTTCTTTCGTTTGTTGAGGCATTTTTTTACTGAATTGAGTGAGGTTTTGAGAGATCTCGGGGCAAGGGGGGGTTTTAGGAGTAACCTTAGTGCTAGCTGCAACTTGGTAACCCTGAATCAGGTTTTGTTGGGGGGAGGTTGTTTTTTCTTTTTGGGAATGGGTTTCTGCGTGATTGGTTTGTCAGAGGCTTTGGGCTGGAATTTGTTTTTGAATGAGATCAGCCTTTGGCCGCAGTCAATCTGGGCCTCTAGTTTTTGAAGGAGGTCAAGTCCAAGGAAACCATCATAATGTTTACAGTTGGAGGAAAATACTGTAAATGTGTGATAACAACGAGCATGGGGGCCAGGAGTGGTTACTGATAGGGGTAAAGTGTCTCCTAGGAGATTTAAGTAAGTATCAGCAGCTGAGATGAGTTCTGTTTTGGTGTTTAACAAAGGGCCAAATCGTCGGGGATGTTTTTCATAGTAAGATTTGAACAAACATGACTTGGCAGCTCCCGTGTCGATTAGCAAGCGGACAGGAATGTCCTTGATTTTGGCCATGTAATAAATGGGGGCAGTGCGACTAGTTATGGCGTCCCCCGCCGAGCCCATCGTGGGCGGGGGATACTTTAAAAATCCTGGGGGTCGGTATCTACCTCTTCCAGGGTTTCCTCGGTATCATCTGAGGTCATGGTATGGGGGGCAATTTCTTCCTCTTGTCCCCACTCCTCTTCATTTACAGAAATGCGAGGAGTAGAGGGGCGAGGTTTGGCAGAGTCACGAATTTGGTGGAGGGCACACTGAGCATTACAGGCAGGGAATTCATAGGGGTTGATAATGACTAAGGTAGGATTTTTACTTTGGTAGGTGTTGTAGTTGCTGTTCCGGTTGAAGATTCTGCGTGGCTGGGACGGTTGGAACCGGGGTCTACTGGGTTGGGGCTTGCCGGAAGGGTAGGTGGGTCTGTTGTTGAAAGATGAGGCTGGGTAGGCATTCTTGGGGTTTTGGTGGTTGGTTTGCTGCGGGTGCGTGGGAAACCTCTTGATTGCAGCGATTTGGGTGGGTGCTTCTGTGCGCACGGCCAAAATACGTCGGATCGTGATGAGGTCTTTTTTGTATTCGACGAAATCGTGCACCCGGAAATGGTCTTTTACTGCTGAGGGCAATATTGACACAAGGTTGACCAGAATTTGCTGTTCTTGTTGGATTTTGGTCAACGTGGGGAAAGAATTTTTTATGTGTTGGGCAAGCTTACTGACTGTGGCATCTAGATCGCCTTCGAATTTCGTGTCTAGGATACGGGTGTGGGCCACGAAAACGCCCAACGAAGGTTTAATGGCTTCTATCACTATTGTGCGAAATTCGTTCCAGGTGAGATCAGCGCGCACTTGATAGGCCACCAGGGAAACGGCTTTTCCCAGGTGTGGTAATGTTACGGCTATTTTATGTGCGTCCGTGGTATAAGTAATGTCAACTAAGGATTTCACTATGTCCATGAATACTTCGATCCCATAATTTGTTTCCTCATAATTTGGGATGAAAACGTAGTTAGGTTGCGCCATGATGTTCTCGTGTTCTAGCTGTTCCAAACTTGCAATGTAATGCAACCTTTTATCCGAATCAAGAACCACCGCTGCCGCCAATGTTATGCCCTGTTTTTCTACAGGTTTAACTTGGGTAATGTGAGTTCTGAATGACTGGGTATAGAAGGTTGCATGCACAATACAAGGTATGAGGAATAGAGAACACAAAATAAACACACAGTAACACGACACAAGTTCACGTTTATTGAAATAAAGAAATAAAGAGCATAGAAAGATAGTTATATTTGCACAAAACAAATGATAGAAGGGAACTGCTAGCATTTGCGGATTTGGATGGAGCCTAGTCTCCCACTTCCAACGTTCAGGTATATTCTTCTGATCACGGGTTTAATTAGCAAGTTTATATTTTACTGGAAGACCTCAATATATTCGTATAATTCACTGTCACTGATTTTACCTCTTGCTGGCTGGTCGCGTGCCCACGTAGCAACTCACAGTTAGGATTAGACGCGTATATTATAGAACACGGAAATCTCTAGCAACCTCATGG
The DNA here is from genome assembly GCA_032716605.1 of Paralithodes platypus. Classification (NCBI taxonomy): domain Eukaryota; kingdom Metazoa; phylum Arthropoda; class Malacostraca; order Decapoda; family Lithodidae; genus Paralithodes; species Paralithodes platypus. Next base: position 43,876,464 of record CM064580.1, read on the forward strand.
GGGTACTGAACTAAGTTTGATATTCTTAAGGCAGAAATATGTAGAACACGAATCAGTGGGCGAACGTTAGATATCACTAGAGTTTTAATATCTGAATAAGGTAATTACGAGAGTCAAGGTCGCCTGTTAATAAAAAACACTGATCGCTTAGTACGTCCCAAATGGAATGGTTAAATATGAATTACACTGGGCAAGGTCTTAGCCACTTTATAGAAAGTTAATAGGTGCGTATCAAGCTAGTACTATAACACTTAGTACTAGTAACATGAATCTTGAATAGTATGGGTAGATCTGGTCCTGGTTATCTTGCTTCCGGTGATGTTGGGGGCTAACGACTGGTTCCTCGGCCGTCCAGATGGTCCAAAATGTAGGAAGTTCTCAAGTCGGATCTCTTGATGATCGTTGCTGGCTACACACTTATATACCCACGAATTTGTGTGAAGGTTATAAGGTGCACGTTAGGACTTGTACATGGACAGATGCTTCTATCAGTCTTCTCTGCCACGGAGTCTGCCGGATCTGGAATCTCTCAACTCCGGAACAACACAAGGGCAGAGCTAGAGGTAAACTGCAGGGTAGTGACCACTGGTTGGTGTCTAGCTTTCAACTGATTTGACTGGGGGCGGGAGGTAGATTTATAGGCTCGGTTCTGGACCCTGCAGACAGTAGGGATCTCGAGTCTTATGGACTTAATTGAGCTCTCAATAGATATGGGGACTAGGTAAGATGGTATTTACTGTTGTGGCACAGGGCGATAGGAAGCCTTTATATTTTCATATAACTGAGCCTTAGTAAGAGGTACTATTTTGGCTATACTGGACGTATTTAGGGGAGAGAGACTGGATCTACTTTGCGAGGAGGATGGGGACAGCTGTGATAGGAGCGTCTCTCTAGATTGTTCAATCTTCATTCTATGGTATAGCTGAGGTGCTAATTTAGTGATCAGAGCATGCAAGAAAGGTAAATGGTTTATTGTGAGGTAATAGAGGTTAGTAAAGGTGTTAGTCATTCATGGTTAGTTCATTGATAGGAAGAATTCCTGTGCTACCTGGCAATGACTCGAGAGTCAAAACAGGGGCCAGGTATACCTCCGCGGGGGTGGGGGTCTCCCTCCTCGGGTGGGCAAAAAGGGGGAGCTGGGCGCCCTCTCTGATCTAGTCGTCCGGCGGCTGTGGCTAGGGGCTTGCCATATCACCAGTGTTTGTAATAACCCTCTGTGTATGAGACAGATGTGAGTGTCTTTAATACCAAAACCGAAGGTGCCTTAGCTAGCTGGTTTTACTCGGCTGGTTGTTAATTGTAGGGTTTGCTGGATATGGTGGAGACTGGGTTGCTAACTCTGCCACATTTATCTGGAAGTATGACAATAGAAGTTAGTTACTGGCGGGGCGGCTAGCCTCGCACCGACGACCATTGGGTGCAGGGTTGTGAATGTGTTGTAAGAGAATAGATGGCATGCAAGGGGCTAGTAAAGTTCTAATGTTGTTCTGGCCTACTAAGTGAAGGTAGGCTGGATAGGAGTATATATATAAAAGGTTGGAGAGCGTTAGTAACGGACAATTCAAGGATCTTCAAGAGGTATGAGAGAGAGGCTAGGTCGGACAAGAGTCGAGAAGCGCGGGTGTCTTAATGAGAGGGGGGGGGAGAGTTCAAGGGCTACAGGGAAATTTTGCCCCTAAGGTCCCTGGGCGTGGGGGTGGCATTAGGCTACAATTGATATGGAAGTTTGAAAAGGCAGTAGAATACGTTAGCCAAATGCTACCGGGGAATGCAACTATGGGGTGGTATATGAGTCTGGAAAAGATAGAGTTATGTGATCAGTCAGAGGGTTATGGATACTATTAGTTGGCCCTGGGAACTGCGTTTTCTATTAAATATAAAATACCAACCACAGTGGCAGTTCGTAGGGGTACTTAGTTATTGTTTCGGGGTACTTATGACAGATACTGATAACCAGGTTATCTTATATAATCTCTGGTTGGGGTAAGAGGTGTAAGACACGAAGTAAATTGGCGTAGTGTGGACTGTGGATACGAAGGAGGCAAGGGGAAGACGTATGACAATTGTGGAAAGTAAATGGAAAAAGGTGAACACAATGGCGGATAAAAATACTTAACCTAAGGGTTGCATACATAGATTTATGGGGGGATGGGTCTTCAGAAGCTTAGTCTGGCAAGACAAGATGTTAGGGAATGTTAATATTAATACTTAGTTACTAGAGGAGCAATGCAAGGGGCGACTGAGCACGGGTTACATATATCTATACTCGTCATGGAAAATGATATAAGAGATCTAGGGACAGCGTGGGTGCTTTAACTTCTAAGATATATAACATCTACTTCTCGGATGCAAGAACATACATAGATATAATTATGGCTGTCTGATGTGTTGGCATTGGCTCAACGTCGGGACAGGCATGGGTGTTTTTAATATGAATGTATATTCCTGTTCATCATCTTTGTAGTTAATAAGTGTAGGGCACGAGGGGTTAGTGTACGTGAGGTGTGGAAAATGGTCGGTTTTAGAAAAGGTAAATGGGTGTGTCCTGGAGCTGTTTAGCCCTGCGGGCTTGGGCCTGCCTGGAATGGCGGGCTCGGTCAGCTGGTCCTTTCGTTCTGTGGACCTTTCTTCCGGGTGTTTCTGTGTGGTGTTCGCTCGTGGCTTCTGTGGTGGGCTTCTTGTTCTGGGGCATTTTACTAACCTTACTCAAGACATCCCAGAGTAAACAAATGAGAAAAAACTCACTAGGGACGCAAGAATGCGGAATCAAAGCGGAGCACTGCGGGGGACACGTCCGGGTGGGGTGAACGCAGAGCACGGCAGGCGGAACAATGCGCTAGTCAGCGTCTGGTCCAAGAATCCACAGAAGTACATCCACGGAATATGGAAAGCTTATGAATAGTTATTCTTATTTTATTTTTATTTTTTATTTGTTACGAAGTTTTTTTCGTAGTGAGAACCCAATTGTTATGCCCTGTTTTTCTACAGGATTAACTTGGGTAATGTGAGTTCTAACTGACTGGGTATAGAAGGCTGCATGCACAAAACAAGGTATGAGGAATAGAGAACACAAAATAAACACACGGTAACAAGACACACGATCACTTTTATTGAAGTATGTGATTAATCGACGCATAGAAAGATAGTAATATTCGTACAAGACAATTGATAGAATTTAACAAACTAGCATTAAGTGGATCTGGATGGAGCCTAGTCTCCCTCTTCCAACGTTCAGGTATTAATCTTCTGATCACTGGCTTAATTCACAAGTTTATATATTGGAGACCATAAATATTACTTCTAGATTCAATTTCAATGTTATATTGATCACTTACTCTGGTCGCGGCGCACAAGGAGTAATTCATAGTTAGGATTAGACACGTATATTTTAGAGCACGGGAATTCTAGTAACCTCAGGGGGTACTGATCTAAGTTTTATATTCTAGTATCAGAAACACATAGAACGCAAATCAGTGGGCGAACATCAGATATCACTAGGGTTTTAGTATCTGGTTATATGAGTAATTATGAGAGTTAATATCTCCTGTTAATTAATAAACACTGATACGCTTAGCACTTCCTAATGGAATGGTCATATATGAATTATACTGGGACAAAGATATAGCCACTTCGTAGAAAGTTAATAAGTGAGTCTCTACATAGCACTGTAACACTGTAGTGCTGATAGAGTGAATCTTGGGTCGTATTTGATTGGTCTGGTCCTGGTTATCTTACGTCCGTGAGGTCGGGGGCTAGCGACTGGTTCCGCGGCCGTCCAGATGGTCCATATGTAGAAGTTCTCAAGACGGATCTCTTGGCGATCGTTGCTGGCTACACTCTTATATCCCCACTGGTTTATGTGAAGGTTATAAGGTGCACGTAGATTTCTTTTACGTGGACAGATTCTTCTATCTCAATCTGCCACGGAGTCTGCCGGCTCTGGAACTCAATTCTCAGGAACAAAACAAGGGCAGAGCTAGAGGTCAACTTAAGGGAACCACTGGTTGGTGTCTATCTTTCAACTGATTTTACTGGGGGCTGGAGCTTGATTTATAAGTGTGGTTTTGGACCCTGTCGGCCATAGGGATCTCGAGTTTTGATGAACTTATTTGAGCTCTCAATTGATACGGGAACTAGGTCAGGGGGTGATTACTGTTGTGGCACATGGCTGTATGGAGCCTTCATACTGTAATATAACTGAGCCTTAGTAAGAGGTACTATTTTGGCTATACTGGAAGTATTTATGGGAGAAAGACCGGATCTACTTTGCGAGGAGGTTTGGGACAGCTGTGCTAGGAGCGTCTCTCTTAAATTGCTCAGTCTTCATTCTAGGGTATAGCTGAGGTGCTAATTTGGTTATCGGAGTATGCAAAACAGGTTAATGGGTTATTGTGGGTATAGAGGTTAGTAAGGGGGTTAGTCATACATGGTTAGTTCATTGATAGGAAGAATTCCTGTGCTACCTGGCAATGACCCGGAAGTCAAAACAGGGGTCAGGTATACGTCCGCAGGGGTAGGGGTCTCCCTCCTCGGGTGGGTGAAAGGGGTAGGTGCGCGTCCCTTCTCTGTGATGGTCGTCGGGGCGGCTGTGGCTGGGGGCTTGCCATATCACAAGGGTTTGTAATAACCCTCTGTTTATGAGACAGATGTGGGTGTTCGTAATACCAAAACCGAAGGTGCCTTGATCAGCTGGTTTACTTGGTTAGGTTGTTAATTGCATGGGTGGTTGGATGTGATGGAGACTGGGTTGCTAACTCTGCCACATTGATCTGGAAGTATGGCCATAGAAGTTAGTCACTGGTGAGGCGGCTAGCCTCGCACGGACGATCATTTGGTACAGGGTTGTGAATGGGTTGTGAGGGAATAGATGGCACGCAAAGGGTTAGTAAAGTTCTAATGGTGTTCCTTCCTACTGGGGGAAGGTAGGCTGGATAGGAGTATATAATACAAAAGGTTTGAGAATGTTAGTAACGGAAAAGTTAAGGATATTCAGGGGGTATGCTGGAGAGGCTAGGTCGGAAGGGAGTTGAGGAGTGTGGGGGGTTAACGAGAGGGAGAGGGTTAAGGGGGGTTACGTGGAAGTTTGACCCTAAGGTCTCTGGGCGTAGGGGTGGCATTAGGCTACAGTTGGTATATCGTAGCCTGGGGGTTAATGACAGGGATGGTACGTTAGCCAAACGCTACCGGGGGATGAGCAATAAGTGGTGGTATATGAGTTTGGAAATGATAGAATCATGTGGACTGTGGGCTGTGGGGAAGAGGAGGTTAACTGTAAGTGTGTGCTTGACTGTGGATAAAAGTAGAGAAAAACATGGTGTATTATTACTCGTCAATACGATGGTTATGGACACTGTTACTCTGACACTATTTCTTGCTGATTCTAGTTGTTCCTGGGAACTGCGTTTTCTATGACATATATATCAAAGAAAGCGGCAGTTCGTAGGGGTAGCTTCGGTATTGTTTTGTGGTGGAAAGGCGTCGAGACAATGGTAAAAGAGGGTGGTGTATACAATCTCTGGTTGGGGTAAGAATTAATTAGAGTTACTGCATGGTGGCTAACATCTGCAGTAATTTCTGTCTAGGCCTTACAGGAATAATGGTTATATATACACTGGTGTACCCGTGGGTATCATAGTTTCTTATCAATTATGACATGGGGTTTTAACAGATTACTTCTCGGATGGAAGAACATATACATAGATTTATGGGGGCGGTTGGTCTTCAGAAACTTAGTCTGGCAAGACAAGGTATTTAAGGGGGTTAACATATTACTTCTTGGATGGAAAAACATACATAGATTTAGGCCTGTCTGAACTGGTTGGCATTGGCTCAACCTAGGGACAGGGCATGGGTGTATTACATTAAGGTGTATTCATGTTCATCATCATGTAGGTAGAGGTGTAGGACACGAGGGGTAGTGTATACGCGAGGTGGGGGAAGGGTCAGTGGTTAGAAGTGATAGGCAGGTGTGGTTTGGAGCTGCTTAGCCCTGCGGACTTCGGCCTGTCTTAACTGGTTGGCTTGGTCACCTGGTCCTTTCGTTCTGTGGGCCTTTCCTTCGGGTGTTTCTGTTCCCGTTTCCTGGTGGTGCTCGCTCGTGGCTTCCGTGGTGGGCTTCTCGTTCTGGGTCATTTTAATAAAAATACACTAAATCCAAGTAGGATCGAACATTGGTTTTCTCGGTGTCGGGCGAGAGCTCTACTAACTGAGCTACAGAGCAACCTGGCAGTAACGGTTTGAAGGCTATATTTAAACGCGGGAAACGGGGGGGCGGGGCCAAGGGAGGCTTACATTTTCGTGCATGCGCAGGGAGGTATGTGGCGGCGTACATCCCCTCCCAGTGAGAACCCATCTTATGATCTAGGGGTGACAACTTTATATCATACAAATTCGGGTGGATGGGACTCGTTAGCCTTGGTCGGCAACCTGTCTAGGGGAGTAAACATTAGGCCTATACAAATCCGTACTGCTTACCAAGTGTGAAGCAGGTTAGTGGATGGATTAGCCGCACACCACTGTAGAAAAAATAGTGCTAATATGATACTGTAGGCTACATAAATTATTAAGAGTATGTGAAAAATTTGGAATCGAACATTCAGTCAAATTTAATCCTATAAAGGGCAATATCATAATATTTAAATCTAACCTTCTATTGAAATCAAAGCTACCTAAATTCCATTTGTATGAAGAAATTATAGAAGAAGTAAGTAAAGTAAAGTATCTAGGACACTATATTTCATGTGATCGCTCAGATGATGAAGATATGGGTCGTCAGCGAAGGCAACTTTACATGCAGGGAAATTCAATATTAAGAAAATTTCATATGTGCACATGGGATACAAAAATAACATTGTTCAACTCCTACTGCTCACCAATGTATACAGCACAACTATGGTGGAACTATAAGAAAATTACAGTGAATAGACTAAGTATCTCATATCACAATATCATGAAAATGTTTCTGGGGCTCTCAAAATATGAGAGTACAAGTACGCTATGTGCCTATATGAACTTACACTGTTACAAATCACTCATTAGAAAGCTAACATATAAATTCATTCAGCGCCTTAACACTTCTGAGAACAGGATCATTAAAATGCTACAAACTCCAAGCATAGTGTACACCTCCAGGATCCAGGCACACTGGAGGAAGTTGCTCTATATTTAACCTTAAGTAATGATTTCAGGTCTGCTACTCTACAGAATTAGCATACCGGTACTGATCCTCATAGTGCAGTACAGTACCGATATTCCTATACTGTACTGTAGCAACATACTGTACCGGAAGCTAAATGATGTGAGGCATGGTACTGTACACAATTAGGACAGTGGTTTTGGTAACACAGTAGTTTGATGACCACTGTTTTTGGTTGAGGCAGTGCTGTGAACTACATGATAGCAAGCTGGGTATTATTTAATTTCTTTTTATTTTATGTAGCCTATGTACAGTAGCTTATATATATTTATATATATTTATGTTACTGTAAGGTATATATGGACCCCAGTATGGTCCCCTCTGTACTGTGTGAGTCTGAAATAAAGTATTATTATTATTATTATTATTATTACATAGAAAGCCTCAGAGTAGGAGGGACCCTATAGTTGATTGGTCAATCCTGTAACTCCTTCAGTAAACTTGAATGGGGTGTCCCTGTTACAGGGGATAGGTCAGCTTGGGGGCATTTTGTGTATAGCCACCCTCATTAAGGGGAGTAAGGCGTCCGGCAATAGATCTATAGGTAGAAGTGAACGAGGAGAAACCGTAAACACTGTTCGCTAGTTAGCAAACATTGCTACATTTCAGCACAAATGTTAGCAAGTTTAGCAACACTCAACAAAACATACGCGAACTTCTGCTCGTAAACGTAAGACTTTAGAACAAAATACTACGCGTTATTACCTTCTACAGATACTTGCAATGATCATATATGTACAGTTATTCCATAGTTATCTCAATTCTAGTGTCAATGAATAGTTTCTAGACAATATATGCGTATAAATAAGAGGATTTGGTACGACTATTGGAACCTCCCCCCCCCGAGTGGTCTCTCTCCAGATTAGACAAACGTGTGATGGTGTCCTCGTTGTTGTGTGACTATACCACTGTGTCAAGCCTCTATATCCATGGTGTTGGTGAGAGAGAGTAGTATTATAGTGGAGGATATATAGTAGTGAGGGTATCTATGGCCTGAGCTACCCCTACCCTGCCTGGGAAGAAGGACCTGCTGTTGCTTGGCCAGGGTGAGAGCTGAGAGGCCTTTTAAAAAAATTCTCCACTGGAAGAATTTTTGCCCCAATGGTTTTAAATATCAGTAGGCCTACTGTAAACTAGTTTTATTTATTGATCCTCTTAGGCCTAGCCTATTCGTAATTAGCCTATTCAGACTTGGGTGGTTGGGCCTCACGCTGTTTAGCCTAGGCCTAGGCCTAGCCTATTCTAAATTAGCCTAGGCCCTACTCCCTAGGCCTAGGCTATACACGTTACACTTTGTATAGCCTAATAGCCTACTTAGGCTACATTCAGAAATTCAGAATGGACACAAATATTTTAAAAGATTAGCCTAGGCTAGGCGGCCGCCGGCCTATGCCCTATCAAAATTTATGATTTCGAAAACAATTTCAGTCCTTGGCCTCTCGCAACCCCTTTTTTGTCATAGCCTAATGTGCGATCTCGGAAATATTTTTCACTCATGCAGAGTCCAGTCTTCTTCTTTTTGTGGAGTTGCTGTCCCCTCTCAAAGCCAGCTCACCTATGCACCGGTGACTTCTCCAGAAACAGATAGAGCTAGATTTAAGAATTAGTTTAGAAATTATGTAGTCGTAGAAAGGATAGTTAAAGACAAAGAATTGAAGTATATAGCTTAAGCAGAACTCTCCTCTCCTTATTTTACCCCCTCCTCCACCCCCCAATATCTTGTTCTCTCCTTATCTTAATTTATCTTTTCCCCTCTCTACTATTTAATCTCATTTTTCTTCCTCCCCCGCTCTGGTCCCCTTCTCCCCCCTCATCCTATTCTATCCTATTCCGTTTTCTCTTCTGCCACACCTGCTCCAGGAATCTTTTCACTACCTTCATTCTTTTCCCCATTTCCCCATCTACCCCCTCTTCTGTCTCGAGACCTAACACAAATTTTACACCCTCATCCTCCTCCTCTTTCTGCTCTTCCCATTCCCTCTCCCCTACCACCCGTTTCAACTCATTTTCCAACCCCTCTCTCTCCTCTGCATACCCCTGGCACTCTGTCACTATATGTTCTATTGTCTCCTCCACTCTCCTCCCTCCCACCTCACACTGTAGACACTCTTTCACCCCCCCATTCCACCTCCATGTTCTCCTATTTGTCTCTAATGCTCCTGCCCTAGCCTTAAACAGTAGTTCAGCTCCCCAACTTCCGTCATAGAACTCCTCTTTTCTCGGTCTCCCCGTGGCCCTTGCTTCTATATCTTATCAGTGTACTTTTCTTCTCCATATTTCTCTTCCATTCCTGTCTTCCTACTTCCTTCACTCTCGTTCCTATCTCTTTCTCTAGTCTCCTTCCCTGACCTAATCCTGTATTACTCCCTACATCTCTCCACTCCTCTCCCACCCTTCTTTGTTTCACTCCTATTTTTTTCAGTTTTCTCTTACACTCTTTTGCCCATCTACTCTTCCCCTCCCCCCATTCATTCACTCTCCTTGGCCACCTATGATCCTCCATCTCCTCCAACCTACTCTTGTACCTCAACTTTACCTTCGCCACTCTCTCCTCAAACGTACTCCATCCCATCTCCCCTCTCACTGCTTCATTTGCTGTCCACCTTCTTGCTCCTAACCCCATTCTTCCTATTTTATTTTGTCCCGTCTCCAGTCTATTTATTTCTCCCCCTGTACTCCCTCTCACATCCATCCCGTACATTATTCTCGGCACTTCAAAGTCCTTCCACACCTCTCTTACTATTTTATATTTATTTACTCTGGTTTTTGTCACATTCCACAGTTTCCCACTACACTGCTCCACCTTCATGATTTTCTCATTCATTGTCCTTTGTCGCCCTTCCCTCCCTATCCATACCCCTAAATACTTCACTTCCTCCCTTGTTTCTATTCTTTCCCCTCCTATCCTCATTTCTACTGCCTCTGGTCCATTTACTACTATCATACTGCTTTTCTCTACACTGAACTTCATTTCTAGGTCTCTGCCAAACCTTTCCGCCTCCTGTAACATTTCCCCCATATCTTCCTCTGTCTCTGCTGTCAGCACAACATCATCAGCAAACGTCAGAATTGCTAGCCTATACTGCCCTATTTTCACTCCTTGACCCTTACTCTTAATTCTCCTCACCAACTCCTCCATGCACATTGCAAAAATTAATGGTGACAGGTTACATCCCTGCCTTAACCCTTTCCTTCTCCTGATTCCTTTCACTGCAATATTTTTCCACACAATCTCTGTCTCCGCCCCTTCATACATATTCATTATCATGTTCCTTATCTTCCTACTCACTCCTAGTTTCTCCATCACTGCTTCTGCAACTCCCCTACTAATCTTATCATATGCCTTCTCCACATCCAAACACACTATAAACACACATTTCCCTTGCTTTGCCTTTTTCTCTATAATCTCATCTAATATAAATATATTGTCTGTTCCTCTTCTCCCCTTCCTAAACCCATTTTGCTCTTCACTAAGTAGGATCCTTTCTTCTACATACTCTCCTACCCTCTCCTTTAGTATCCCATAGAATATCTTATTTATTATGTTTATTACCGTTATTGGTCTATAACTCCCCATTTCGTGCACATTTTTTGCTCCTCCTTTGTAAATCAATGTGACCCTTTCTTCTTTCCATCTTGCTGGTATTTCTTCCTCCTCCCATATTTTATCAAATAGCTTCTTCAACATCCTAACTATCATCTCCCCTCCTTCAATATACATCTCTGCTGTTAACCCATCCGGTCCTGCCGCTTTGTTTCTCTTCAGCTTCTTCACACTCCTCCTAATCTCCTCCTCACTCACCATCTCATTCATATTTTCATCTATTTCTTCCTCATTTAGTTCAATATTCCATTGCCCTACTCTTATTTGTTCATTTACCCCTCCCACTTCCTCCCAGTATCTTTTTATTTCCTCTCCAATTTTATTTACATCCCTAACTTTTTCCCCACCTACATTCAGCTCCACTACTACCTTTTCCCTCCTTTTTTCTCTTTTTAGCCATCTATACCACTCAGCTTTTCCTTTGTCCCCCTTCTCTTTTATCCTGTCAATTTCTTTCTGTTCATGCTTCTCTATTGCTCCTCTTATTAAGTTTTTTGTGTTTTTCCTTTCCCTCTCGTATTCTTCCCTTGCTATTCGAATTTCCTCCTCACTTATATTTTCCCCTCTCTTTTTCCCCTTCTCCAACTCTTTCCTAATCCTATTCCTCTCTTTCCTCTTCTTCCTCGCCTCCTTAATGTCTGTATTCCACCATCCTTTCATTCCTCTACCTTTCCTCCCTATTTTCTCCTTCTCTAACACTCTCTCTGCTACCTTATTTATTTCCCTCTCTATCCTCTTATCAATTTGTATTGCACTCCCTCCCCCCACTTCATCTATATCCATATTCCCTATTTCCTCCCTAAACCTCCCCCACTCCGCCTCCTTCATTTTCCATCTTTCTGGCTTATTAGCCTCTCTACACTTCTCTATCTTCTCCTTGTGAGACTTTATGCTGTATCTTAGTTTCAGCAGGTTATGGTCACTGTTTATTTCAAAGTTTCTTTCTTCATCTACTACCATTTCTATCACTCTCTCTCCTGCTTTCCTGTTCACTAATATATAATCAATAGCTGACCTCCTCCCTTCTCTTCCTCTCCATGTTACTTTCCCCTCCGCCTCTACCATATTCAAATTTTCTAACTGCTCATCCTCACATAGGTCTATCAATAACTTCCCATTCCTATTGATTTGTTCCCCTAAGATTCCTGTGTGAGCATTCATATCCCCCATTATTATGATTTCATCTTCGTTTCCTCTCATCACAGCCCTTATTACTTCGTATTTTCTCCGATTTTCCTCCCTCTCTCTCAGCCCTCCCTCTACCGTCATATAACATATAATCAGCATAAAATTAGCTCTTTTCATTTCCCCTTTCCCTTCCACCCTCACTACTAGTATGTCCTCCTGGTCTTCCCCTTCCCCCAAGTTCACCTGTTCAACTTCCCATTTTTCTTTTTCTACCACCACTGCGACTCCTCCACCCTTTTTCTGTGTTTTCTCTCTTCCTTTCCCTATTACTTCATACTTCTCCCCTCCCCATTCTATCTTCCCCTTCAATTTTGTTTCTACTATTCCACAAATATTCAACCTTCCTTCCTCTGCTTCTCTCTCTATTTCCTCCATCATTCCCGGCCTCCATCCATTAACATTCACACACCCAATTATTATTTCCCCCATATCCTCTCCATGGAATTCTTGTTTCTGTACTTTTGGAAAATACTACCGAAACTAGGCTAGGGCCTACCACTAATTTTCCCATGGGTTTTGTTTTTGGTTTTAGCCTAGGTAGTTTTTATGATAGCCTACAGTAGGCCTAGGCCTAGTTGAAAACTTAAAATGATAATCTTCAAGGACACTACATCCGCCTTATTAGAAACATGAAACAATTTAGGCCTATTAGGGAAAATAGGCACCAACAGATTCGCCATAATTTTCTCCATAGGCCTATAGGGCCTAGGCCTAGTCCGCATGGAGGATTTTCGTTAGGCCTATTGACAAATTGAAAAAACCCTTTTCACAGCAAAATACACCAAAAATCTGTCAAAGATGTCAAATAGCGGGGGTGTGGGGGCGGCAGCCCCCACCCATATTACTAGGATAGGTTGTTGTTGTTGTTGTTGTTGTTGTTCCCCAGGCTGCCTGGCCGAACAGCCCCAAGGTCCCGAGCAAGGCCAAGGCCGTAGAGCGCCCCCACAAAACCCTCCCTGCTTACCACTAACAAAGCCCGGGTGACCGAAGCCACTCTAAGGCAGGGAGCCGAGGAGGGCGCGGAAACGCCCGGGAAACCAAAGCCCCACCCAAGGCCCTGTGCCCCTCAGCAATTATGAAGGGAAAGTTGAGGGGCAAGGGAAAAATGTGACGCTTTGGCTCCCAATCTGCCAACTTTTAGGTTGGCAGTAGGGAGGTCGATCCACGGAAAAGACGCCGTCACTTGAGATCTAGAAGATATATAAGTAAAAGGAACAGTCAGAGTAAGCTATGGGTATGGCAGAGATCGCTCAACTCTCACTCTGATAGACCAGCCCATCACCAGTCTAGGATAGGTTAGGTAAGGTTGTTACCTCTAGGTTAGGCTAATGTCCTTTCAAAGGGGTATAAGGCTAGTAAACACTAGGATAGCTTATACCCGGTCAGAAGAAGAGGGTAAGATTAGGAGTAGTGGGCGTACCACTACCAACATACAGCATAATTCATCTATAAAACATTAACCTAACCAAACAACCTAACCTAACCTAACCTAGTATTCATGTAGTACTAGGTTAGGTTAATGTTTTATAGATGATTTATGCTGTATCTACCTTGGTAGATACATACGATAATTTTATCAAGTCAGTATTCAATGCACAAAATAAATACATCCCCAAAAGAAAATTTAGATCAACACAGAACCAACCCAAATGGATGAATAATAGACTATTAGATCTTCTAGGACAAAAGAGAGGAATATATAGAAAAATTAGAAAAGGCGAAATTCACCTACTTGCTTACTATCAGAATCTATCAAGACAGGTAAAAAAGGATATTAGGAAAGAAAAAAGAAATTATGAAATTAAGGTTGCCAATGACTCAAAAAATAATCCTAAAGCTTTTTACCAACTATATAAATCCAAGGTTAGAGATGTAATTGGTCCCCTTAAAACTTCGATAGGAGAAATGACAGAAAATGATTTAGAAATGTGCAGTACATTAAATGGTCAATTTCTTTCCGTTTTCACTAATGAAAATTTGGCACAGTTTCCAGAAGTCCGTAAGGTATATAGCGATAGTATAGAAAATAGGTTAAGTACGGTTACTATAAGTAGAAATGATGTGCTTAAGGAAATTGACAGACTGAAACCTCATAAATCGCCTGGTCCTGATGAGGTATATGCTAGAGTATTAAAAGAATGTAGGGATGAGTTAAGTTACCCATTAACATTTTTATTTAACAAGTCATTGGAGACAGGTATAGTTCCAGAAGCTTGGAAGCTTGCAAACGTAGTTCCGATCTTCAAAAAAGGTGACAAATCAATAGCATCCAATTACCGTCCCATTAGTCTTACATCAATCATAGGAAAGCTACTAGAGTCAATTATTGCTAGTAAAATTAGAAACCACTTAGATACATTTAATTTAATAAATTCTTCTCAGCATGGATTCACTCAGGGACGTTCTTGCCTTACTAATTTGCTTAGTTTTTTCTCAGAGGTATATGAAGCAGTAGATAATGACAAGTCATATGATATTTTATTATTAGATTTCAGTAAAGCTTTCGACAGAGTCCCCCACGAGAGATTGATGAGAAAGGTTGAGGCGCATGGAATAGGTGGGGCGTTGTTGGGATGGATTAGGTCATGGCTAATTGGTAGGAAGCAGAGAGTCAGCATAAATGGTACGAAGTCAGAATGGGGAGCAGTCAAAAGTGGTGTCCCCCAGGGATCTGTATTAGGTCCTCTGTTGTTTGTTATATACATAAATGACCTTGATTTAGGTATAACTAGTAGGATAAGTAAATTTGCAGACGATACCAAGATGGGGAGAACAATTGATTCAGATAGAGATATAGAGTGCCTCCAAAGGGATCTAGATACCTTACACGAATGGTCAGTAAATTGGCAGATGAAGTTTAACATTGACAAATGCAAGGTATTAAAGATAGGGAAGATGCATACAAATGTTAAATATAAACTAGCTAATGTGGAATTAGAAAACTCGAATTGTGAGAAAGATCTAGGTGTGTTTGTTAGCAATGATTTGAAGCCTAGACAACAGTGTATAAGCGTTCGAAACAAGGCAAACAGGATTCTCGGGTTCATCTCAAGGAGTGTGAGTAACAGAACTGCTGATGTTATCTTAAAACTTTACTTGTCATTAGTGAGACCCCATATGGATTATGCTGTTCAATTTTGGTGTCCTTATTACAGAATGGACATAGATTCATTGGAGAGAGTACAACGTAGAATGACAAAAATGATCCATAATATTAGAAATCTTCCGTATAAAGAAAGGTTGAAGAAATTAGGCTTACATTCGTTAGAGAGACGCAGAGTTAGAGGGGATATGATAGAGGTGTTCAAGTGGGTTAGTGGGATTAACAAAGGGGACATGACAAATGTACTAAAGCTCAGTGATAGCGAAAGAACTCGTACCAATGGTTTCAAATTAGATAAATTTCGTTTCAGAAAAGATATAGGCAAATATTGGTTTGGTAACAGAGTTGTAGATGGGTGGAATGGACTACCAAGTGCTATAGTGGGATTAAAAACGATAGGGAGCTTTAAGATAAAATTGGATAAGCATATGGATGAGAAGGGTTGGGTGTGAAGGGGGATCAGCAGGGTTGGGCCAATCAGCGCTCTGCAGACCCCCGTAATCCTGCGTTAATCTCTAACCGTTTTGGTAAGATGATCCTCAGGGTATTAGAGTGTTGAGCCTATAATTGGGCTTTGTAATTGGGGTTGTGTGGGACAGGGATCTGCCTTGCTTAGGCCAATCGGCTTTCTGCAGACTCCCATTTTCTTATGTTCTTATGTTCTTATGTATGTCGGTAGTGGTACGCCCACTACTCCTAATCTTACCAAGAAGAGTCCTGCTGTAGTCTCCTTGAATGCTACCCTTAAAATTATTTACAATCCCTGGAAATATTTTGTCCCCATTATCCAACGATCCTAAAACACCGAGTCTACTGGGAGGTAGCCTACATAGGCCTAGGCTAATTTTCAGAATAAAAAAAAAAAAAAAAAAATTGCCTTGGGATCTTACAGGATGGGTTGAGGGGGGGGGGAGGTTCCTCCCCCCCCCCCCCCTGACTTATTAAATCAGCATCTATATTGTCAGTAAGGGGCTTAATAAGAGTTTTACCACTGTCAATAGGGAGTCTTTTTTTTTGGATGGATGTACCGGTACTGTAGATTCTGGGCGTACGGTCGTCATGTTTACATAGGGCAATCGCCGCGATTAACTTCGCGTCTATTTTGACGGCGATTTTTTTTTTTTTTTATTTGCCCCCTGCTGGCAATATATATGATGACAATATGTTATGCGGGGGTGAGGGGGAGCAAAGCCCCCCTCAACATATTATTGTACCCAATGGCATTCAAAATAGAAGGGAACATGATTGCAAAGGTCCGACACCTCCCCCACCGCCGTCATGTTTATATTTGTCGATCGCCGTGGTTAAGTTCGTGTCTATTTTGACGGCGATTTTTTTTTGGTAATTTGCCCCCTGCTGGCAATATATATGATGATGACAATATGTCATGGGGGGGGGGTGAGGGGGGGCAAAGCCCCCTTCAACATATTATTGTATCCAAAGGCAGTCAAAATAGACGGGAACATGATGGCAAAGGTCCGACGCCACTACACGTAGTGTAAACAAGACTGGCGGTGCGCCCGCACTTACCATTCTTGCCGTTTTTTTTTGTTTTTTTTTTTTTTTTACAGTGCTTTATATAGGCGTAGTGCACATAAAATGCATTTCCGGTGGTTGAAACATATTGTAATATGATTTTTTACAACATTCTTATCAGGCTAGGCCTATATTATATCCTAGGCCTAATAGGTTTCAAATGTTTAGAAAAATTTGTGGTTTAGGGAATAAGTACCATACGTTTTAGTAATTTGACGTCTTTTACATAATTTTTAACCCTTTTGGACCTGTGACGTCTTTCTTTATTTGATTTTAGCTACCTTTAGATGATTTTATGAAGCTTAGAAACAGTATATGGTAGCTAAAAGGATTAATTGAGATAGTCTGTAGTCTCTTAATGGGTAGACGTCCTTCCTAAGCTGAGTAAAATCAGCTACTAGTTTTCAGAATATGATGAAAAGGATGTCGCCAGTATTGTACGGGTTAACACTTACGCTTTGGGCATATTGCCGCCTGTTTCCGCTATATTAGGGCTCATTCAGGCACTCCTGAATGATTAACCCTTCCTGCACGGGTGTCCGTGTGAAAGGACACCACGAAATAAGGGCAGGAGCCGGGGTGTCCTGTTACTAGGCAGTAAGCTTTCAAGCCTATTCAGCTTGGTCTGAACGCTGTGCGTCCGACGCATGTAAACAAAGCCGATCGTTGCATCACCGCACCTCCGAAAACAATAAGGAGACGTCGGACGAAATTAGTGTGTGAAAAGCTCCGATATTGTCTACATCACGGCAAAATTCGCTCCACGGAAATCGTCATCACAACTGAACCAGTTGACTTAGAGTGCTCTAATCAATGCCAGTCTACAGATTGGAAACCGCACTACGTTTATAGATGCGTGGGAAATTTCTAGCAGTTAAACTAAACAAAAATACGGTAGCCTAGGCCTAGACGTTTTTCGGCCAGATCGCCCGGGAGCCCACACTGTCCTTTGGAGAGACAGCCCGGGCCCGGAGGGTTAAACAAGTGTCTGAATGAAATAACATTATTCAGCCTATTAGAAAATAGCTTCAAGATGACGCCAGAACGAGTTTCGTAGCGCGCGGGATTCACCCGTAGCGCTACCGGTACCATAGACATCGGCAAATATTTGGGGTAGAATGTAGAGTTCAGGCGTACCGTCCGCCTTGTTTACACTACGCGGAGCGGCGGCGGATGCTTGCGATCATGTTCCCGTCTATTTTGACTGCCATTGGATACAATAATATGTTGAGGGGAGGCTTTGCCTCCCCTCACCTCCCCATGACATATTGTTATCATCATATATATTGCCAGCAGGGGGCAAATAACCAAAAAAAACCCGCCGTCAAAATAGATGCGAACTTAACCGCGGTGATCGACCTACGTAAACATGACGAGCATACGCCCGGACACTACATCCATCCCAATATTTGCTAACTATGAGCAATGTCGCGCTACAATTGCCTTTGACAGCGCTGCATTGTCTCGCGAGATGTGAGGCCCGAGTCTCAGTGCCCCGGCAGCCATGCTGGAGAGAGGACTGCGGAAGGGAGCCTCCCGCTCTCTTACGCTCGTCCCCACAGGCTTTAACCCTTCCTACCCGGGCGTCCTTGTGGAAGGACACCGCTGCAGAAGGGCAGGTACCCGGGCGTCCTTCTGACAGACAGTAAGCTTGCAAGCCTTGCAAGCTTGATCCGAACGTCGTGCGTCGGACGAATGTAAACAAAGTCGGTCGCTTCGTCACCGCACCTCCGAAAACAAGAAGGAGAAGACTCGTTTGTTATTGTACGTCTGTATGTCGTAGTTTCATTAGTGAAAAGATCGTCGTATTGCTAACATCGCCTGAAAATGCTCCACTAAAATCGTCATCACAACTGAACCAGTTAACTTAGAGAGCTCTACTCAACGCCCATTTACAGATTCGAAATCGCACTACGTTTAGGGATGCGTGGGAAATTTCTAGCAGTTAAAATAACAAAGATACGGTAGCCTAGGCCTAGACGTTTTTCGGCCATTTCGCCCGGGTACGGGCGACCGTCCTTCTAACAGGCAGCCCGGGTCCCGAGGGTTAAGAGCCTGTAAATTGCCTTATATTGTCAGGACGTTCAAGAACGTCTCCCGCAGCCAATGGGTTAAGAGCAGTGGGGTCTGGGGTTGGCAGCCCCCATAATCAGATTAGGATAATGACAATATTGTCGGAGGAGGAGGAGTGTGAGGGTTTGTTTGGGTAATCGGTAAATATCGGGGTAGGCCTAAATATTACTTTTAGGACCAACAATGGGAAGGATGTATTATCTGGATAATCTGGGCGTTCGGTTGTCATGTTTACATCGGTCGTGCGCTCGCGGTTATGTTCCTGTCTATTTTGACGGCTATTTTTTCTGTTATTTGACCCAGGACTGCTTGTACAGCAGTCTAGTGTGGGGCACAAGTAACAGGCGGAATCATCCAAAGTAATTCCAAAGTAAGTAGGATTACTTTGTAGAATTCCGCCCTCTGATGGCGCAGCTAAGGTGGACCTCCGCAGTGGCCAGGCAGCTCCGCTTCTCTGGAACTTGGGTGATCTGCCAAGGAGTTGCGGGAAGGATGTAGTTACCGGGTGTACCACTACCGACATACAACATTAATCATCTATAAATACTTAGGCCTATAATAAAATAAATACTTATAAATCTATAATACTAGGTTAGGTTAGGTTAGGTTGTTTGGTTAGGGTAATGTATTTTTGTATCCAAAGGCAGTCAAAATAGACGGGAACATGATGGGGTACACCCGGTAACTACATTCTTGCCGGAGTTGCTTGCAGCGCTGGTGCATCCTGGTGTTGGGGGCTCGTCCTGTACTCTTGCCAACCATTTGTCTAGTTGGAGTTTGAAGGATTCCGTTGAGACCCCTCTCAGCTCCCTGATTGACTTTGGAACCGCATTAAAAAGACGAGCTCCATTTTTTGTGAATGAGTTATGTAGGACTGTTGCCGCTCTCTGTGTTGTGGCCTCTGTCCTCTTGATCAAGCACAGTCTACCTCTTCTTGGGTGGTTATTCAGCTGGAGTCCCACATCCGGTACAAGCCCCTCAAAGGTCTTCTAAACGTAGATTACTAGGTACCGCTCGCGTCTTCTTTGTAAGGATAGATTAGTAGATAGATAGAACTATTTAGGAATTATAATTATTATTATTGTTATTATTACAGGTATTGCGTTGGTGTATGTGTGTGTGTGATGGAGGTAGACTGGATGTACTCCATGCGTCGGGAGATGCAAGAGATCCTGCCAGGCCTCTACCTCGGACCCTACAGTGCCGCCACCAAGTCCAGGGTCAGTCACTATTAATGCAGTAATAAATAGTACATACATGCAATTGTTTAGCATCCTTTTCTATTACATTGTAATACCTTTTGGTAGTTGGTACGTAGTACAAAAAGGTCCTACCATTATACGGTACTGCTAAATTCTTAGAAATCCCTTTTAACCCATCTGGCCCGGCTGGACTCCATGGAGTTCATATCGAGTTTGCCCTGTACCGCCCGGCTGGCCTACACAGCTCCCTCGCATTATTTCATGGCTTAAACCCTGCACTAGAGAAAGTTTTGTTGTCTAAGCGGATGGTCCATATATCCAACAAGAACAGAAACACATACCGGTAGCCAGTTAGTCGGCTGACTCTTGCTTGCTTGTGGGCCACTTGCAAGCTTGTGTTGATTTTCTGAAGCCCCAAACAATGCATGAAAGCAGTCGACAGTGACTTAGGAATGGTTACAATGGTGGAACAAATCAATAATAAGTATAATCAATATTAATACATCATTCATAATCTATAATTAATTGTTGAACAAATGTAAATAGAATGTAGCCGTGGCCGCCAATACTGCATCGCCGCATTTGGACAATGCTCAGTAACATGACAAAACACTATTACTGTATTTTCCACCTCACACAATAACCGCTTAATGTACAGTGTTCTAGTCTTAACCCATTGCAAGATAACAAGTACTGCCTCTGGTGTGTATATAGGCCTAACCTATGTTAGGCCATTTATTTGCAGAGATATGTGTAGGCCTATCTGAAAATTACGAAACCCGAGCTTTCACACAAATCCAGGCTCACGGCGGCCATAACTGATCTACCTATTTTCACAATCAAAACTGAACCACTTGGTCTAGAGACTTCTAGTCTTCGCCTATCACAAGATATCAACAAGTACTGCCTCTGGATATATATACAGTACAGTATATATCTAGTATATACCTAGGTTAGGCCATTGTTTTGCGTGCAGTATTTATAAGCTTGCCAAAATCCTGAGAATTTGTATGTTATTTCGGTACCGTGGTTTTCGGTAACACTGTGCTGTGAAAGGGTCGAATTAACCGCGTTACCGAGAGCATGACTGTACCTATTTAATCTTTGAACCTTTATAGCCAAATTCTGCTTTTGTGTACGATACTGCCTCAAATGGATGCGGCACTATTAATGCTCATAACTGTAAATATGACCTCGGTGTTGTTGTTTCAGTTCAAGACGTTGTTGGACCATGGCATCACCCACATCATCTGTGTACGTCAGAGTATAGAAGCGCACATGGTCAGAGCTAACTTCCCAGACAAAATCAAGTGAGTATTGCCCCCACTGTGTGTTGGCCAGTTATGTTATATTATTAGGTAGTGTTTGTATCATAACCACTCTTTCAGAAACATGTTCGAAAGATAAAATCGTCTGAATATGTGAAACTTTTTAGTCTTTCTTGCTTTTACCTCATTCTTATGGATGTTTACTTACGGTAGTCCAAAAGCTTCAGGTTTCTGAAAGTGACATATTAATTTGCAGTATAAGTAATTTTTACTAGAGAAATTGGGTAGAATGTAGAGTTCGGGCGTACCGCCAGCCTTGTTTACACTACGCAGAGCGGCGTCGGATGCTTGCCATCTTGTTCCTGTCTATTTTGACTGCCTTTGGATACAATAATATGTAAAGCCCCCCCCCCCCCCCAATGACATATTGTCATCATCATATATATTGTAAGCAGGGGCAAATAACCGAGAAAAAAAAATCGCCGTCAAAATAGACGCGAGTTTAACCACGGCGATCGACAAATGTAAACATGGCGGCGGGGGAGGCGTCGGACGCTTGCCATATTGTTCCTGTCTATTTTGAATGCCATTGGGTGCAATAATATGTTGAGGGGGGCTTTGCCCCCTCTTACCCCCCATGACATATTGTCATCATCATATATATTGCCAGCAGGGGGCAAATAACCTAAAAAATCGCTGTCAAAATAGACGCAAAGTTAACCGCGGCGATCGCCCTATGTAAACATGACGACATACGCCCGGAATCTACATCCATCCCGAGAAATTCTATATTGTCAACTTAAACTCATGCATTGCAAGACCAGGACATTAAAAAAGTTCCCGCCAGACCCAAAAATTCTTAGAAAACCTTCATTACTGTACTCTTATTATTACATAATCGCAATTTATGAGGGGAATTAAATTTATCTTTTATTCATATAAAAAACAGTATCCAAGGAATCCATGAATTAAATTTGATAGTTATATAATTGGTTAATTGTGGTGGGCTTTAGAAGTTTCTGTACCGGTTCTCTTTGGCTTCCAGAAATATTTTTGCAATTTGGTCCCATGCCTTCAGGAAGGATCTTTGCAATTCTGGGGTTGATTACAGATACCTGGTGTTTGACATGACAGACTTCCAAACTGAGAATATAATTGTTGATTACAGATATGTAATGTAGGACATGGCAGTCATTCCAACCCAATATTTTTCCTAGAGAAAAGTCTATAAAGTTATGTTAACTTTAATTACAGATACTTGGTGTTGGATATGGCTGACAACCTAACCCAAAATTTAATCAGTCACCTGGGCGTGTGTCGTAACTTTATCGAGGAGTGTCTGGTGGCAGGTGGTAAGGTGTTGGTCCATGGTAACCTTGGTATATCACGCAGCGCCTCTATCGTGGTGGCTTATGTCATGGAGAAACAGGGCATCACCTACAAGTAAGTAGAAATTAGTTCCTCATCAACTCTTCTCTAACCAGTCTATCGACGTAGGATTTGTAATTTCATACGCTCCCTTTAGGGAAAGGGGAAATTTGTATCACAGCATGAACACCCTTTCCATGTCAACCCTGCATGTCATAGGGGACAACAAAAAGGGATTATTGGTTGGGACTTCTTCAGTCTTGGCAAGCAGCTCATCTAAGGTGTGAAACATTTCCATCAATGCAGACTTTGCATGTAGGATGGCCTTGGGAAAGGTGTCTGGCAATACTCCAGGCTTTCAGCACACTGCCTCTGTCCTTGAGAGCAGTATGGTGTTCTCTGGAGAACTATCATGGGGTACAGTAAGGCTAAGCTATGTTACTGTAGACATACAGTAGTCTCTCAAGTATCGCCTATAAACCAAACAATGTACTGCAACTTATATTAATCATATTGACAATTACTAACTCAACTGTAATGTCGGCTCACCCTCATTATTGCTTACAGTATGTAAATTTATATCCTGGTAAAGTTTAATACCTTAGTTGATATTGGAGTGTGAAAATATATGTACTGTGTGTATATACTCAGGCACACACCCCATAGCTGGGGGTGGCTGACTTGAGACAGAGACCGAACAGAAACAACATTTTTAGTTCCAATTCTTAGGGTCCGGAACCAATTTCGCGTTCCCTTGCCCCTTTCTCTGTCTCGTCTCATCGTCTGGTAGGTGAAGTCTACAAGGGGAGGAGGATTCCTAGTCTCCCACTCCCAGAAGGAAAAGTAGGACTTTAAAAGTGACAAACAGAAATGGCTAAGGTGAGAAGATGCCAAACCTCACTCTGGATAGGACCAGGCCTCACCCAATGAAAATGGCTAGGAATCCTCCTCCCCTTGTAAAATTCTCCTACTCAACGAGATAGAGAAAGGGGTAAGGAAATGCGAAAGTGGTCCCAGACCCTAAGAATTGGAACTTTAAAGGTTTATGTTCGGGCTCTGTCTCGAGTTGCCACCCCCAGCAATGGGGTATTTGTCTGAGTATATACATACATACATTTAAATAATTTTAGAATTTTGCATTCAAATACCTTCCTTCTCTTTAATCCCCAATTTGTACATTGACAAGGGAGGCGCTGGAGTTTGTTCAGAACCGGCGATACTGCATCAACCCCAACGACAGCTTCAAGCAGCAGCTGCGGGAGTACGAGGCCATCTACCGTGCCCAGCAAACAGTCTTCCTTAACGGTTCGTGCTCACAGGAGAAAGCCAGACACAAACGTAAACACGACCAGACCATAGACATGTTGGGGTCGGATCACGAGGACGATGGCAGACATCCGGACGACTGTAATAGTGACGATCCTGACGAGCAACAACATCGTGAGGACTGGTTGAGGGTAAGTGAGGAACCACGTCAGCAGCAGGACAATAACTGTGATGTTAGACTCCTCCACCATCAACAACAACATCATCCGCCAGATATATCAGAACCTATGGATGCTATTTCTTGATCACTCACACTCCAAACCCCTAAGGCTTTTATAGCAACAGTTTTTGAGAGAATTTAGGTAAAATAAAAAAAAACATAAAAGTAGGCAACAAAAGCAATTGATAGTGTACACAGTACAGTACAGTATTATTTTTTTTTTAAATGAATAACAATAACATTGAAAATGTGAAAACTGCCTCAATATAGCATGATTGTAAGAAAGTGCACTTGCGTTAAATATTAGTTTTGGAGGAAACAAATTAAAAGTGATTGAAGAAATTATTGTTGATTGGTTGCTATTTTGTTGAGTACACCTAATTCCAACTACTTTCCTCTCAAAATCTAGAAACTGCGGCACAGTTTACATTTATTTATTTATTTATTTATGTGCAGAACAGCGTTAATCACTATAGTCTGTTGATAATGACGTATTGAAATCGCCCCAACCTCTTATCACTTATATCGGAATTGAGCAGTCGAGTTGATATATCGACCATTTGGGAAGAGTCAACCAGGAAATGGGAATAGACATTTATAGCCTGTTTGCTCCAGCCCTTCCTGAGTTACTTGAGGCTATGGGACCTAATTTTTAGACTCCTAGTGAATAGACTACAGTATAGGCCGGGTAGCTTTATAGAACAGGGTACCACTAATTTGGCATTTGGATACCATCTTGATTCCTATTAACCCTTTATCCCATTACATTGTTTCTACATATATATGTATGCACAGTATTTTATTAAGCTTGATGGAGGTCTAGCGAGGAAACTCAAAAATAGATAAATACAGTAAATAAATATATAGCTCAAAACCCAAGCACTACCCCCTTAACCCCCTCAGACGGATCCGGGAAACTTATTGATCTGTGGGCAGACAACACACTATTTGCCACTATTTGGGTGAACTGTTATTTGTGGTACTGCCTGGCTCAGTAGGAAGTTGCCAACTAGCTCCACATTTAGTGTTGCTGTTCACCGAGCACGTGCACGCGATTATATACGCGATCGCATATATAATCACTTAAGTTACACTAAGTTTCCCAAATTTATATACGCGATTGCGTCAAAATCGGTGTTCGGTCCATACCATTTATATACGCGATCGCATGTTCACTGGAGGGGGTTAATAGAGATGGGAGTCATATGAACATTGGAATTGGGATTTGTGCTATACCTTGTTTCATAAAGGTAGTTCAGGCATTGTCAACCCTAACCTCTGTAACTCTAAAAGGGCTAGAGCAAAGTGGCTGTAAAATTTCCACACCTATTTCCTGGCTGACCCTTCCCAAACGGTAGAAATATTAGCTGGATTATTTTAGTCGTTTGTGAGTTATTTAGGTTTTTGTTTGATAGTTTTGGCCTATTTAACTGGAATAGGGTATAGTTGTCAGTAATGAAGAATAACTAGACAAAATTTAATTACTGGATTTTGTATTTTTGTAAGTTTTTAATAAAAATCTGAATATTTAACAAGAATTACCTGTTTTTTGTAATTATCAAGCCAAAATAGGGAAAAACTATTAACTGGATTTTTAAGATTATACTTATTTTTCAGACATCAAAAACACAACTTGGCTATCAGATATTTTCAGAAAATAACATTTTAGTCACAGTGAATTTGTCTCTGGACGCACTTTCACCAAGGTATCACAAAATATAACGTAGCCTGCATGTTCTAGGAGACATAGGAGAGTTTAGAGTGTTTAAGTGGACATATATCATCAGCTGCTTGTGGTTCTCTTCATAATGATAACTTATTCTTTGAAATTTGACAAACAAGTAATGGAGATGGTTTAATTTAAAAAAAAAAAAAACATCTATCTATATACTGTATGTATCAACTGTATATTATACTCGGGCCCAAAAAATTGTGCATCAAACATTTTCCAACGTTATCTGTTTCCCCTTCAATATAGGCCTACATGTAGTCGTTGGAAAATGCCCGTCGGCCGTGCACATTCGTCGTGGACAAAAATATTTCATTGAAAATAATAGTACGGTATTAGTGGAGTAGAGTGTCTTAGGATGGTGTAACTTGATGATAGCAATTTTCTAAATTTTGAAGTTTTTCTTATCTGACCCCCGTATTATCTCTAGATGTTGATCTTGGATGGCCTCACTGAGTAATTTTAAGTGAACACAATGTCTCGATATGTGAGCTCTTCTTTTGTTTAATCCATTCAGCATGATGACGTAATTTTTGCCTGGTTACCATTAGACAATATTTCTTTGGCATATAATTTACAGCTCGAAGCGATAAATCTGATCTGAATAACATAAGTTCTTCTTAACCCATACTATACCAGTCTATTTTCCTACTTATATCACTCAGTACCTGGCCTACATGAAAAAAACAGTGTCACTCGCGAAAGACAGTGAATAACTGACTCGAGAGGGTTCGAGCGGGCCTCCCTGTGCTTGATCAGTGTTGCCAATAGTTAGCAGAAGGCCTATGTTTGATCTTGCGAAAACCGCTCACTATTAGGAGAGAAAAACAGGTGTAAATCGATCGTTAATTGATCACTTGCGAGTTTCAGGCTATAAGGAAGTTGGAGCTGTAGACATCGATATTTAGCAGAATTAACAGTTAAAATACGGTTGTAGTACCGGTACATTTATATATACATAAAACCCAATTCAAAATACTTTCTATCCATCAGAAACCTATATTATTATTGTATTTCTGCTTAATAGCGATGTTTCTGGCTCCAACTTCCTTATAGCCTGAAACTCGCAAGTGGTCAATTAGTGTTTAGACTCGCTCGTGGCTCGTACGGGACTGTCACTGTCAGGGTGACGAGACTCTCTGGTCGCCGGTACAGCTTGGGTTAAACAGCATAAAATTGTCTAATGTTAGCCATAATAAAAGGTAAAACAATGGGTCATCGTAGTGAAGGGGTTAAGGGTGACATGAAGTGCAGAGAGCAGAAAACAGTCCAGGCAGTATATTATTAAGAAACTCAGATTATATTTTTTTATTTTTATATAGTAAGAGAGAGAGAGAGAGGGAGAGTATGAACGTAAATTTGTTAGACTATAGCTCTGTCCTGTTAACTAAAAAAACAAAACAAACATATTTTTTTTTAGTATAACTCGACAATATCGTTGTAGGAAATGTTTCAGCAGATTGTCTTTTTATGTCGCCTGGATTCAGTCATTCACCGCCAACCTAAGGGAGAATATTGAAGCAGCTTGAATATTTTTTTATTATTTCCATGTGTTCTAATCCCCTATTGACCATTGTTCTTGATACTGTATACCCTTGCAACACCGTGATGGAATAATTAAAATTAAAATGTAAAACTAACAAACTAAACAAACCAAAACTGGGACAAAGACAATATAAAGGCAAAATAACTAATCAAAATCGCTATGTAGAAACAACGCTTACTAAAATAAAAGAACACAATCCATAATAACATTTATCCCGAAAGGGGGTCTTGGGGGTACTTTTTTAAGGTTGATGGAGGTCTTGGGAGCAAACAATAGACGGAAGAACATGATAAATACCATCACGGTGTTGTTGTTGTTGTCGTCATCGTTCCCTAGGCTGCCTGGCCGAACAGTCCCGAGTCCCCAAGTGAAAATCTCCCCTTAACCCGTACAGTACCAGGGACATCCTTCGCATCATATTCTGCCAACTATTAGACAAAAATTATTAAGCTTAGGAAGGACCTCTAGCAATAATATGGCTTCAAAGTATCTCGACCAACCCTTTTAACTACCACAGATCCTTCCCTAGCTGCAAAATATCGTCTAAACATAACTAGAATAAAATATAACACGTCGCTGGTACTCAAAGGGTTAATGAAGTTGAATGATGTATAGAGCATGTTATTCAAGGCTGAGTATTATTTATCAGTTGGTAGAGGGAAGCCTAGAACGCAGAGCCTCGGTGGTAAGTTATAAATCATTAGCCACCACTTTTCCTTTTTAACCCCCTCTGTACCGGCGACATCTTTTTAATTTAATTCTATTCTATCTATCTATCTATTTACTCTGGCCCAATCTCCACTTTTCCTATTTTTTTCCCTTTTTTTTTTTTTTTTTTTTTTTTTAGCTCTATTTATAATGTAAAACTTGCAAAATAAACAAACCAAAACTTAGACGAACACAGTTAAAAGACCGAAGAAGTAAAAAGATTAGAAGATTTAGAAACCTTTTTTAAACTGCATATAATCGTCTAAGTGTGTCCAGAATATGATGAAAAGGACCTAGCTATATTTATAATGTAAAACTTGGAAAATAAACAAACCCAAACTTAGACAAACACAGTAAAAGGATAGAAGTAAAAAGATTAGAAGATTTAGAAAACCTTTTTAAACTGCATATACCTGTACAGTAATAGTCTAATTGTCCAGACTATGATGAAAAGGACATCAGCAGTACTGAATGGGTTAACCTATCATCACTGTACCCTGTTCCAGTTAGGTAGGCCAGAAATCATTAACTCAAAAAGGGCCGTAGCAAATGGGCTGTAAAACTCTACACTTATTCCCTGGCTTACCTTTCCCAAATGGTAGAAATATTAACTCGACTACTTTAGTTTGTGTTTTATAGAGGTTAATACTATAATGTAAAACTTGCAAAATAAATAAACCAAAACTTATACGAACACAGTAAAAAGACAAAACAACTAATTAAAATCGCTATGTGAAAACGGCGCTTAAGTAAAATAATAATTTATAAATTAAAATTTAAAACTTGCAAACTAAACAAACCAAAATTGGGACAAGGACAATATAAAGTCAAATTAAATTATCAAAATCGCTATGTGAAAACAACGCTTACTAAAATGAAAATTATTAAATAAAAGAACACAATCCACCACATAGGGTGTACATTACTACATGAGCAAGTTAATCTGTTTCCCAAGCAAACTAATCGCACATATAACAACGCACTATCGTCACGTTAAAGGAATTAGTCAAGTTTGGGAATAAAAGAACACAATGTTCAAGAGTTTGGGCCTACTTATTTGGATCAGGGTATAGCTCTATGATGTATTTTTATGTCAACCTATATGATTCAACATATCTACAGATCACAAAATGCCTCTGAGCTAACAAATAATTTATCTTGTATGAATTTATGATATTTCTATGTGATAAAACATAAATAAATACCACATGCATGTTTGTATGTACTGTATAATTATACTCTGTCACCTTCCCCATTTTTTTTTTTTATGGGGGTGGCTGACTCGAGACAGAGCCCGAACAGGGACATCTCAACACACCAGAAAAACAAAACAATACAAAACATAAATAAATACCACATGCATGGTTATCTTTGTAAATTATTGTAGCATTCATGACTTCTTGCTCAAGATTTTCTATTGTTTATAAGATTCCAAAACATTAGACCATTTATATACGTAGATATTTTATCTTTGGTTCTAAGATCTTAAGCTGGTATCACACGAGCGCATTTTCCAGCAATTTTTGATGATTAAGTTTATTCTTGTATTATTTTGAGGCTCTTTCGCATTGGAATCGGAAAACTAGATGGAAGGTAGATTATGTTAGGCAGTTTAATTCTTATGAAATTTATATATTGAAGCTTCTAGACTACAATAATTGCCCGTAAAAAAATGACGGATAAATCGCTCATGTGACACCGCTCTTACTAATTTTCTGTCATTATATTGCGTTGTCTGTGGTTTGGTTTGTTTATTTTGCAAGTTTTACATTATTTGATTTTCCTTATAGTATGGAGGTGGTGAAAGGATTTTTTTTACTTGGATAAATCATACCCACATAGCAAAATACTGCTTTGAGGAATTATCAGCCGGCTGGTACAGTTGCCTGCACAATTACCTGGTACACTAACACTACTACATCAATCCCTTCAGCACTGTGGCGGCAGTTTCATAGTCAGGCTAACACTAAACAAATTTGGTTAGTTTTGGAAGGTCTTCTTGGAGTCAGAGATGTATTAACCATCTCCCACAGGTCCTTCCTAATTTGAAAGAAATTGTCAAGCCTTAGCCAGAATATAATTAAAAAAAGGTGTGTGTTTAAAGGGAATATGTTTCAAAATAGTTCATTAGTGTGTGAGTGTTCCAATCAGATATGTATCACCTCTATTTGCAGGTAATTGTACAGTTAATTCTTTTATTATTTATATGCGTCTTTTCTATCATTTTGCTTCTTATTGTGTGGAAGTTGGGGCAGAATGTAGATGAGAATGTAGGTGACTAAAATGTATAATATGCTTGAAGAAATCATACTCACTAAACTAAATACTGCACTGTTATTTATCAGCAAACAAATGTATTTTTTCTTCTTTACTGTATATTTACCAAGTGTTTTTATATGTACCAAGTGTCTTGTAATTTTGATTTCTCTATACAGTAGTGTGGAAATGGTAGCTGCAATATATTTGTTTGGATAAATTATACTTGCAGAACAAGATGCTGCAATGTTAACTATCAATATGCTATTGTTTTTGTTATATAGACATAGCACTCAACACAAAAATAATCATATATTGCTTCTAAGATAAAAGGTAAATGGGCAACTCAACACAAAAATAATCATATATTGCTTCTAAGATAAAAGGTGAATGGGCAACTTACTTGGATGACAGAAACAGTAAAGGCTTTTTGAGCTTCCAGTATAGCATTTAATTTGGGAAAAATAGGGGTTTCAGTATTTTTATGATAAGAATGGGAAAGGGCTTGTGAGCTTCCAATACAGTATTTGAATAATAGGAATAAAGTAGGTTTCCCGAGCAGGGCCCTGCCCTTTCATGTTTTGCATTCTTATTATTACATAGTTTCTCATAAATGCTGTTAGTGAACTATTGAATCCAGCTGGATGAGACAGCCTTCCACTACTGTCAACTGTGAAAGAACCTGTGCAAAAAAAGAATGGAAGCTTCGTAGTAAGACGGATTCTTTGTTGACAAGGGCGGACCTGATCAAAAAATGCAAATAGGAAGCCTCACAGTCGAACGGATTCTCAGTTGATGAAGGCGGACTTGAGCAGCCAGTTCTAAAAGTCCTTAAATGAACTGGCTGTGGTTGGAGGACTGCTTTCAGATTGGGGACAGACCCGCTTATAGGCGTTTTGTTCGTGGCCAACTCTTCAGGGACTGAGGAGTCTGGCAATAGAGAGATGGAAGTAGGCTTTTGATTCAATACTTTCAGTATATGGAAAATTTAGAAAGTGTAGGTTTTTGATGCAGTATTATGATGAAGTGAACAGAATGTCTGATCTACTGTATAGTAGTATTTAATGTTAATTCAGACAGAACAGATTTTGTTAACAAATTTGATTACAGGAACCTTGAGAAATATTGTAAATATTATTTTGAGCTTCAGTATTATGATGACAGGGTATGGAATACCTTTATGAGCTTCCAGTTTTTAATAACAGGAAGAAAATAGGTGTTTGATGATATTTTAGGGTGATGGGAACAGGATCGGTATTTTTTATAAAGTATTATGAGAACTTGGACAGAGTAGGCTATTGATGGAGGTTTTGGCGACAAACAGAATTAGTATTTCAGCCACGGTATTATGATAACGGAAATGGAGTAGATGTTTGATTACGTTTATTATAGTAAGAATACTTAGATGACAAACTTTTAGAAATATAATATGTTTTTTATTTAGTATTATGTTGGAGAAGGAAGATAGGCTTATGAGCTTCCAATATTTTGATGATGGAAACAGAGAGGCATACTCCAGCTTTTTGATGATTGAAACCTGTAGAAGTAGAGTATTTTTTTGATGATGGAGAATAGGATGAGCTTTTTATCTAGCAATTTGGTGACAAGTGCTTAGAAATATACTGTATATATTTTTTATGATAGGAATGGATAAAGCTTTTGATTTAGCATTTCATTGACTGAAGCCTGGAGCAATAGAAAAATAGAATAGGATTTTAATGATGGTAACAGAATGGGCTTTCATGCTTCGAGTAGTGAGTACAGAAACCAACTAGAATTTTGATCCAATATTTTACAAACAGAATAGGTGTTTGATTGAGTATTTCTATGATAGCTTACATACATACATTAAAGACTATGATGTACACTTTTTGTTAACCTAGAGGCGGCATTCCAGGCAGCCCGGTCTTTGACGTCCCTCTTTTGATCATTAACCCTTTCTCTGCGGGCTTATTTGCGCTATTTAGGGCATATTCAGGCACTCCTGAATGATTAATCAAGTATCTGCATTAAATTAACTGTATTCTGCCGAAAACTAGGCGAAAATAGCTTCAAAATGACACCAGAACGAGCTTCGTAGGTGACGGGGTTCACCCGCAGCGTTGCCATAGACATTCGGGAAACTCGCTAATTATTAGCTCTCGCTCGCTCGGCAACACTGTCGAGACAGTCGTGCAAAACCACAGTCTCCCTCAGTGAGTGGCTGGCTGCTTTGAGGGTCGAACGGAGGTCCCTCACGCTCCCGCCCACTGACACTCGATTTCTACGGCTTATACAGGCTTTTAAAACCTGGAAATTGCTGTAAATTGCCTATGCGTTCCAGAACGTCACCTGCAGGGAAAGGGTTAATACAAAGCTTTCACTGTTAACCCCCTCGCACACGATGAAACAGTTACTTTCTGTTTTCTGGCTATTATTAGATGATTTTATTCTGATTTGAAAGGGAGAATGGAAGTCAGAGGGTTAATTGAGATAGTCTTTATCCTTTTGATGCCCACACATCCTTTTTAAGTTGTATAAAATTGTCTAATGATAGCCAGAATAACCTGTCAAAATGTGTCACAATCCTCAAGGGGTTAATGACAAGATCCTGATAGGCCTTTGATCCTGTACATACATACATACATACAAGTTTAAAGACCGTTTTGTCCACAGAGAATGTGGTTACAGTCTCACGTCCTAAATGGCAGCTTTCCAGGCGGCCCTGTCAAGGGCTGCCTCTGTTGTCAAGTTCTTTATTTTGAGATCGGACCGGAATACCCGAGCCCACGTCATTCTAGGTCCACCCCTGTACAGTAGCACTAATAAGTCATGTCTCAACTGTCATTACGTTTGGCTTGCTCTGTGCTGTATTATTGTCTGCCAGATGTTGTAGTTTCCCAGGCTGTCTGGCTGAGCAGTCCCGAGCCGCGCCAGATGCTCGGGCCCCCGAAGGGGCCAGTGTGAGATGAGATCTGTCTCTGAGAGGGCAGTGGGGGAAAGGAACATCAGCCCATGGGCCTGCACCCCCACCGTCCGCAGCTCCCCTTGCAGTGCCAGCCAATCAGGCGATCTTGCCAGCATCTAGAAGGAAAAGTAGTACAGGAAAAGAGACAGATAGAAACGGCTAAGGTAGGGTAGAGGATGCCACACCTCACTCTGGATAGGACCAGCCCTCACCCATCTGTCAGATGTTGAATTGGGTGAGTAAGTATAGGAACATGTTTGTATATCTCACTCGAAAGGAAGAAATCATGTATATATACCAGTATTGCTGATATAAAATATACTTGGTGCCGAGACATCACTTATGTGGCCGATTGTACTGTACATTGATGAATAATGAGAAATGAAATTAAAGTTGTGTTGAGTGTGACTGATCGGGCGTAGTGGCAAGTTTGTATTTTGTTTTAGTAACGGACGGCTTGCTTTGCCATGACATGACTTATTTTACTATGACATGACTTATTTTACTATGTCAGGACTTTTTACTATGACATGACTAGCCTTGGCATAGTCAGCAGAGCGTCGGCTGCTGATCAAAGGGTCGGCGGATCGAGCCTGCACTGTCAAAATTTTATTGGTAGATGTCAAGCCCGGGCAACTTGACCTAGCGATTCGTGACAGACTTATTTTATTATGACATGACTTATTTTACTTTGACATGACTTATTTTACTATGACATGACTTATTTTACTTTGACATGACTTATTTTACTATGACATGACTTATTTTACTATGACATGACTTATTTTACTATGACATGACTTATTTTACTATGATGAAGACATATTTTACTATGACATGACTTATTTTACTATGATGAAGACATATTTTACTATGACATGACTTATTTTACTATGACTAAGACATATTTTACTATGACATGACTTATTTTGCTGTGACATTATTTATTTTGTCATTTCCAATCTTGTTTTACTGTGGAATGACATATTTTGCTCTGAACATCACTTCTTGTGTTGTAACAGGATATATTTCACTATTAACATGATTTGTTTTGCTGATTACATGTCTTATCTATTCACATTGATCCAGGCCTTTAACCCATTCAGGACCGGTGATGTCCTTCTTAGGGTATTCTGGCTACTGATAGACGATTTGATTTAGTTTAGGAAAGATGTCTAGCAATTAAAAGACTGCATAATATCTCGACCAACCCTTTTAACCCTCTCACGTTCTTGACGCATTTTGAGCCTATTAGGGATACTTTAAAGCCTTTGTTACCATCAGGGGTATTTAGAAACCTTTAGTTTAGTTACTTCAACATCTGCAGTTGTCTTTGAGTTGGCTGTGGGCAGAAAACTAATTTTGGAGGGGTAATTATAAGAGTGAGACAACTCTTTCTTATTGCTAATCTGGCAACCTCTGCGTCATAAAAATGTGAAAGGGTTAACTACACAGATCCTTCCTAAGCTGCATAAAATCATCTAAATATAGCTAGAATAAAATATAACACGTCGCTGGTACTCAAAGGGTTAAATCATATACAGATACCTTACTGTTCTATGGTTTTCTGAAATACAACAATCATGGTTGCAAAGCCACTAACCCCATTATTTTATTATTACTATTATTATTATTATTAATATTATTTTTATTAATATTAATTATTATTAATATTTGTATTTTATTATTTAGTTATGTTCAGTGGCAACTCTTTGTGCCACATCTCAGTTTCTCTTTCCCTATATTTTGTTGTGGTGAGTGAGATTATATATAAAGCAGGTATCGCATGAGCGCTTTTACCTGCAACCTTCTTTGGCAAGTATGGTCTGGCAATTTCCAAACTGAAGCGTGGTTGTGTGTGTGTGTGGTTTTTTTTTTTTTTTTTTTTTTTTTTTTTTTTACCTTCGAGTACCGGCGGTGAGAGGTGTTGTGTGATTGAGATTTGTGTACATGTTTCCCCCTTTCTGTAAGAATTTAGCTACCTTAAGAAATCTACCTTCGGTTTAGCTTCCGATTCTAATACACAGGATCCCATAAATGTTGCCAGAAAAATGTTGATCTTGGAAAGCTGCCGGATACTAATACACAGGATCCCAGAAATGTTGCCAGAAATTTTTTGATCTTGGAAAGTTGCCGCTAAAAGGTCTGGTGTGATACCCTCTTAACCCCTTCTCTACCAGCGACGTCTGTTTAATTTTATTCTTGCTAAATTTAGACGATTTCATGTAGTTTAAGAAGGATCTGAAGTAGTAAAAAGGGTTAAGTGAGATTGTCCGAAGGCTGTTAATTGCTGGAGGTCCTGTAAAAAAGGGTTAAGTGAGATTGTTCGAAGGCTGTTAATTGCTGGAGGTCCTGTAGAAAAGGGTTAAGTGAGATTGTTCGAAGGCTGTTAATTGCTGGAGGCCCTGTAGAAAAGGGTTAAGTGAGATTGTTCGAAGGCTGTTAATTGCTGGAGGCCCTGTAGAAAAGGGTTAAGTGAGATTGTTCGAAGGCTGTTAATTGCTGGAGGCCCTGTAGAAAAGGGTTAAGTGAGATTGTTCGAAGGCTGTTAATTGCTGGAGGCCCTGTAGAAAAGGGTTAAGTGAGATTGTTCGAAGGCTGTTAATTGCTGGAGGTCCTGTAGAAAAGGGTTAAGTGAGATTGTTCGAAGGCTGTTAATTGCTGGAGGCCCTTTTTAAACTGAATACAATCGTCTAATAGTAGCCAGAATAAAGTTAAAAGGAAGGCACCGATACTGTACAGGGGTTAATCTTTGGTCTTGTAGGACTTTGGTAGTTTTGTAAGTGTGATTAGGTAGTTTTGTAAGTGTGATACATTGTGGCTGTGCTCTTATTTAAGGTTAATAGGTTTTGTGCTCTGTACTTTATAATATTGTGTAGAAACAAGTCGGTTGGGTATATTTTCACCCATGTCTTCCCTTCTTACTTTTTCATATTGAGAGGTGATTTTGTAACATTAAAGGGAGGCAGACCGTTTGTTTGGTCTATTAATTAATTTATTCATATATTTTTTTAGTTTCCTCCCTAGACCTCCATCAAGCTTAGAAAAACACCCCCTAGACTCCCCTTCAAGATAAATTTGTAAATTTTTCGGTAGAAAATTTTCCCGGCCTTTCCTCTTAAAATTGCAGGCTCGCTATTGCTCGCCAGGAAAAAATCGACATCTAAATGGCACGAAAGGTCTTAAAATTGACAACGAAATGGGGCGAAAGGTGTTAAAATCACCGAACGTCTTATAATCTCAAAACTAGTGGGGCTAAATATTAGGGAGAAGTGGGTCCAGAAAAATGGTCTGCCTCCCCTTAAAATATGAACTGTACTGTTATACTTTGTTCATCTTAAGATAATGGGATAAGGAATTGTCATGTCCCTGTGTTGTTTGGCAGGAAATCACACTGGTGTAATTATCAGAACAGGAGAAAATAAACACACTAACAGATGAAAATACAGGTCTCCCTCGATTTACGATTGGGTTACGTTCTTGAAACCCAATCTTAAATAGGAAACTCTTATAGGAAACCCTAAAATGAATGGGGTAAATGGGGATGCATTCTCGGACCAGCCATAACTCAAACCCAAACACCTAAAAACCTATAATAATATCGTAAATGGGGATATCGGATAGTGAGGGAGGCCTGTACAGTAATTTATTTCAGCTCCAGTGGAAAGATGGAGAGGATATTAATTATTATTATTATTTTTTTTTTTTAATGAGTTTCACAATATGAGACTCGCTGGCCAAGGTGGGGAGGAACTCGTCATCTTTCCACTGAAGAAGGTTACAGTTGTCACCGAAACTACAGTCGATACGGTACATTATAATTAGACCAGGAATAGTGACCCTTAACCTCTGTAACTCAAAAAGGGCAGAGCAAATGGGCTTTACATTTCCACTGAGGTTAGGCCAGCCCTATGAGTCTCTTATTGTGACTCAGTGGTCTGGTTAAAACTTATGAAAAAAATAAAATAACATAATAATAATACTAATCCATAGAAGTTAGTGGTCAAGATTGTCATAATTATAATGAATAAACTATATTTGGAAAATAGTATGTTTGTCTGCTAGTATGGGATTTTTCTCCTGTCTAAACCCATTCCTGCCGGTGACGTCCTTACTGGCAAGCATCATATTCTGGCAAGCATTAGAAGACTTTATTCAGCTGAGGAAGGATCTATGGTAGCTAAAAGGATTAATTGAGATAGTCTGTAGCCTTCTAATTGTATGGGGTCCTTCCTAAGCTTAATAAATTCATCTGATAGTTCTTTGTATATACCCAGGCACATACCCCATAGCTGGGGCTGGCCGACTCGAGACAGTGCCCGAACAGAAAAAACATTTAAAGTTTCAATTGTTAGGGTCCAGGACCACTTTTGCATTCCCTTGCCCCTTACTCTGTCTCGTTTAGTAGGTGAATTTTACGAGGGGAGGAGGATTCCTAGCCCCCAGAAGGAAAAAAGTAGGACAGAAATGGCTAAGGTTGGGTAGAGGATGCCAAACCTCACTATGGATAGGACCAGCCCTCACCTGATAGTTACCAGAATATAAAGAAAAGGATATCCCCGGTACTGGATGGGTTAAAAATCAAACTGAGGAATGACTGTATTTTAATAATGGAATCTATTCTTAGTTATGAAACTTGAGTTATAGTAGTTTCTTATTTGCAATTGTGTTTGGAAATAGGTTGTTCGGGGCTGACATTTCTTGCCAGGTTAAGACGGATAGAATGTAGTTAAGGTAAAATGCTCAAATTTTATTTTGTCTGGACCATTAGGAAACTGTGCCATCTCTCTCTCTCTCTTTCCCTCTCTCTCTCTCTCACTCTCTCTCTCTCTCACTCTCTCTCTTCTTCTTCTTCTCTCTCTTTCTCTCCCTCCCTCTCTCTCCTCTCTCTCTCTGGTATGTATATGTGTTGGGAGGAGAGAGAGAGATGTGGATAGATAGATAGAGAGATTTTTCTAAGTGGCACAAATATCAATATGAAAAAGTGTGGTTGTCCTTCGCCCCATTCAGCTGGCTAAACTAAGATGATTTTATGCAGTTTAAGAAGGACCTATGTGCCTAAGGGGGTTTATGGAGATCGTATTTTCACATTTAAGTCATATTGGTGGATTACAAACTAAAGAAAATCGTCTAATGGTAACCAGAATATGATGAAAATTAAGTGATGATGGTGAAGGGGTTAACCCTATTTGGTAGCTTAATAAGGGGAGATGGTTCACTTTTTGGGCAATTTTTGCATGTATTCATTATTTTTCTGGTTTCCTCCCTAGACCTCCATCAAATTTAAAAAAAGACATCCATTAGATCCCCCTTCTAGATTAATTTGTACATTTTTCGGTAGAAAAATGTACCGGCCAAAGGCCGGTTCTTCCAACATTACAGGCTCACTATCGTTTGGTAGGGAAAAAATCTACACCTAAATAGCACGAAAGGTCTAAATAGTGAAGAAGAAATGGGGCGAAACGTCTTAAAATCGAATAACTAATGGGTCAAACATCTTAACATCTGAAAACTAATGGGGCTAAACATGACGGAGAAAGTGGTCCAGAAAACCGGCCCATGTCCCCTTAAAAACAACTTAACCCTTTCACTACCGGGGCTGTATGTTGTATTTTATCAGCTATATTTAGGAGATTTTAGGCAGCTTACGAAGGATCTGTGGTGGTAAAAGGGGTTAATTCCAATAGTTTGTAGTCTCATAATAGCCACACTATAGTCTATTCGCTGTAAGTAGGCGAGAAATCATGTCCTCTATCCTCTGTAACTCAAAAAGGGCTAGAGCAATTTGGCTGTAAATTTCCACATCTAATCCTTGACTGACTCTTCCCAAATGGTAGACATATTAGCTCGATTACTCTAGTCGTTTTTGAGTTACAGAGGTTAGAGGTCATGATTTCTTGCCTACTTACAGCGAATGGACTATACCATTCTAAGCCGAATAAAATTGTCTAAAAAAACAGCTAAAATCAAATAAAGAAGACCCCATTTGCTCCAGCCCTCCTTCAACCAGTAAATGGCTGTGGATATTTACACCCCATTTCCTCCAGCCCTCCTTCAACAAGTAAATGGGTGTAAATATAATTTTATAGCCTATTTGCTCCAGCCCTCCCTCAACCAGTAAATGGGTATAGATATTTACAGCCCATTTGGTCCAGCCCTCCCACAACCAGTAAATGGGTGTGGATATTTACAGCCCATTTGCTTCAGCCCCCGCCAGTTACAAGAGGCTGGTCAAAATCAACAGAGTATACAGTAGCGAGAATGAAGCACAAATTGACGTTAGCAGACCGAAAGGGTTAATGGACAAATAGGTGTGAAATTTTTCTTATTTTATTTATTTATTATTATTTTTTTTTCAGGCTCAAACCTTAAGAGTACAAAAATTGTCTGAGGGGTTATTTGTATCATTTGTATTAAAAACAAAATGTGTACTATACAAAAAAAAAAAAAAAATGTACTGTAATCTTGCGAATCCTAGTCTGGTCCGTTTGTCTTCTTGTTTGTACTTGGGGTTATTAGGAGTAAGAAGTATAGTAAAGAATCATACTCGGAGGTCTTTTATATAATTTTACAATAAAGGAATGAAAACAAACCACTAGTGAATTTTCCTTTCAACCCCACTTAGCCTATATCTTAGCAAAAGCAAATAAGAGTTTTTAACCCGTAGAAGATACGAACGACGCATTTCTTTTTGGTTTTCTGGCTATTATTAGACAATTTTATTCATATTAGGAAGGTTATATAGAAGTCAGAGGAATAATTGAGATAGTCTTTACCCTTATCATTCCCACATATCCTTCCTAAATTGTATAAAATGATTGATTAATGATAACGAGAATAAACTGTCAAAATGTGTCATAATCTTCAAAGGGTTAACAAGCATATCTACTGTAGTAAGATATATATGGTGTGCTTTACACCTTGATAAAGGAGTAAGTATCAAAAGGATGATCAAACCTGCAGGATGGATAGGTGCAGCTGTGGTAATCAATACTAATCATACACCTAGAGTCTGTTTTCACCTAATCGAAAACTCAAGCCTTTAGCAGCTGATTTTTGACACTAGACAAATATGAAACTACTGTCTCTCTGTTATATTAATCAATATATTTTTTTATGCCAAGTTTTCATTATCATTCTCCTCATCATTCTGATGCCTTGCTTCCAGAGGAAGTACACCCCAGGGGGTAAGAGGGCCTTCATTTATGGTGGAGGAAAAAAAAAGGATATGCCCCACGCATCCTACTGCGTGTCGTACAAGGCGATTAATAGGGGGGATGGCGTTAGACTTATGGACCAACAGCCATTACTCTACAATGAAGCCTTGTTATTGGTGCTGGCTGTGTTTCATATAGCAGCGCTGTGACAGGGCTTCATTGTTCTAGTCCAAGTTGCCTAATGGCGGCACACTGGCGGTGGATGTCGCTCCCTCCGGACCCGGACTTGGCGCCTTGGGCGAAATGGATCCAGAGGGTACAGTGCGTAGTGTTTCTCCGAACTGGCACTCTCTGCCCAACAGTATAGGGGCCGAACCTGGTGGTAGCACTCCAGGAGGCTGCCCTGTCATTGGGTGTAAAATACCAGACCGGTCGTAGTGCCGTGTACGCGCACGGGGTGCGTCCCTGCGTCTGGTTCTGGTGGGGCGCACCGGGGCCACTGGATCCTAAGCCCTTGTAATTCCTTTGGGGAAGGTGCTGGGAATGGTCCCCGGGGTAGACTGGAGCCTAATCACCAATCACCCCTAAAGGGATGGCCATGGCAGAAACTACATCCAGGCTACTGGACATGCCCCCCCACTGCCCCACTCCATAGTGCCATATCCATTGAATGGATTAAAATCATTAGCACTGAAAGAACAGACCCAGAGCAATCCCTCACCCGGACGGCAGTTCCACCAATGTAGTTTTATTTTGTTTACCCCTGGGGTCGCCCTGGCCGGAAGCATACCAAGCTAGTAGGTAGTAGGGGTAGGCAGCCCCGCCCAGGGAAGTACTACCGCCAAGGTTTCGGGAGACTCGGGGAATAGCCTGAATTCCATTTTCTCTCCCAGGCCTTGGTAGCTGGATACATATCTTTCTGCCTCACACATCAGGGGTATCTTTATATAACATACACATCCAACTTCACGACATTGCCCTACATTGCTATCCTCTATCCATAAAACACTACTCTTCCCACTACATATCATACATGTAACACCATACACCTTACCCAATAAATATGGCAGTACAATTGTTAAGAGCAAACCTGGTGTTTCCTCGGATATCCACCCCCGGCAGGGTTGGGTCATTGACACAGGGCCCTCCCGGTCGTCATCATGCGACTGTGTCAAGAGCATTGCAACGTCCCAAAGCTGCTCGTCGGTGCAGCTTTTTCTTTAGCAATATAAGGGGACTTCACTCTAACATCAATTCTGTACACCAATTTCTTCAAGCAGAATCCCCTACTCTCCTTTTTTTGACAGAGACTCAAGTAACATCCACATCTGACACGTTTAGATTTAATTTTCCAGGTTATCAACTGCTCCAAAATTTCAGACCTAAAGGAGGTGTATGTTGCTTCGCAAAATCTGAAATTGCCCTGGAGGAGGTTACTAGTTTCAATTGTCCCTATTTTGATTATTCTATATACAAATTAATTTCTGCTGGTAAATTTAAATACATATGTTGCATCTACCGTTCCCCAAATACTCCTCCAGAGCAAAGTCTTTTTGATTCTCTGTCCTCACAACTCAGTGTCCTCAACTTAAATGCTTCTTCTGAAATCACTGTGTTGGGTGATTTTAATGTCCATAATGTTGAATGGCTCACTCATTCAGCCAGGACTGATGATGCTGGTCTTGAATGTGAGCTATTTGCAGACTCATTTAATCTCACTCAACTAGTCAACCAACCCACCCGTGTACCAGATAATCCTAATCATAATTCCCACCTACTGGACTTATTTTTAACAACCAATTCAGAAAATTATGATGTTACAGTGAGGTCCCCGCTTGGATCTTCTGATCACTGTCTGATACAGGCCACCTGTCTATCACCTACCACACCTTCCCACTCTGAACCTGTTTTGGTGACTAAATGGCATTACGATAGGGCAGACTGGGAGGGTCTTCAAGGTTTCTTTATTGATATTCCCTGGACCTCTTTCTTTTCTAATGATGCACACTCCACCTTGAGCCACATACAAGATTTTGTAAAAATTGGAATGGAAACTTTTATTCCTCATCAAAAGTACAGTAAAAGATCTAATTCACCTAAATGGTTTGACCATAATTGTGCTAGAGTAACTGAACAAAAAGCAATAGCCTACAATGCATACACAAGATCAAAAACACATGAAGCCTTTAATTACTTTAGAAACATCAGAAATCATGCCAAAACTGTATTAAACCTAACTAAATCAAACTTTCTCCACAAGCAGGCAAATAAACTTCTAAATAATCCAAATGATAACAAAATATTTTGGTCTACTCTTAATTCATTTAAATCCAACTTCACTACTGCTTCATCCATTCCACCATTAAAATCTCCGACTGGCAATCTTGTAAGTGACCCACGAGGTAAAGCTAACCTTCTTGCGGATATTTTCTCCACCAACTCAACTTTAGATGAAATAAATCAAGATGTCCCTGTACTTAATTTTAATTCGCCTGAAATTCCCTCACTTAAGATCCACACCAGACATGTCAAAACTATTTTGCAGAATCTCTCGGTAGATAAGGCTCCTGGTCCAGATGAAATTCCTCCAATAGTACTTAAGAATTGCTCCTTGGTGCTCGCTCCTGTATTGGCAAATTTTTTCCGTCTGTGTACTAATACCTCATGCTTCCCAGTACCCTGGAAAGAAGCAAACATCCATCCAGTTCCTAAAAAAGGTGCCTCTTCAGATCCATCAAACTACAGACCAATAGCTATAACTTCCACTCTTGGTAAAGTCTTTGAAATTATATTAAATAATCACATAATTAAGCATCTTGAGAATAATAAATTAATCAGTGATAGGCAAAATGGTTTTAGACGATGTCGATCAACTGCAGACATGCTTTGCCTTCTTACGCATCAAATCAACCAAGCTACAGACCACCAACATGGTGAAACACATACAATAGCACTGGATATATCAAAGGCATTTTATAGAGTCTGGCATCAATCCTTATTGTCGAAGATGTCACACTACGGCCTTGCATCATTAGTTCCACTAATTTCTTCTTATCTTCATAACAGAAAAATATGTGTAATGGTAGATGGCCTTTATTCTCAATTTAACTCAATAAATGCTGGTGTTCCCCAGGGATCAGTTTTGGCCCCAATTCTGTTCCTCATTCATATCAATGATCTCATATCTACCACTCATAATCCAATACATTCCTACGCAGATGACTCAACACTCCACAGTTCCTTCACATTTACCAATTCTTTCACCCAACCCGATCTTATAAATTCAAAAATAAACACTGCAATTTCTCTGAACCAGGACCTTTCTAGAATTAATGGATGGGGAAAAGAGAATCTAGTTTCCTTTAATGCACAGAAAACCAAGTACTGTACATTCAATTTTCTAACCGACAGAATCTCACTGACTCCCATATATTTTTTAATGATGTAAATATTCCCACTTCCCCTAGTATTGACATTCTCGGTGTAACATTAACTACTAACTTGAGCTGGACACATTATGTTAGAAG
Source organism: Paralithodes platypus (assembly GCA_032716605.1). Lineage (NCBI taxonomy): Eukaryota > Metazoa > Arthropoda > Malacostraca > Decapoda > Lithodidae > Paralithodes > Paralithodes platypus. The sequence continues at coordinate 43,920,357 of CM064580.1, forward strand.
CATTGCTAAGAATGCCTCTAAAAAACTGGGACTCCTGTACAGAGTTCGAGAATTCTTCACTGACGAGCAGTTGGCCGTGATATATAAAAGTCATGTGCGTTCTCAGATGGATTACTGTTCACCTCTGTGGGGTGGAAGTGGAGTGGTTGCATTGAGGCAGTTGGACAAAATTCAAAATAAAGCTATTAGATTAATCAATAACCCTGCAATCACACAGGACCTTCCTACATTATCCATACGAAGAAACGTTGCATCCCTTGCATTATTCTACAGATATTTTCACAGCAATTGTTCCGAGGAACTTGCTTCAATTGTGCCGCCTCTCCACATCTTTCCCCGTAGAACTAGGGCAGCTGAGAGCGCCCATGAATTTACACTTTCTCCTCCACAATGCAGGACTTCTGCTTATCAGAATTCATTTATCCCCAGAGCTACTACTCTTTGGAATTCACTTCCCTCGAATTGCTTTCCACAAACTTACAATCTACAAATGTTTAAATCCAGTTGTTACAAACATTTTATGAATGGAGGATGCCTTTAGGCACATGGACCTTTTTGTTTTATCTGTGTTTTTCCTTCCTCCGTTCATTGTCTTTTAAAAAAAAAAAAAAAAAAAAAAAAAAGCACTGGAGTGTTCTGGAGGTCCACTGCTAAAGAAGCTGATTGCACCAATAAAGTGACCGGCATTGGAGTTGCTGCATCCCTACATTAAAATTTAAAAAAATATAAAATGGGGTGGGGGGGGGAAGTCAAGTTAGTGTAGGGTGTGTAGTGCTTGTTTATTGTTTTTGTAAGAAAGCAAGAGTGTGTGTATCTCAGTTCAAGCTAGAATTGGACGAAATGGATCCAGAGAGTACAGTACGTAGTGTTTTCCCGGACTGGCACTTTCCGCCCAATAGTATAGGGGCCCGAACCTGGTGGTAGTGTAAAGTCAGTGAAAATAGGCTAGCCTAAACAGACCTCGGATGCGGAAATACCCTGAGCCGAACAGGCCAAGTGGGATATCTCTATTGGTCTAACTGGTAAGGTGCCTGCCTCACACCCAAGGGTCGAGAGTTCGTGCCCCCACCAGGGCATGATATTTTCGTGAGGCTATTTCCGCATTTAACGAAGTTTAGGTGTGCTGGTTAAATTGTTCAGATGGTTGAGAGTAAGATCGGAGCTCCATAAATCCTCTTTCGGGTATGGTGTAAAAAACCGACCCCCACAGGACAAGGAAGAGGATAGGAGAGAGCAGGGAGTGTTGTGAGACTCGATTGGGTTGGGTTGTGGAGTTGCCAGCCGCCCAAGCGAGTTGCCAACTGGGCAGTTTGTAGGTGCGTGTAGCATCGCTCAGTGAAGTTGACTCACCATTCCCGTTCATCTCTCTGACGGACTCTCGGTCGATTCGGCTCAAGCTTGTTCCTCTCTGTTCGTTCCTCTCTGATCGGAGCTTTCGCTTCCCGGAAGGTGAAGTAGTGTAAAGTCAGTGAAAATAGGCTAGCCTAAACAGACCTCGGATGCGTAAATACCCTGAGCCGAACAGGCCAAGTGGGATATCTCTATTGGTCTAACTGGTAAGGTGCCTGCCTCACACCCAAGGGTCGAGAGTTCGTGCCCCCACCAGGGCATGATATTTTCGTGAGGCTATTTCCGCATTTAACGAAGTTTAGGTGTGCTGGTTAAATTGTTCAGATGGTTGAGAGTAAGATCGGAGCTCCATAAATCCTCTTTCGGGTATGGTGTAAAAAACCGACCCCCCACAGTAGCGCTCCAGGAGGCTGCCCTGTCATTTGGCGAAAAATACCAGGCCAGTCGTAGTGCCGTGTACGCGCACGGGGTGCGTCCCTGCGGCTGGTTCTGGTGGGGCGTACCGAGGCCACTGGATCCTACCCCCTTGAAATCACTTGGGGGATGGTGCTGGGAATGGTCCCGGGGTAGACTGGAGCCGGAGTTGTGGGGGGGGTGATGCCCATCTGCCAGCCAAACCTACCTAACTATGACAAAAATCAAAGAAAATAAACGTAAGTCCGATGAAACAAAACCGCACAGGACAATGACAAATGCCCCCCACAAACTCAGACTTGCTAGTGTGAATGTTGGTAGTTTGAATCTGCGTGCGAATGAAGTGGCTGAGATGTGTGAGAGGAGGCGAGTGGACGTCTGCTGTACCCAGGAAACACTCTGGAAGAGGCATGGGGTACAGTGGATTGTCGGAAGGAGGAAAAGATATAGGATATACTGGATGGGTGTGGAGACTGATAAAGCGAAAGGAGGAGTGGGTGTTCTGGTGGCTGAAGAGCTGGCGGAAAGTGTGCTTCAGATTACGAGAGTTAGTGAAAGGCTGATTGTTTTGAAGTTGAAAGTTGGTGAAAGAATTCTGAATGTGATATCTGCATATGCCCCACAGGCTGGTTTACAGAAAGAGATAAAAGAGGACTTCTGGAATGACACCATCAGTGTCATTTCAGGCCTCTCGGAGAACGAAATAACAATCGTGGGGGGGGGACCTCAATGGTCACGTGGGAGCATCTGCAGATGGATACGAGGGGGTACATGGAGGAAATGGTTACGGAAGGAGAAATCTAGAAGGCGAATATATATTGGAGGCCTGCGTTGCACTCAACATGGTTGTGTGTAACACAAAGTTCAAGAAAAGACAGAGCCACCTGATCACATATAACTCTGGGGTCTCCAGTAGCCAGATAGATTACTTCTTGGTTAACAGGAAGGACTGGAAACTAGTTCGAGATGTAAAGGTCATCCCGAGCGAAGAATGTATCCCCCAGCATAAGCTACTTGTGTGCGACATGAGCTTATACAGAGATCCTAAGCGCAAGAAGGTTTACATACCCAAAAGGAAAGTGTGGCTGCTGAAGGACAAGGAAGTTAGGGATAGGTTTCATAATGAACTGGAGGAAATTAATAGAAATAAGGAAGCTAGGCCTAACGATGTAAATAGCCAATGGAACTTTTTTAAGCATAGCCTTATCGCTGCCACTGACAAAGTCTGTGGGAAAACAAAGGGTCACCCCAGGAATAAGACCTCTTGGTGGTGGAGCGATGAGGTAGAACATGCTGTGAAAGAAAAAAGGAGATGCTTCAAAGCATGGAAGAAAGGAGGCAGCAGGGAGGAATACCAGGCAGCTAAACGAACTGCCAAAAGAGTTATTTACAATGCTAAAAATCGCATTAAGGACCTGGTCCTCGAACAAGTGTGTAACACTGACAATCCCAATGGGATCTTCAACCTAGCTAGGCGAGTTAAAAATGACAGTAGGGATATTATAGGTGAACAGTGTGTTAGAGATGATAATGGGAAGATTGTGTATGCAGAAAATGAAATCAGAGAAGCATGGAAGGCACACTATGAACGATTGCTAAATGTAGAGTTTGAATGGGATAAGGAACAGCTTAGTATCGAAAAACCAATATCTGGGCCCCCTCCTTTGATAGCACCAGCTGTAGTGAGCGACGCAATCAATAAAATGAAGGACGGTAAAGCTCCAGGTTGCTCCGACATTGTCGCTGACATGATAAAAGCCTCAGGGGAGATTGGTGTAAACTTAGTCACTGAGTTGATAAACACCATTATTAAGGATGAGAAAATCCCAGAGGATTGGCTCAAAAGTGTAATAGTAAATATATACAAAGGCAAAGGGGATGTGCTAGATAGAGGAAATTATAGGGGCCTGAAAATGCTTGACCAAATCATGAAGGTCTGTGAGAGAGTCCTTGAGGGTTTGATCAGGCAAAGCATCTCTATTGATGATATGCAGTTTGGTTTTATGCCAGGACGTGGTACAACCGATGCTATCTTCATAGTCAGGCAGATACAGGAAAGATACTTACTAAAAGGCAGGGATCTTTACTTTGTGTTTGTGGACCTGGAGAAGGCCTTTGATAGGGTACCTAGAGATGTTGTGCAGTGGGCTATGAGGAAACTTGGTGTGGAAGAGTGGCTGGTGCGTGTGATAATGAAGATGTATGAGGATTCGCGAAGTTCGGTGAGGGTGAAGGGTGTATTGAGTGATGAGTTCGCAGTCCGTGTTGGAGTCCATCAGGGTTCAGTGTTTAGCCCCCTCCTCTTTATTATGGTCTTGGAGGCGATGTCTAGAGTTTTTAGAGGCGGACTCCCGTTGGAACTGTTTTATGCAGACGATTTAGTCCTAATAGCTGACAGTATGCAGGATGCTGAGGCCAAATTCAGAGAGTGGAGAGAGGGCATGGCGAGCAAGGGTTTAAGAGTCAATATTAACAAAACCAAGGTTATGCATTGTAGATTGAGACGAGGCAATGTGGAAAAGAGCGGTGCATACCCATGTGCAGTGTGTGGAAAGGGAGTAGGCGTTAACTCAATTCAATGTAGCATCTGTCGATGTTGGGTACACCATGGGAGTAAGCGCTGTAGTAGAATAAAGGGGCCCCTGCCGAAGGATAAGTCAGAAATAGAGAAATTTGAGTGCGTAGTGTGCAAAGGTGAGCTTGTGTTAAGTGATGATCCTGTGGCTGTGAATTTTGGAAATGAGTCTTTGGAGCTGGTGAACAAGTTTTATTACCTAGGAGATACCATCTCTGCCGGTGGTGGGGCCGAGGCTGCCACTGTTGCTAGAATTAGGTGTGGCTGGGGGAAGTTCAGAGAATTGATGCCAATCCTGACCATGAAAAGAATGCCTCTCCCCCTGAAGGGAAAGGTGTATGCCTCATGTGTTAGAAGTGCAATGACGTATGCCTCAGAAACATGGGCCGTTAAAGTAGAGGATGTCAACAGAATGGAGCGTAATGAGATGAGAATGGTGAGATGGATGTGTGGGGCCAGGCTACAGGATAGAATAACAAATGTTGAGCTGAGGAGACGTTTAGGTATAAAGAGTATTAGCGAGGTGATGCGTACAAGTAGACTGGGATGGTATGGACATGTGGAGAGAATGGATGAACAAAATTGGGTGAAAAAATGTAGGTCTATGATTGTGGAGGGAGCTGCACCAAGGGGTGGACCGAGGAAGACCTGGGATCGGACTATACGCGCCGATCTCAAATCCAAGAACTTGACAAGTGAAGCAGCCCTTAACAGGGTTGCCTGGAATGCCGCCATTAGGACAAGAGACTGAAACTGCACTGATGTGTGGAACACTCGGTCTTAAAATTTTATGTATGTATGTATGTATGTATAATTGCTCTTTGTGTAACTGAGGCACAGACAAATAACAGCAAAGGAGATCAGATGGTTAAACAGAATGTCAAGCAATCCTTATACTCCACCTAAGGCTCTCCCTGGGAGTACTTCTCTGAATGACTAGTGCCTACAACCTCCTCCCTCAAGTTTTCATCATTAACAATATGTCGCTACAATTTTTTTGTAATAACTGAGAGATCAAGATTTACCGTCAGATGAAAATATACAAACTATAGAAGGTAATATAAATCCTCTTAGCAATGAAGAGCATCTTGACTAGTCAAAAAACAAAGAGATAATAATGTTGGTGGTTCATTGGCACCAAACTACCTCTTCCATCCAACATTGCTCGTTGTCTACCTGTAGATGTGAGATACAGTGGCCAACACGTTATAACTGTTTTATTATGCAATTTTTTTTTTATATGAATAAATCAATGGGGTATAAGGCATTGGTTTGTTACCAGACTTCCTCTAGGCAGCCATATTGTTGTGATGGAGGGACTATGTACAGTTATAGACATATGAAGAAGAGACATAGTGTGTGAAGGTGTGTCTGGATAGGATTTGTTTAATTTTAGCATTAAGGTAAATAACACCGTTACATATTTGCAGTAGTATTGTTAGAAGTTATTTCAAACATTAATTTACCAGAAAGCTATACGCTAACTCTTGATATTGGGAAAATAAAGGTAGGCTGCCCCAACACTTGTCTTTTCTTCATATGTCTACAACTGTACTTCCATGACCAAGCAGGCTATGTCGGGGTGTATCTTTTTGTGCGTGGCAGGGTATCCCATGTTGTTATTGTTGTAGTTCCACAGACTGTCTGGCCGATCAGTCCCTAGTCTGGTAGACTGAAGCCGCTCCAGATACTCGGGCCCCCTAAGGGGCCAAGGTTAGAGGAGATCTGTCTCTGAGAGGGTAGCGGGGGAGGGGATTATCAGCTCACAGGCTTGCACCCCCGGACCGATGTCCCCACCATCCGCAGCCCCCCTTGCAGTGCCACCCAATCGGTTGATCTTGCCAGCACCTAGAAGGATAAGTAGTACAGGAAAAGAGACAGACAGAAACGGCTAAGGTTGGGTAGGATACCAAACCTCACTCTGGATAGGACCAGCCCTAACCCATGTCTCCCATGTTGGACAGGTTGCTGGAGAGAGGCCTCAATAATACATACATACATACATACATATATAAATTTATAGACCTAGTGCTCCACACACAGTGTGGTTCCGGTCTCATGCACTAATGGCGGTGCTCCAGGTAGGCCTATTCAGAGCTGCCTCAATTGTTAGTTTTTTTTAGTCGAGATTAGACCTTACGGTTTGATCCCACATCTTTCTTGGTCTGCCCCTTGGTGCAGCTTCCCCCACGTTCATAGTCTTGCATCTTTTCACCCAACTTAGTTCATCCATTCTCTCCACTTGCCCGAACCATCCAAGCCTACTAGTACGCACAGGGCTATCCGGCCAGGCAGCCTAGGGAATGACTACTACTAGTACGCATCTCATCACTGATACTCTTGATGCCTAACCGTCTCCTCAACTCTTCACTAGATATCCTATCTTGCAGTTTGGCTCCAAACATACATCTCACCGTTCTCATCTTGTTAGGTTTCATTGTGTTGATTTAATCTACTTTGACAGGACACGTTTCAGAAGCATATGTCATTGCGCTTCTAACACATAAAGTGTACACCTTTCGCTTCAAGGGGAGAGGGAGTCTTCTCATAGTGAGTAGTGGCAACAGTTCTCTGAATTTTCCTGAGCCACATCTAATTCTGGTGATAGTGGCGGCCTCGGCCCTATCACCGGCGGAGATGGTATCTCTTAAGTAACAAAACTTGTCAACTATCTCTAGTGCCTCATTGCCAAAGTTAACACTCTCGAGCTGATCATTGATAACAAACTCACCTTTACATGCTATGCATACAAATTTATCAAATTCAGACTTCTTCCTCGACAGAGATCCCTTCATTCTAGTGCAGCGCTTCTTCCCATGGTGGACCCAGCAGCTGCAGGCGCTACACTGAATTGAGTTTGCACCCACCCCTTTTCTGCATATTGCGCATGGGTATGCACCACTTTTTTCTAAGTTTCCAAGCCCTAATCTGCTGTGAATATCCTAGGTTTTATTTATATTAACTCTTAATCCTTTACTTGCCATGCCCTCTCTCCATCTTCTGAATATTGGCCTCGGTATCCCGCACACTATCTATGATAAGTACTAGGTCATCTGCGTATAGCAGTTCCCATGGGAGCCCAACTATAAAATCTGCAGACAGTGCCTCCAGAACCATAACAAAGAGGAGGGGACATAACACAGAGCCCTGGTGGACACTTAACTCGCACTGTAATCTGCTCACTCAGTACACCTTTCACCCTCACTGGCATTCGTGAGTCCTCGTATATCTTCATTATCACACGCACCAACCACTCCTCTATGCCAAGTTTTCCCATAGCCCACTGTACAACATCTCTGGGCATCCTAGCTATCAAAAGTCTTCCCAAGGTCTACAAACACAAAGTAGAGATCCCTATCTTTAAGTGAATATCTCTCCTGCAGCTGCCTGACTCTTAACCCGTTGAGTACCAGAAGATACAGTAATAAAAGTCACCAGCAGTCCCAAGCACTGTGGCCAAAATGACAGGAGAGACCACCTTTCAACCTCCAGATATGAAGCAAGACTGGCTCTCTCACCCTTCAGTGGGTCTTATATAAGCTGAGAGAAAAAAACAAAACAAAAAAAGTACAGGGTTGTACAGGCAGTTACAAGGAAAGTACATTACTGACGGCTATATCCGTCGCTGGGACTGGGCCCGGAGTTACTTATCTACTGACGGCTATAATCGTCACTGGGATTGGAGGGGTTAAGATAGCATAGATTGTACCACATACTGGCATAAAATTGAACTGCATATCGTTGATAGAAATGCTTTCCCTGATCATGTTTTTAAAGACTCTCTTGCAGACCTTCATGACTTGATCAAGCATTTTCAGGCCTCTATAATTTCCTCTATATAATGAATTCCCCTTACCCTATATATGTTTACTATTGCACTTTTATGACATTCATCAGGGATTCCTTCCTCTCTAAATGATGGAATTTATTAGCTCAGAGACCAGTCTCACTCCAATGTCACCCGAGGCTTTTACCATCTCAGCGACAATGCCAGAGCACCCTGCAGCTTTTCTATCCTTAATTTTATTTATTGCGCTGCTTACAACAGATGGCGCTGTCAATGGGGGGGGGGGGGGGGCAGCCAAGTATAATCTTTTCATTACCAAGCTGCTTTCTATTCCACTCAAACTCCACGTTGAGTAATCATTCGTAGTGTACCTTCCAAGCATCACTGATTTCTCTATCAGCGTAAACAATTGTCCCATTATAATTTCTGACTTTCAATTGTTTACATTTTTCCGGCAATGTTTCTGGAATCTTTTGCATTAATTTTGGTATCGGAAACTACACTGACAATAAATTAATTTAAGTAGTGGTGGGCTGGTTCTATCAGAGTAATGGTTGGTGTCCTTTACTTCCCATAGCCATTTCTGACTTTACCTTTTTCATCATTCGTTTGTCTTATCTATTTTGTCAAGAGTGGTGAAGGCAGTGGGGCCCTAATGTTGTACCCCATGGTTCCCCGCCACTATCTCGCTCTCACAGCCCACTGACCAAAATCGGCCTTTCTCTCTCTGGCATAGGGATACGGCGACTCCATCGGTTCTTCACACAAGGTCCCCTTTATGTGGCTTGAAATGAGAAACGGATGTTTATTGAGCTCATTAAAAAGCTTATATTTGCTTAACAATGCCATCCAAGATCAACAGCTAGGAACAATAAGTATTGTAAGTGACATTGTTGGCCCCTGGCATGATTTTGGATTGTCTGCAATGGCCCATATACTGTATAGCTATATAACCTCTAAACGGCGAAGCTATGGTAGTTCAAAGGGTACCGTCATGCGAAGGTAGCCTATTTGGTTCAATTCTGACGAAAATCGTCATATTAACCATATAATATCATTATAATTATATTATCCATATGCTCCTATTTTACTTTTAATATGAACATATTAACACTTAAAAGAAATAAAAGATGTGGGAATAGCATTTGGGGGGAGAAAAAGATGTAATATTGCCGCCCGGTCGTATCATGAGACGAGAGCCCGAGCGGCGTACACCCTCCCTCTCCAACCTCCAGTGCGACACTGAGCCTTGCAATAGAAGTCTCTGTGGTTGTAAGGATCTCTATAGCTGCCTCGCCCGTGTTACATAGACCGCGTGAGGGAAATTCACGCGGAAAATTACCCGATAAAAGGGGGAATAAGAGGAAAAATACCTGATAATTGAGGAGGGGGGAGGGGGGGGGGGCACATATGGAGGAGTGGTAGAAAGTAATGGAGGGGAATGATCTCACCTAATCACAAATTGATTTGTTTTGAGTGCCACTGGAGTGTTTACGAGTTTTTGTTTATGCTCTGGATCTATTGCACCACAAAAACCTCTATAGAGGACGGTTGCCATTTATGAGTTAAGCGAATCGGACAAAGATGTCAGACATGGTGCTGCTCTGAACTCGCCTATTTCCATAGGTTGTTATTGGTAATGATCAGATGGAATAATATATATTTTATTTGTGTTTTATACAAAATATATTTTACAGCACTAAGTCAAGTAATACAAGAATAAATAGCTAATTTTACTATAATCTTACTATGCTAAGTATAATACTGATAAATGAAGAAACAATGAATCATATATTCGATTGCCTCTATATTTGATATCCACAACAGTAACAATATACACATTCAAGATAAGCAATGAACTCTTTGCTCGATTGCTCATATACTGTGTATCAAAAGATATATAGTTAAAAGAAAAACAAAATATCTACAAGATTAATATAGGCTACATTGTGTTTATCTTGAATGCTGCTTTACCTACAATATTTAACCCATACAGCGTCACCGTAGTATGTAAAACTGCGTAGATAAAATTCACTGCCGGTGTTATCGTAGTATCTAAAGTGTGAGGGGTTATTTTAGGATTTTGATATCTTACTTCAACTTTTAGTAGCCAAACTCGGTTGGATACTAAACCGGTCTTCTCACAAAAATTCCAAGCCCCCACTGCTGGGATTGAACTCTGGACTACTCAGTAACAAGACTGGCTCTTTAGCCACTGAGTCAATAGAGATACTCCAAATTCCCACAGCCATCAACTGAAGGGCTTCAGCTCCAGAAAGACTGTGGTCAGAAAACAAAATTATAGTACTATATACGATTCTGAAACGGTCACATTACTCAGGCACAAATGCAGTCAGTCGGGGGTTCATGGCAAGATATTTGTCTATCTATCTATCTATTGCCTGACGCCGTGATCCCCGAAGGGGTGGCCACGAACGAACCGCACCCATGCACCTCTGTCCCCAGTCAGTCGACGCCCCTCGCCCCAACCAGCACCGCCTTCGTTCATATATTTCCTCACTCCATCCTTCCACCTCTCTATCGGTCTACCTCTCCCTCTCTGTCCCTCCACCTCGCTCTCATACACCCTCTTAGTCATGCTCTCGCTTTTCATACGTTCCATATGGCCGAACCATCTCAAGTTGTTCCTTTTCACACTTTCCAGCACATCTACCTCCACACCACACCTCCTTCTTACTTCCTCATTAGTCTGCCTTTCCCTCCATGTAACTCCGCACGCACTTCTTAAGTAATTCATTTCCACTGCTCTCACTCTTGGTCTGAGTCTCTCAACCAACGTCCATGCTTCGCTTCCGTAAGTCAGTGTCGGGATTACCACACTGTCATAGCAAAGACTTCTTCACTTCCATACTGACCACCCTATTTCTTGTTACTGCTTTCAGCGTTCCTACAACCCTCTTCCCCTGTTGTACCCTCTCCCGCACTTCTTCATCCATAGTCCCATCTTTACTCAACACACTGCCCAGATACTTAAAAGAGTTGACGATCTCCATAGCCTGACCGTTCAGCTTCACCTCACACTCTGTGACTTCACCCCTTTCGAAGACCATAACCTTGCTCTTCCCCACATTTACCTTCAAATTCCGTTTTTCGCACACTGTTCCAAACTCATTTACCAGACCCTGCAACTCCCATTCATTATCACTCATCAGAACTGTATCATCCGCAAACAGCAGTATAGGTAGCTTCCATTCAATTCCCTCCCTTTTCAGCGATACACCAACATCCACTGCTCTTGATAGTATTTCTTTCATAACTCCATCCATATATACAGGAAACAACCACGGGGACATCACACACCCCTGTTTCAAACCAACATATTTGTCAAGGCGATATTTATAATCACTATAACTCATTAATGGAATATGTTTCTTAACACCTTACGAGCGGCCTATGCGGTTTATTTATGTGTACCGCACAGCGGGGTGTTTTTAGCCAAAATAGGGCTGTTTACGTGATCATTTTCATGCCTAAATAAGACCCAGAACGTAAAACAAGTACCTATCCCTGAAAGGGCATAAACAGAGCTTTCGAATGACACCATAACGATCCTTGTATGATGGATAGTTTTCTTGCAATAACCGTGCAACGCGAGTGCAAAAAGCAGGTAATTCGGTACTTTCAGTACATAATTGAGTATGTAGCGAGTGAGAGAGGGAGGAGGGAGCTGAGATTTGTGTCAGTAGGTTCGCCGCGGTGGTCTGGAGCAGTCATACGCTCGCTAGTCTCCTGCCACCACTTGTCTCTCTCTCTCAGCCACATTACGTGCTGAAATTGCCACTCGAGTTATGTCGAGCGCCGCCACATAGTCCAGCTTTATTTAACTCGACTTATGTTGCTCGCCGCTAATTAAGGGTTAAAATTAGTTCACACAAGTGTTCTTACCTATGAATGAATGTTTACCTACGAATATATTATAGGTTTGACTCCTGCAAGGAGATAAAGAAAACCTAATATTTAGTAGTGGCCCCGTAATCATTGACGATTATGCCTATTACATAAGGCTACCTCTTCAAACGCTCATAAGCGTAGTTTGAATCTACCGCCGCAGAGCTCAGAGGAACCTTCATCATAAGCACACGCAAAATCACTCATGGTTCGTCTTTATGAATGGGTTCTCACTACGAAAAAACTTCGTAACAAATAAAAAATATAAATAAAATAAGAATAACTATTCATAAGCTTTCCATATTCCGTGGATGTACTTCTGTGGATTCTTGGACCAGACGCTGACTAGCACATTGTTCCGCCTTCACTGACATATCAAGTATACCAAAATCCTTAATACATCAACGAATGGGAAGGGGATGGTCGGGAGGGCCCCAGTCGTCAATGATTACGGGGCCACTTCTAAATATTAGGTTTTCTTTATCTCCTTGCAGGAGTCAAACCTATAATTTATTAGTGGACCCTCAATCATTGACGATTATGCCTGATATCTAAGACTGGAGGGGGATATTCGTAATCATATCATAACCATTGCAAATAGAATAGGCAGATAATCAAACAACCACATAGTATTCTTACTTTGTAAAAATAATATATTTATGTATACACTTTATACAACATATAAAAAGGGGTACAAGCAGGGGCGTGCTTGAAGAAGCCTGCTTGAGGAAAAAGGGTAACTATGAGAATCTGTTCACAGATCTGAAAGTTAAAGGCACCCCACTTAAATTAAGTGGTAAAAAATAAAACTTTATGTTTACATGTGCACATATAAACCCCATTATTCTAATGTGTATATTCCTTAAAATTAGACACAAAAAATAGAATAAATTCTTGTACTATCGCAGATGTACTTACTAAAATGCTACTCGTAGTTGCAACTACCGAGAACTCTTAAAATTAAATTGCTTCAACAGTGTATCCCACTTAACCCGTACAGCCCCAGCGACGCGCCTGACGCGTCGGCGATGTATGTAACGCACAGCCCCAGAGACGCGCCTGGCGCGTCACCCTAATTGCGCCGACCGTGACCTCAGGTGTAGCCACTCAAGAGGGCTCAGATTTGTATGGGAACTGTGTACGTATCCCACGCAACCGTGCCGATGGTTGAAAACTCTCAAAGTCCACGTGCGTGCGCGCGAGCGCGCAATAACCTGGTTTTTTGGGATAATTGCCTTCAATTTTTTACTCTTGTAAAATCCATTTTCGGGGGCTCTGTAGGACCATTTTTTAAGCTTTTTGAGCGATTTTTCGTGGTTTTTCCTTCATTCCTAACCCATTCGCTATTGTTTCTGGAATAAAACCATTTTTTGAAAACCGGCCGGGTTCTGGTGCGCAAACATTACAAAACTAGCCGGGGCTCCACGGGAGAAACAATTGTTGTACTACATCCATTGTACCTCAACAACATTTCCGTAGTCATTACTACAGAGAAATTTTAATCACAACATTTATACATTGTATCACAGCTCGTATACTCTGTACATATCCTCCGGCGGAGTCTAGGGTGTCTTATGTTTCACTGACTGCACCCCCCCCCCCCCTCTTTCTTAACCTAAACAATTAGTGATTTAGAGACCCATCTAGACCCTTTGCCGTAAAGCTACACATGACATTGATGGTTTGTCTAGTGCTACCGACAGGTATCGAGTCAAAAAACGTATGATTTGAAGCCCATAGTTGAGTAGTAGCTGTCTTCAACAGATTTTTGTTTTAAGAAAACGTAAAGATACTGCCCAATTGCGTAAATCGTTGGCCCTACCCACTACGCCGGGATTACTCTCTTTAAAGACTTCTACTAGCAGAGAAGCCATTTTACGTTTCATTAATCTTTTACCTGTACTCGATACCCATAAAGCACCTTGTTGGTTAAGAGGTGCCACTCTCATATATTTGGTTAAAGCTTGTACAGGACACAAAATATGGTGCACTTTACACCGTTTCAACGCCGGTACCGTGAACTCTGAGAAAACATGTTCACTATGTTCATTCTTGGCGATGAACCCTGGGGAAGGTGCAATATGAATGCAATCATTTAGTCTACCAAACCTTATGCAATTAGGGGTGTTGCTCATCGCCGCCAGCTCAGACACCCTGTTACCAGTTGCCAAAGCCATAAGGAACACAGCCTTTTTTAATAGCAATTAAAAATATGCCGTATTCTGATACAGACGGGAATGAAGCAAAGATAACGCTTTGTCAAGAGACCAGGTAGGCATGAGCTGACGGGGAGGTGGGCGGAGTTTGAAGCATGCTCTCATGAAACCTGTTTCTTCCGCTTGTGGTATGGTTAGACCTGTAAGGTCAAAGAATGGCACCCTGATAGCTGTTAAGTGATTTTTTAGAGTCACTACAGATAGACGTTTCTGTTCAAACAAATAGTTTAAATAATTAAAAACTAATGCCACCGAAGGTACTGTCTGTTCTGTTCTAACTATCCAAGAAGTAAAGGACTGCCAATGAGATTAATATTGCCTCTTGGTAGATTGTGTGTACTGATTCATAAATTTATCTGTCACGTTTCTACCATACGGCGTTAGCCACTTGGCCTCCTGAATGTCCACAATGCAAAAGTCAGCGAGGTCTCTAGGTTTCTGAATGGGACCAAAGCCCTTGACCCTGATGCCCGAGGTTTGACTGAAAGCCCCAATCTATCATCCCTGACGCATCCGTGTCCACCCATACCGTCGGCGGAGGAGAGGTCCATGACATGACTGAGTGCAACATTTCCCTCTTCTCCCAGACCACTAGTAAGCTGTGTATTAATGTTGGGATAGGCCATAATGTTCCTGCCGGTAATAGTGGGAAATATTTGTTGCCCTCCAAGATTAAACGTTTGACTTTCAACCGGCCCAACTTCACAGTTAGTTGAACCCAGTTGAGAGAACCGACTAGAGATTCCCAGAGTCTCCGTGTCGTAGTCAGACTGTGGAGAAACATAAACAGTTTTTTGCGAAATCTGTTTCGATTGTCCACACTCTGACTCAGAGTGAGAGATGCTGTGTCCCAGACCAGCCCTATCCACTGAATTACTCGTGAGGGAACAAGGTTTCGACTTTACTAAGTTGACCTTGAATCCTAGAGATTTGACATGGTTTAACGTAATGTTGACATGAGTGTTGCATAACTTTTCTGTCTCTGCAACCACCAGCCAGTTGTCTAGATACCACAAGATCCTGATCCCCTGTTCTAAAATGGGCATCAGGGCTTGCCAGACTAATTTTGTGAATATGCGTGGCGCTAGGTTCAATCCAAACGGCATCCTTTGAAAGACATAAGTCTGATGCATTATTCTTAACGCCAGAAATTTTTTGAAATCTCTCGTTTACCGGGACGTGCCAATACGCGTCTGTCAGGTCTAATGAACACATCCACCCTCCCGGCGGAAGTGTTAACTTGATTTGATTCACTGTCAGCATCCTGAAGGACACGTTGTGAATGTGGAGATTCAAATAAGACAGGTCTACGACCGGTCTCATCTGAATACTGTCCCTTTTTGGTACTAGAAATAGTTTGGATGTAAACACCGGGTAAGTCGGGGGGGACTGGGATAATGACACTCTTGGTAATCATCTCCTGAACTAGTGACTCCACCTCTAAAGAAACATGATTGGCCTTTGTCGGCTGACGTAAGCAAGGTCGCCGGAGCCACTGCCAAGTGATGCCTTTGCGTACCACAGTCCTCGCCCATGTTCTTAATGGCCATGCTTGATGACACGCCCGGAATGACCCAGTTAGCAGACTGGGGTTCGCCGGCTGGACCACCATCTGTTCCAACACGCCTTTGACTGGCCCCGGTAGTGAGAGAGACCTTAGTTTATTGCTGGTGGTGGTGTACCCTGGGACAACTGGCCGGGTTTGGCTGGAGGTGGGCCCTGACCTGGTCGTTGGTGAAACCTGTGGCCTTTACCTGAGAATTTACACTGTTGATACCTGAACTGAGCCTGACCCTGGGTGGAAGGGGACTTTGGCTGATGAAAAGGCTTAGACCCACTAGCTTGAGCTTTCGAAACTGGTTTGGGTTTAGGGAAAGTGAAGGTAGGCTTCTTAGGTTGAGAGGGACTTTGTTTGAATACTTGTGCCATATTGAAAACAGTCTTCCAAACTGCTGGGGAAATCAAAGGAGTTAGAACTGGAGACAGAACTACTTGGCTTGCAATACGGTCAGGAAGTTTCTTCACTAAGAACATCCTCAGATCCTGCCTTGCTCGAACTGCCTCTAAAAAGGCTGTCCGAATATCTCCTAAAGACTGAATGGAAGTTTGGAGAAGCAAGCGCCGGGAAAGTTCAATGGCCTTCCTGACTTCCGCAGCTTCGATCGCCTGAGAAGAGCGTAACATAGACTTTGTTACTTGCTGGGTAACAATATATTGCGAAAACAGTCTAAACGCTTTTCCTCTTAACCTAAACTCGCGGTCTAGGTGAGCTGGGGAAGGCGTGCTAAAAGGATCTTTTAATTCGCACAAATTGATAAGTATGGTTTTCTTGAGGGATTTGGTGAGAAGATGTTGAAATGAAAGTAGTGGCAAAATTTTGAGCCTCTGTTTCCCATTCCACCCAAGGTCCCGTACCCAACTGCCCCACCTGCAAGACTGGATTAGAGGCTGAGTCTGTGATCGGAAACATATCCAACTCCGGCGTCAAAGCAGAAAGTGCCTTGATGTCGTTAAAGCCATCATTCTTAGTCCAGTCAGAAAATAGCTTTGAAGCTGAGGCAGGGGGTAGGGCTGGTGTTGATGCACACACAAAGAGTTATGGTTATAATAACTTGGAATGGCCTTAATATGAACATCTAAAACATTTCCTTGACTATCCAATGCTCTGAGTTTTCTAGACTTATTGCCTTGGATTACCCACTCATGTGGTACAGGGAGCTCCCCCGAAATAGTAGCTTGTGCTGCCTCTGGCTTAGGTAACATTGCTACCCATGACTCATCAGGCCTGTATAAAAGAGGCATAGCTCCTTTTTTGACTGGTGCCTTGTCTAAAGGGGGGGGGGGGGGGGGAGTTATGTCTGATATGACTCGCACATTGGAAGTAGTGAGAGCTGCTGTGCCTGGCACATTGGAAATTGGATCTGACACAAGAGGAGGGTTAGGTATTTTAGCTAAAGCAATGGATGTAGCCAGAGGTCGAACATTCGTCGACGTCGCGGGAGCTCCCATACCAACTGTAGGAGTTTCCGGCGTAGGGCCAAAGAACTTATTAAGTGCATTTAATAGTAATCCATCAATCCCTTCTGTAGTTACATACCTAGCAGATCACGAACTCCGTGGAGATTCGACAGTACCCTGAGAGTCATCTAGATGGTGACCTGACTCTTCAACTTCCATCTCTGAGACCAGAGAACGCTGTTCTTCATCCCTTAAGTCAGGCCTATCATGGGAAGATCCCGCCAAAGCCGGGACCTCCACATGCCGCCATGTTAAATCTGGGATAGAAGATGGTACATCGGCATCCCGGTGGACGTCAGCCACTACTTGAGTCACAAAAGGATGTGTTCTGTCCTGCCTGGGCTGTGAGTATCGCCATACACCTTGGCTGTGGCTGTTACTCGCTTGCGAGCTTGGTATACTCTCCAATTGGGAGCCCTCACCCGAGCACCCTAGAGGTTTATAGTTTCTGTAAGATACTTCTAAATCTGAGGCTGACCACGTGACCTGGTAGAAAAAGCATGACTATCAGGTGATGAAATGTCCGCCGGGGCATCCTCCACCACATTCTCTGACTCCACCCCCGACCTGTCAGATTGGACGTTAGACTTGGTGGGGGTAGAGGCTGACCTTGATTTGGGCCTCGTCGCCGTTGCCGAGGGTGACGGTGAGCGAGGCCTCTTAGATTTGCCGGGGGAGGGTGTGGTAACCTGTCCCCGCCCAGTCTCTGAGGTCTTACGTGCACGTATCTTACACTTAGGGGGGGCATGTTTGATAATTAAAAGCTCCCAAAGCTCAAGGTTATCACATTGCAATGCTTTAAGTGCTACATTCGTTGAATAAGTAGCGAGAAGTTGTTTCACTTCTTGCAAAGCCACCGCCGCAGTATTATCCTTTTGAATTAAAACTTTAACACTTAACCTCTGAACTGCGCATGGGGGTAATTAGAAACGTCTGCCTGTGCGCATGTATTTGAGCTGTTTCCATCACTAAAATATTCATTTTACCATAAATAGCATTAATGCTTATCCATATGCGCCTATTATAGGTTGATTATAAAGGTATTAACCTGTTACAACAATAAAACGAGTGAAAACAGCGTTTGGATGGTCAAAATCGGCGATACAGGCCGCGAGTTACATAATGTATGGCTGAGGCAACCTCCTTACCCGCCAATTTCCCCCAAGGCCACTGAGACACTGTCGATCGATACTCTCTCTCTCTCTTGCACTCGCTTGCTAACAGTGATGACAATGCCCTGCTTGCAACTCGCTAATGTTAGCACGAAAATATACCTCAGAATAAGGGAATAACAGGGAAAATAGGTGATAACTGAAGGAAGGGAGGAAAGTGGGGAAGGAGGGGAGGTAGAGGACTGATATTTTGCATGGCCCAAGGGCAAACATTTTTTTTTTTGTTTTTTTTTTTTTTTTTCTCTGACTCTTAAGAGTCTTCCCGCAGTCCGCCGGGGGAACTCTTAATAGTCTTCCCGCAGTTCCTGGGTTAAGAGGTTACAAATAGTGCAATTCTTTGTCACCCAATTCCCCCGTGACCGATCGAGGCATTTAACACATTTAATGCAAAGCTTGTGTGCAAAAATAGGGATACCTGAGCATAACGGCGTTGAACATAAAGCAATGAGAGGTTCTAGTGCCGACATGACAGAGACTGGTGGAAATCTACCCCACCCCCGGGATCTACCTGGTCATCTGGCGCCACGCCTGTACTCCGCCCTGGAAAGAGAAAATTTCCAGGAATTATTGCTCATAAGGTTACCCCAAAATGTTTCAAAAACATGTGTCACAAAACCGCTGGTCAACGAACCGTAGCCCTCAACCACTACTTTTCGTTTTCCTTTAGTTTCATATTAAAGATTTCAGCATATCTTTACCTGTCCAAAAGATTTAAGCAGATCTTCTGAATCTTCATAAAGATGAAGCATATTTTTATTAATGATGAAGTCTTTCAAATATCCCTTTACACTTGAAACACTAGTAAGATTCAGGCATCTTTTTATCCCATAAAAAGTCTAAGCCTATCTTAATCTCTAATCCGACTTCTCCCAGAAGCCCTCATAGATCGCCGTCTTGAAGGCCGTGATACCCTATTGTATCAATCAATTGTTTGGCAAACCATAGCGAATTGCAAATCCGTTAATATAACCACCCGAAGGTACAACCGCCGGGTTTTATATTAAATGTCAAACCAATTGTACCTGCCCCAGACCTCTTTGTAAAAAGGTCGCCGGGAGGGAAAGACCAATCAAACAAACAGCATTGTTTCAATGGCTTTGAAAAGCCGAGAAAACCATATCCAACAGGTGTCAGCATGATCACCTAGATAAATGTGTGGAGCCCACCTCGCCGGGAAAAACACAGGAAGCCTGATCACAGGCTCGACCACAGAGAACGCAGTTTCTGATGAGCCCTCAAGCTACCAAACTCGCCGAGGTAACTACCGATTTTAACCAACTTGACTAAAACCCGGTAAACAAAACGGCTTTCTCGGTGCAATCGAGAAAAACCGCCGGAAAGGCAACCCACACCAATCAGAACGCAATCTGATAAACATAATCAGACCCACAGTCCGTAGCTCCTGGATCAGTCAATCACAACTAATTCAGGACACACATGACACATGAATAAAAAATTTATCATAATAAACAATGAAAACGCTTGCATATGTGAAAAAACTATGAGTGGCTGGCTAGGCCCAGTGAAAACGGAATAAACACATAATGACGTCGAAACACAATCGAAAAGCACTCCATCCCACCAAAACTGGAACAGCCGCCACATCAAGATCGTAGAAAAAAACCCGGGTAAGGGTAACACTGACTCGGGACCCAGAAAGAACTCCACTACGTGAAGAAAAAACACCAGGAACGTCAGTATAAAACAAAATAGGCTACTCCATCTGAAAGATAGCTAGAAGCCCGACATCGCGTAGTTAAAGCCTCCTAACAAGCTAGGACTAAAGATGGCTAAACACGAAAAACAGTTTCAGAGCGTCCTCAACTCGGCCACGAGGGTCCGTCCGAAATAGACGCCCCAACAAAAACGACCCAAAATACACTTGTTCTGCGAGAAAAACCACCCATGACACCCCTGCTAAGCTAATCCTAACCTTACTCAAGACATCCCAGAGTAAACAAATGAGAAAAAACTCACTAGGGACGCAAGAATGCGGAATCAAAGCGGAGCACTGTGGGGAACACGTCCGGGTGGGGTGAACGCAGAGCAAGGAAGGCGGAACAATGCGCTAGTCAGCGTCTGGTCCAAGAATCCACAGAAGTACATCCACGGAATATGGAAAGCTTATGAATAGTTATTCTTATTTTATTTTTATTTTTTATTTGTTACGAAGTTTTTTCGTAGTGAGAACCCAATCATAAAGACGAACCATGAGTAATTTTGCGTGTGCTTATGATGAAGGTTCCTCTGAGCTCTGCGGCGGTAGATTCAAACTACGCTTATGAGCATTTGAAGAGGTAGCCTTATGTAATAGGCATAATCGTCAATGATGGAGGGGCCACTAATAAATAGTGGGGAATTAAGAAGCAGGCTTCTTAATTGTGGTGTTCCCCACCTCTTAAGACTAGTCAGCCAGTATGTTAAAATGGTTTTAACGTGTCTATCCTACCGGGCTTTGAATGTGGCTATTGTTGGGGCGGTCACTACACTCTAAGAAAGTGCTTTATAATAACTGGCAACTCTGATGGAGAACCAGTTGCCTTTTAATGTTGTCCTCCAGTGGTCCGGCTTCAACAGCTTGTGAGAGTGCCCTCTCAATCCATTTCCGTTCATCTAGAAGAAAGGAGAGTAGGGGATGTCCTCAAATCCGTGTAGTACCTTGTAAGTCTCGATCATGTCTCCCCTGATGCTTCCTTCCTGCAGTGTTTGAAGATCTAGGTGTCGACATCTCTTCTCGAAAGGCAGCTGGGCCAACTCTGGGACTAGCTTTGTCACTTCCCTCTGTACTTGCTCGAGTAACTGGATGTCCCGTATCAAGTTTGGAGACCAGGACTGAGCTCCAATGTCTAGAATCGGCGAACCATGGAGATATATAGTGGTACCAGTATATCTTTGCTGAGCACAGAGAAGTTTCTTTTGACAATCCCTAGTCAACTGTTGGCTTTTGCAGAAATCTTGGCAAAGTGGGAAGAGGACTTAAGGTTGTTTGACACACTGAGGAGCTCGGGTCAGTCCCCTCCTCCACTCTTCCTCTATTTTTTTTTTTTTTTTCTATGTGAATGAGGGTGACAAAAGGCATAACTGCCTGCAGCGAGTGCCTCCCCCAGATTTCAAAGAGTAACAGGGCCGAAATCAAGGGACGTTCGAGCTAAAATGCCTGGACACACAGAGTTTGAAGCAATTTAAGTCATAGGAAGAGGGAAAGACTGATTCTGTGAGAGAGTTCCAGAGCTTGGCAGTTGAATGGAGAAAAGTGAGAATAGCATTTCACTCTTGGTTTGGAAATTAAGTTGCACAGAGTAGGGGTGGGATTGTGTTGCAAGGCGGGTACTACGTACCCTACGTAGAGGAGGTGGTATACACTGGGAAAGCTCCGAGGAACACTGATTATTATAGTAGCGATAGAATAGCGAGAGAGGTGCAACATTGCGGCGAAGAGAGAGAGATTGCAGAGAGTTGGTGAGTGGACGGGAGTTAATGATACGAAAGGCTTTTCTTTCTACTTTATCTAGGAGTGCGGTATGAGAGGATCCTCCCCACACATGTGAACAATACTCAATACAAGGACGCACTGCGCCCCTGTACAGAGCAAGAAGATGCACAGGGGTAAAGAACCCCTTGAGGCGGTTGAGCACACCCAGCTTCTGGGAGGCTGCCTTAGCGAGACTGGTAATATGGTCTTTCCAAATGAGAGCAGAAGAAAAAGAGACACCGAGAACATTGAGAGAAGACGAAGGGTTGATTTTTGTATTGTTGAAGAATAAGGGATAGTCCTCTGGAGGTTCCTGATGGGTAGTAAGATGGATAAATTGAGTTTTGGAAGCATTAAATGCAACAAGGTTTTCTCTACCCCAATTGGAAATAGTAGCTAGATCAGAAGATAAGCATTTTATGGCCTATGGTGTGATAGAGCTCTCCCTGGGATAGGGTTGTCTCTGGTGTTCTTGGGTTTGTTTGTCCCTACCTGACTCTGGCTCAGTAGTTTGTTCGTCCCTACCAGACTCTGACTCAGTAGTTTTCTCTGGTGTTAGCAGTCCCCTTGGTATCTGTGTAGGAATCGGTTTTTACACCATACCCGAAAGAGGATTTTTGGAGCTCCGATCTTACTCTCAACCAACTGAACAATTTTACCAACACACCTAAACTTCGTTAGATGCGGGAATAGCCTCCCGAAAATATCAAGCCCTGGCATGGGCTTGAACTCGGGACCCTTGGGTTGTGAGGCAAACACCAGTTAGACCAATAGAGATATCCCCCTTGGCCTGGTCGGCTCAAGGTATTTCCGCATCCGGTTCTGTTTAGGCTAACCTATTTTCACTGACTTTACACTACTTCACCTTCCGGGAAGCGAAGGCTCCGAACGAACAGAGAGGAACAAGCCTGAGCCGAAACGACCGTGAATCCGTCAGATAGACGATAGGGAATGGTGAGTCAACTTCATTGAGCGGCGCACACACAAGGCACCTTGTGCTACACAGGCACACTAACGGCCCAGTTGGCAACTCGCTTGAGCGGCCGGCAACTCCACAACCCAACCCAACCCAAGCCTCACTACACCCCCTGTTCTCTCCTATCCCCTTCCTTGTCCTGTAGGAATTGGATTTTACACCATACCCGAAAGAGGATTTATGGAGCTCCGATCTTACTCTCAACCATCTGAACAATTTTACCAGTACACCTAAACTTCATTAGATGCGGGAATAGCCTCACGAAAATATGCCAGGGCCTGGGATTGAACTCGGGACCCTTGGGCTATGAGGCGAACACTCTACCAGTGTCACCAAGAAAGATATCTCTCTTGGCAAGGTCGGTTCAAGTTATTTCCGCATCCGGTCTGTTATAGGCTAACCTATTTTCACTGACTTTACATCTGAAAGGGATGTTTCCGGGTGGATGGGACTCGACAGCCTTGGTGGGCAACCCATCTAGGGGAATAAACCCTAAACAAATTACCGATGGGCGACATGCTAATCGGTGTCACTTGCAGGTGGCGATCTTTGTAACAGATAGATAGATAGATATGATGCCCAGATCCTTCTCCTGCGTTGAGTTTTCCAACGTTGTCCCCTTCAACTAGTACTCTGCCTGCTGGTTGTCATGGCCAACATGCATGGTCTTGCACTTACCAACATTAAAAGACAGCAGCCACTTCTTGCTCCAGCTGCCTAGACGCTTCATGTCGCGCTGTCGGGTTTCGACATCATCTTCGGTCGTGATGATCTTGTAGATTTTTGCATCATCTGCAAACAAGCTGGCTGCTGACTCAAGATCGTTGACTAGATCATTAAAATAAACAAGGAAGAGTACTGGTCTGAGCAAGGGAACTCCACTTATAATGGATAACCACTCTGATGCCGAAATCCTGATGTTCACCCGGTGGTACCTATCAGTAAGAAAGCTCTTAGTCCACTGCAATATTTTTCCTCCTATGCACAATGCCTACAGCTTGATGTTCAGCCTTTGATGGGGAACTCGGTCGAACGCTTTTTCACAGTCCAGGTAATTACTGTCAACGCATTGCCCTTTATCCACAGCATTGACCAGGTCATCCAGGTAACATAGCATGTTGATGAGGCAACTCCATTTACTCCTGATGTCATGTTGTGCATCACTAATTATGTTCTCTGATAAGTGATTCACAATATCTTCAAGAATGATGCCCTCAAGCAACTTTGACGCTATGCTGGTTAGTTACACTGGTCTATAGTTAAGGGGTTCTGCTTTGCTGCCTTTCTTGAAGAACGTCGATATTATCACCCTTCTCTGGTCACTCAGGACAAACCCCAGTATCCAAGGATGTTCGAAATACGTCCAAGAGTGGAAACATTCAGAAGCTGCCAAACCAGAGTTACTAAAAAAAGTTCCCTTGAAAATTTATCTCGTGTGAATCAGTCTTGGGACAGGTTGACCACCCAATTCCAATAAATATAGTGGCTATCATAATGTACAACGGCTATCATAATTTATAACGTTACTTATACTTGTATAATTATGAACTTCGTATTCAGCTTTGGAGCCTTGGTTTACTTAAACAATCATGACTTCTTATGACAGGAATAAGAGAAGAACAGCACAGCAATGTAACATTAATGTATCAGGGATAAAGCCAGCGATCAGGAATTAATTAAGAAAATTAAACTTTTGCTCACTTATATCTCTTATATCTTAATCACATCCTGGGACTATTTACCAGGCCGCTCATATTCCCCTCTACTTAATCAGAGAAAGGAACAGCCCACCAATAGAAATGATTGGCTAGTTCACCAGAATAAGACAACAAGAGGACAGAGTGGACTGTAGAAATGAGACAAAGATGGTTGTAGTTGATCAAGCCACTACTGCAGCCTTGGAACTTTTTGTAGGCCGCTCGTATCCTCCTCTGATCTTGTCGAGGTGAGAGCCGATGCAGGGCAGCAGCAGCGGCACCTTCAGTAGCAGCGTCAGGAAGCACAGGGGTACCAAGATCTGTCGAGAGGCATTCAGTAATAACCCTTTTAATATTATGATGCTTTTATTTTATTCTGGCTATCTGTAGATGACATTTATGTAGTTTAAGAAGAGTCTATGAGAGACGATTTATCAAATTTAGGAAGAATTTATGGTTTGAATTCGATATATAGGCTACCTATGGTCTTAACTGTGCTCCACGCAGTAAGGTCCTCCAAGAAAAGCCTACATGCTTATGCTTATGCTCTAACTTAATTTTATAGTACAGGATATGAGATTGGCAAAGCCCTTCCAACAAGTTTACGAATGCAGTCCATAATATTACCCAGGCGATGTTTGTTAAGAAGAACCTATGTATACAAAGGAGTACAAAGGAAGTCAAGCAACAACAGGTCTAGCGACCCCTCGAGGTTACTTGCCCTCTAAATCACTGCTGTTCAAAGAGTCCAACAGTGCTTCAGAGAGGGTAAGGGACAATTGGAAACACTGCCTTAAGACCAATGTCCTTGACAGGGTTAGGAGATGTTAGTAGGGAACAATTTGGGTTAATAACATAACACAATGTATCTGAAAAATAGTCATTCATTTACAAATGCAATCAGTCGTGGGTTTAAGGCAAGGTGCTTGTCTTGGTGATGTTTAAAGGAATCAACAGTGCTGCAGTCTATAACATCTCGAGGAAGCCGATTCCACAAGTTCACAACTCGATTGAAGAAGAAATTCTTAGACTTGTGCGAGTTAAAAGATTTACCAATAATTTTGCAACCATTTCTCCGTGTGTAGGTTGATTGGTCGACCATAAAGTACTTATAAAAGCTCACATTGTCGATGCCTTTGATGATTTTGAAGACTTGAATTAGGTCACCTCTTAATCTGCACTGGGTTAAAGGTATCATTTTAGTAACTCTACGTTGAACTTGTTCAAGTATATCGATATCTTTTTGGTAGTAGGGACACCACGATTGAACGCAATATTCCAGAAGAGGACGGACTAGGGAATTGTAAAGTGTGAAGATTACATCTTTGGATTTATGCTCGAATGACCTGCCTTTGAAGCCAATTATTTTATTTGCCTTCTTAACAACTTTTGAACATAGTTGACTGGGTTTTAGGTTACTCGATATTGTTATTCCCAAATCAGTTTCTCTGTCTACACTCTTAAGCTGAGTGCCATTCATTGAATAGTTTGCTTTCTCATTTGGGAGGTAACTAAGGACTGCGGAGGACCAGCCCAGGTAGTGTTGCACCAATAAGGGTTAAGTTTTGATGTTTGCCAATAATCTTACCTGTACTCTACAGATAATATAGACGCAGTGAGGTCTGTTAATCCTACCTGCATTCCACTGAAAGATGAAGACACAATGACGCTAGCTAAGAAGAGCATCTATGTTGGGCATATTGAGTTCCTTAAACTTGGTTCAAATTATATATGAATATGTCCGATAATATAGGAGGAGGTTGTAGACAGCAGCTATTCAAAATCAAAGAAGTACTCTTGGGGAAAACTTTAGATTTAGTTTAAGGATTGCTAGACGTCCTGTTTCAGCACATGGCCACATTTGTGTCCATTTCTTTCTGTGCCTCAGTTGCACAGAGAGCATTTCTAGCTTGGTCTTAAGATACATAGGCTACACTCTCTAAATTTCTTACATAAAACCATATTCAGTACACTCCTTACACTAACTTAAATAAATTATAATATCTTGAGTCGGCCACCCCCAGTTATGGGGTATGTGCCTGAGTATATACAGTATATACATATATACATGATTTTATGTTGGCGTATGGATGCTGCGACCCCATCACCCGCCACTTCAGTGGTGCTATCAGCATCTGTAGCAGTGGTCCTGTGGTCTCTCTCTTCAGAACACTATTATGTCCAGTGTGGTGCCAGCAAGGGTCCCCGCAGGGGTAAAGCATACCAGTTAGTGAAACTGCTGTCCAACTTAATAAAGATGCAGCGAGGATTGTTAAGATGTAATTGTATGATGGTAATTATGGTCATGTGTGTGGTGAGAAGCAGGACTGAGCACGAGCTAAAATAACACTTCACCACCGAGAGATAAAGTCTATGTTAGCTAATGGTTTTACCTGGTTCCAGTGATGATAAAAATGTAATGAGGTTTGTTCAGGAGAGCAATAGTTCCTCATACTTAATTCAATATATACGTGGCAAGACTCTTAATTGCCACACATTTAAGATTAAGATTTTATTTACCTAAGAAAAAGCCTCTTGTAGTTTATAACTTTACCTGAACTCCACTGATGATGAAGATGCATTTAGGTTTATTAAGAAGCCCCTGAATGTTGGCTACGGTCATGTGTGTGGTGACGAGGACAACCGAGGACCAGCCAAGGTATCGCTGTACCACAGAGAACTCCCGCCACGTCAGACTGGTGGATACAGAAGGCAGCGACGTTATGCCCAGGATCACCAACACTGCCAGCAGTAGCACGCCTGGAGACATTAATTTCGTTATTCAGTAGTATCATCTACAGACAAAATAATTATAGTATATTATTTGGTAAGGTGAAACTGCAAGAAATAATGAGCAACCCACATCCCATATAGTCTATGACCCAGATTCCACAATTTCACAAATTAGTAACATGCAATGTGCCCAAATGAAGTCTAAGCTCCAATAAATGGTTAGTGCTAAGTGATGTAGGTATTGTACTTAATGACCTCGAAATAACATCTCCACAGCAATATGGACAATGACTTGTAGACTACTATATTATTATTACCACTACTACTATTATATAAATACTACTACCTGTACTACTAGTCTACTACTACTACTAAGAATATTTATACAGTATAAAATACGAGAGAAGGCAAAAGAGTCGCGAGACAGCAACAACCTGAAGAAGAAAGAAAGAAAACGGAAAGAACAACAAGAACGCGAAGACGCCAAAAAGATAGAAGGAGAGAGAGACAGAAAATGGGAGATACGCAAGAATGGGAAGCGATACCAAAGCCCCAAGAAATCAGGACAAATGCCATCAGGGAAGTCGCCTCACCACCCAAGGAAAGGTGACACAAACACCACATATCCAAGAAGCTCCATAAATCAGCCAAGAGATGCCGCAGCCCAGAGGAGCCCCGGAGACGAAGTGAGCCAAATAATACCCCAGCCCTGATGCCCGCCAAATTCAAAGGAGAGCGCTTGGACCATTCTCGCTCTATGACATGCTATAGGCGAAACCAGCACAGGGCAGACAGGGAGGAGTTGGAGTAGTTTCCAATTCCTAGGTGCAACATGATATACCCATACCAGGGTCAGTGCAGTCAGACATCATCTAGCCCTATCCAATGTCCTGGTCTAAATCCAATTGCCCATACATGTGCACTGGTCAGCGCAAGAAGATACATAGACTTGGAGCTTCCTAAACTGCCCTACTTGCCTAAAGACAGTAAAGGAGGAATTGTATAATAACGACAAGTTGTCAGTACACTGGCCGTACGAGTCTAGTTATTGTGCAGATCATGGGTAATGACTTAATGCCAGTACACTGGTCCGAGTAGTCTGTTGAGCCCGGTTCTTGAGCTTTAGCTTGCTGCCAGTACACTGGTTCACATAGCCTGCTACAACTCAGTCCCTGGGTATTGACCCAAACCCTACCGAGAAATTGTTAGGTGGACAGTACACTGGTCCGAGCCGCCTAACAGATTCTGTGGCCCTCCCCGATTTGGGTATCGGTAGTTGTCCAGGCTATAAGGACTTCTCCCTTAGTTGAGAGAGGAATTGCTAGGTGGGCAGTACACTGGTCTGCGCTGCCTAGTAATTTCTCTAACCCTCCAGGCTTGGGTAAAGGCTGTCACCAGTACACTGGTCAGTGTGTAGCCTGAGACTTGAGTATAGGAGTTGCTAGATTGCCAGTACACTGGTCCGTGCTCCCTAGTAACTTGTTCGAGCCCTCCCCCCTACCTCTCAACACCTGGATGGTAAGAAGCCAACTCACCGCTGTGTCGACACCGGCTGGGGACGTTGTCGGAGGACCACCCACCATCAACCCTGAGGAAGATCCGTAGATGTTGGACCATGGCACCAGAACGAAGAACTTAACTTGTTGAAGGCTATATAACAGACCTCCCTTCTCACTTGTTAGGCCTCTATATATAAGGATACAAACCACATGTATCTATCGTTATAAAATAGAATATTTTGTACATGAACTCCATGTAAGGTCCAGTATGATAATATTTGACTTTATAGCCACCCACACCTATACAGTGATAAAAACTGGTGATGGGCTGGTCTATCAGAGTGAGAACTGAGCGATCTCTGCCATACCCATAGCTTACTCTGACTGTTTCTTTTACTTATATATTTTCTAGATCTCAAGTGACGGCGTCTCTTCCGTGGATTGACCTCCCAATCTACCAAGATTGGAAGCCAAAGCGTCACATTTTTTCCTTTGCCCCTCAGCTTTCTCTTCATAATTGCTGAGGGGCACAGGGCCCTGGGTGGGGCTTTGGTTTCCCGGGCGTTTTTGTCGCCCTCGTCAGCTCCCCGCCATGGAGTGGCTTCGGTCACCCATGCTTTATTGTGGTCGGCTGGGAGGGTTCTGTGGGGGCGCTCGGTTATGGCCTTAGTCTTGCTCGGGGCCTTGGGGCTGTTCGGCCAGGCAGCTTGGGGAACAACAACAACAACATACAGTGATAAATGTAAAATGAACCCCAGTTACACTATCTTTCCATGCCCAGTGACCAAGTGACTTGTGATTATTTTAGAGTGTTTACGTTTCATTCCATGCTAAATTCGTTCGACAAGTGCTTCCGTGACTTGTTTAAATCTAAGTGCGCTTTTTAGAATACCAATATATCAGTGATAAACTGTTATTCAAGAGACACTCAGTGATTTATTAATATTTGTTGTGTTTAATTTCTTTGCTATTTCAAAGGAGCAGTGTCTTAATACTTACGATTTATCTTAGCTCCGGGGTATATAATTCCATGTCCATGATTTTGTGTATTCTATTTATGCCATTCTATATGTGAACAATTAGCCAAGTAAGCCATCATAAGCTGTTATCTTTACTGATTATAATAACTATAATCCGGCCGGCCGCGGGGAGCAGTTTCGGGAGCCAAACCGTCACAACCATCCCCTGCCCCCTCCCTGGGGGCACGGGTCCTTGGAGCGGCTTCGGTCGCGCCGGGAATTTCCACACCTCTCACACCACACACACACATCACACAGTTTTTCCTACACCGAGAAATGACTCTCCGGCTGTCATTTCTCGAAGACTTCTTCTAGCCGGAGACATTGAGAGCAACCCAGGACCCACGTACACATACATATGTCCAACTTGCTCAAAACCCATCACTTCGAGTCGCCATACTAAGGGTTCAGTTCTCTGCAATTCATGCGGGAACTGGACCCACTTCACCTGCACAACACTTGCCTCCAAGAAACACTACACAAACACCTGGACCTGTTCCTCATGCCCCTCCCTCTCCCAGTCAAATCCCTCACCTAAAACACGTCCACCTCTCCTCCCCAACCCACCTAACCTTCCCATATCATCCACTCCCCCCCCTAAAACCCATCCACCTCTCCTCCCTAACCCACCTAACCTTCCCATACCATCCACATCCTCAACTCAACACACCACACCCCATCCTAATCCATTCCAACCCCCATCTCCTGCTCCCCAATCCCCACCCCCACCTCACCCATCCCAACCCCCAGCCCCTCCCTCACCCCCACCCCCACCCCATCCTCGTGCAGCAGCACCCAACATACGTCGTGCACATAACATTAACATTCTTCAACTGAACATAGATGGCATCAACACAAAGAAACACGAACTCTCACACTTCATCAAACAACACAACATACACATTGCCATCTTACAAGAAACAAAACTCCGCACAACACAAAAAACACCCACATTTCATAATTTCACCACCATCAGACAAGACCGGGCTGTCGGCGGGGGCGGTGGACTCATCACCCTGGTACACAAAGAAATATCATACATAGTAACCAGTGTACAAACCAAATCCCTCCTCCCCCCAAATGATAACACAACAGAAATACAGTCAATTAAAATACGCACTGGCAAAAACTCCAACATAACCATCATAAACACATACATCCCTCCCCAAACATCCCCTACAGTACCAAATGAATACAGACCACACTTACAACACATCACAAACACCCCACACATCATCCTGGGTGGTGACTTCAACGCCAAGACGTCAGCCTGGTTTGTCGACAACCCCGACACAGACAGAGGGCTGGTACTACAAAACCAAACCGATAACCTCATCATCCTTAACGACATCCATCAACATACCCATATTCCTCACCAAGCTCTCTATAACCCATCATCTCCAGACATCACCTTTTGCTCCCCAGAACTCGCCCCCACAACATCCTGGAGGGTGGTCAGAACCTTAGGCTCTGACCACCTCCCGATCATTATCACCACCAAAACCAGACTCACCCCAGCTAGCCACAAACACACATACACCAATTATAAAAGAGCTAACTGGGAAGCATTCACAAATGAGACAGAACAACACTTCACAACTCTAAACAGTACACCCATCACTAACATCAACAATGCTGTACACATACTCAATAAAACTATCCAAAACGCTGATAAGAAACACATTCCAAGAGGTAACAGAAAAAGACACAACCCCAACTTCACACCAGAAATTCAAAACCTCATCAGACAATGCGACATACTGAAACACTCCCCAGCACCCCACACACAAGACATCACACAACAAATTCAAGCACTCAACACCCAAACTAACAACAAAATACAAGAACAACAAAAACTAAATTGGAATAACTTCCTACAAACACTTGATCACAAAACAAACCCCAAAAAACTCTACAAAACACTAAACAGCATCACACTTTCCAACAGCAACACAACACAATCACATGCTGCAATCACAACAACAGACTCTACTCCTTCATGTAAACAACAAGCAAACACTCTCATCAATCACTTCTCACATGTCAGCCACCTAAAACCTCACAAAGACGACCGACGTGTCATCCGACGTAAGAGACAATTCCCCACAGACCCTGACTATACACCCTTCACCAATCACCAGACAAAGCATATCATCAACAATCTCAAGCACTCACCCGCCTGTGGCCTAGACAACATAAGCAAAATACACCTCAGACACCTGGGACCACAAGGCATACAAGCACTCACTAACATATCAAACTACAGCTATTCACACAACACAATACCAGACATTTGGAAGCATGGTATCATCATCACATTCCCCAAACCCAACAAAGACCCCACGCTACCCTCCTCGCACCGCCCCATCACACTCCTTTGCTCCCCCTCCAAAGTCATGGAACGCCTAGTATTACAACTAATTACACCTGACCTACCCCTAGCTCCAACACAACATGGCTTTAGGCCACTGCACTCCACAAACACTCTTCTCACAGACCTTACACAAAGATCTTTCGACGGCATCAACTCAGCTAGACCACCACACAGATCACTATTAGCCACACTCGACATTAGTAAAGCCTTCGATGCCATCCCCCGCCACAACCTAACAAACAAAATCTACAACACAAACATGCACA
Source organism: Paralithodes platypus (assembly GCA_032716605.1). Lineage (NCBI taxonomy): Eukaryota > Metazoa > Arthropoda > Malacostraca > Decapoda > Lithodidae > Paralithodes > Paralithodes platypus. Next base: position 43,952,834 of record CM064580.1, read on the forward strand.
ACAACACAAAATGGTGGCTGGCCAACTTCCTTGCAGGCAGATGTGCACACGCATCTTTTGCCGGTCAGTCATCTAAAATCAGAAACTTTCCAAACGGAGTCCCACAAGGATCCGTCCTATCGCCCGCACTCTTCAATCTGTACATGCACGATATAACTACACCCAATACGCCCCAAATAAACTTAGCCTCCTATGCAGATGACATAACACTCACATGCACACACCATGACCCAAAAAGAGCAACAGATCTCCTTCAACCCTATCTCAACACACTACATGGCTGGTGCACTACAAACAGACTTAATCTAGCCCCAGCTAAATCCACCGCAACCCTGCTCACAAGTTGGACAGAACACGAAAACATCCCTCAACTCACCATAAACAACACACCCCTAACACATACACACACACACACAAAATCCTAGGAGTAACATATGATACTCATATGACATTCAAACAGCACACCACAAACATTAAAAAGAAACTGACACCCAGACTTAACGCCCTCAGGTCACTTGCTCACACAAAATTTGGACACAACAAAGAAACTACCACCACAGTATATAAACAATACATAAGATCAGTGATGGAATATGCAAGCCCAGCCTGGGCTTCTAACCTAGCTGAAACACATCATAAGACCTTACAGACTATTCAAATCAAAGCCCTGAAGATCATTACAGGCTGCACAGCTACTGCACCCACAGATCACCTACATCAAGAAACCAAAATCCTCAAAGTCAAAGACCATCTGGACATGAGAGGCACTCAATTCCTGGCAGCAGCCTCCACGAACCAAGACCACCCACTAAACTACATGGCAACACACCCACAGACACCAAGAAATATCAAAACAACACCCAGCACACGGTATCACACACAATTATTGTCCTCTCTCCCTCCCTGCCCACCCCGAACCAACTTCCAGAAGCACATCCATACTCATATCTCTCACCGATCCATCCACTCACTCACAGACAACACGCAGCTGCATGCACGACCTCCCGAAATCCATCCTTCCGAATCCTCCCTTCCTCGCGAGGACAGAGTCCACCTGGCCAGGCTGAGATGCGGACACCATCCAGCTCTCCTGAGCTATCAGAAGAGACTGGATGACTCCGTTGTCGACGCCTGCCCGGGATGTAACACAGCACCCCATACCATTAAACACATCATAGAAGACTGCATTTCACACACCCACTTACGACAACAACACAATCTACACTCAATGAGAGCTCTGTGGGAAAGCCTGATCGTGGCCATGGCCTTTCTCAGGGACTCGGGGCTGTTCGGCCAGGCAGCTTAGGGAACAACAACAACAACAACAACTATAAAATGTACTTCTGTGTTGTCCTTACACCTCTTCATGTTTGTGTGTGTGACTGTGTGTGAATTCCTTCTCTGCCCAGTTAAAGGTGGGTGTGTATGCTATTATTTTCCTCCACAATCATTACCGGCAGTGTGCACTATAGCTTTTGGTGCAATATTTTCTGCTACAATGGCTTAATTATTTATATAATGGCCAAAATAGGATATGGGTGACACTCTTCTGGATTCGGAGTTTGACGTATGCCCAGGAACACAACAAGCTCTTCTGACAGGTGGAAATGGAGGATAGTGACAGTAGTTCCGATTCGTTTGCCAATACTGAGGGTGATAACCGTGATTATGGCAAAGAACCTCAAGTGATGAATATTGGTGGTGTCCAGGCTTATATGTATGAACTGTAGGACGAGATCCACCAGCAGGAGAGGAGGGAGAAGCAGCTGTGATTACCGAATACCGCCCGCCTTGTTTACACTACTCGGAGCCGCGGCGGACGCTAGCGATCATGTCCCTGTCTATTTTGACTGCATTTGGATACAATAATGAAAGCCCGCCCCTCACGCCTCCATGACTTATTGTCATCATCATATACATTGCCAACAGGGTGCAAATAACAGAAAAAATCGCCGTAAAAATAGACGGGAACTTAAACCGCGGCGATCGACTTATTTTTTTGTTTAGCCTAGTTGCTAGTAGTTGAATTTCAGCCAATAAATTTCTTTAGCCTAGGTTAGGCTTATATCCATCGACACTGACTGTATAATTTGGGCTAGGCTTAAGTTAGCCCATATTATCCACTCTCCTGACTCCTGAAATTGGCAAGCACGTATGGGTGGGAGGGTGGTTTGGGGGATGGTGGGGGGAAGGTAGAAGGGTAATTGACTGTGTTACAAATATGGAGCCGATTGGTGAGGTAGTTTCGCCACCACGGATTTTCATATTTTTATGTGATGATCTACGGATAGGCTGGAAGTGGGTGGTGGGAGGAAGTTGGGGTTGTGGTGGGGGGAAGACAGAAGGGTAGGGGACTTGTCACACAAATATGGAACCAATTGGTGCAGTCGTTTCGCCGCCACATATTTTCCTTTTTTTCCTTTGTGATGGCCTGATGCGGCGACCCATGGTCGGCGAGTGGATTGGGGGAGGGGGTTGGGGTGGTGGTAGCAAGACGCCAGAAGGGTAAGGTACATGTGGTAGAAATATGAAAGCTATAGGTGCAGTCGTTTCGCTGCTACGATTTTTTTTCGGCGAGTCCGTATATATACGAACATTGTCACTGGGCGTGACAAGACCCCAGTCCGTATAGGCAATCAGCGGGTGCATCTAGCCATACCCATACTCCACTGCACTTTATTGTCAAAGCATTCATCACGAAAATGTCCATTGCATATGAAGCTTGTTTTGGGCTTTGCCTCCCACACTCTGGTTCTTTGTATAAACTTCACCCATTTGTTACAATGGTATGGATCACTTGGAAACTTGTGTAGTGCTATGTTTGGTCCAGAGATGTTGCTACACCCGAAAACAGCACACCTATTCACCATTTTTGCTATACTTGCTGATGTTTACTTCCCAAATGTTTGCCTGGGCGTACGTCACATCCTCACGTGAGTACTAGTTGCAAGGGGTCGCAATTCAATATCTATTTTTGATTTGTTCTCTAATATTGAAGATTAGTTTTGACAAAGGAGTAGTCAGGTTGATTACTGGAGATCTAAACATCTCTTTAAATACATTATAAATTAATTTTAATTTCGGACGCCCCACCACCTTTAAGTTATGATCCACCTTTTATCAAGTAAACCCAGCAAAAATCCTGGTATATCACAGTACTTACCGCAGACGACATATAACTGTTGCCACCATACGTCCTCCTGCCCCCACGAGATCTTGGTAAATATGGCCATGCATCCCTACAGAGAGAAGCCAACATTACTGTTACATTAGACTACCTTGGCTGTGTTAGTATGTTCACCAGAAATAACAAGGAACTTGAAAAGAAGGCAGATAAGTGCAACAAATAAGTAATATAATAAATATATACTGTATACATACATACATACATTTCGTTTACTAAAATATAACCTCAACTCTTTAATTAACAGCTTTGATACAATCCCATCCAGAAATGCAATCATCACTGGATCAGTTTTCAAGGCAAGTGACTACCTCCAAATCTAACCCGGCGAAGAACACGCCTTAGTAGAAGATGTGCTGAAAGAAAAAAATCAATATATTTTTAATTAAAGGCTTACATACATGCATGCATGTGTGAGCCCTGGTCACTAAAAAGATGGTTGTGGAAACACTGCAGGTATGTGGGAGTCCCATGGCTCCAGTACCACATTACCACCTCCAGGGATCATATGAGACTGTTGGGAGCAGTGCACTACTCCCAACTAAAGGGCCGTATAGCCTTGCTGGTGCCCCGGGCTATATTGTCAACCACCTTGATGATGTGAAGCTGGAAAGTATAACTGGTCACTGACCCAGCAAACTTTTCAGCAAAGAATGCATTCTCTAACCAACACATTGGCCACATAAAGTGGATGATGGGTGTCCTCACCTATAGTGGGTATTATAATTTCTAAGAGGACTGAACAAAAAAAATCATCATTTGATACATACTGCAGCTGAATTATTAACAGCATGAAATTCAAACAATAATTATGAAAGTTGTTAACTAACATGGCTAGCGCCGAGGAGGAGAGCCATCAGACCCAGCTGTTTGCGGCCTTTGAGCCAGCTGTCCAGCCAGTCCGGGAAGGGGGAGTATTTTGTGCCTCTGTACAGCTGCAGGTACGCTGCCATCAAACCTGTACAACATAATCAGTAATTCTTATACACATAGATTATCAAGGCTCGTATTCCTACACCAACTTCATCATTGTTGATGATAATTACTAGAGATTTGCCATATTCCTAGCCAGTCAGTATGATATACTAGTTATAATTGCAATGAGGTTACTGTTATTATGTTCTAGTACATTTCATGATTAAATTTTGTCCCTTAATATAGCTACAGATAAATGGTCCCACCAAACAATTGTGTAGCATAATCATAATTGATTCATATAATACAATACTGTCTTTGCTGGAAGCTGCCTACCACAGATGAACGCAGTGCCAATTTTGGTGACAGATTTCCTACATTCACATAATATACCACGAGCCTAGATTTGCACTATACTGATTGACAACTATAAGTTGACTAATATAACCTGGCTTCACACGATCCAGCTTCTGCATTACTAACCTGGGATGTAGCAGATGAGGAGGAGGGAGCAAGCAGTGAAGGCGAGGGAGAACTGTGTGTTGTTGAGGGGTAGTACCTCAAACAGTGACCAGTTCCACTCTTTGTCGCTCTCTAGGTTCGGGCATATCTGGCCTCTGAAGGGGTGGAAGGAAGTGTAAGATATTAAACCTATACACTTGGGAAGGGTGTTCAGTATTGACACTCTCATATCAAATGGAGAGGTAAGATCGATAGACCGAATGACATAATATCACTCCGATGTAAAGAGAATCAGTCCATTCAATATAATAATATTTTTACGTCTGGTGAGTGATTATTGACACCTCCCTTTGTATTGTGTCTTGCCTAACCTCCCACACACACAGACATTCAGATACCCGCTGACTCACATCATAGATGCACACATTTCAATGTTTCAGTTTAGTAGTCTTCCCGGGCATCTTTGAACACTGCTGGCCCTATACTCCTGAAGTGGCCTTCTTAGCTGCTAATTTTTTTTAATATTTTAATACTCCGGGTGTGACATATCAATTAAAAAAGGAGACCAAATACACAAGTAGATCTTAAACAATCCTAACTTTATCATGGCCAACTAAACCAGTGCCCACTCAATGTCCTAACTTAGTCTCACTTACCATAACCGAAACAAATTGCACCCTTTGCATTGGCAGTGGTTGAAATTTACAAATTGAAATGGGTTATTTGTTTGAGTTCTCAGGCCACCTTCTTTACCAACAGCACCACAACTTGCCTGAAGAAGCAGATGATCCAGAAGAATAGGAAGGCCACGGCTGCCACAATGGCCGCCAGCTTCCATTCAGAGAAAAAGGATAGCGGGATGTCCTCTAGGTCGATAGCATTCTTCAGGCTGCCCATGTCCACTGGTGCCAGGGCCATGTCTCTCACCAGCTCTGATACCCGTGCCCGTGCCCACTCGCTGTCACCACAAATTGGTACCTGAGATATGCATGTTAGAGTCAAAGCTCATATCTCACACCAGCTCTGATACCCGCACCCAACCCCACTCACTGTCACCACATATTGGGACCTGGGTAAAGTATAATTGCAGTCAAAATTTGTATCAGCAATTACGATATCCGTACACATACCCATTCGCTGTCACCACATACTGGCACCTCATAAAAGACGTGCAACCAAAATAAATAGGACTGCATAATTATATAGGATGTTATAATAACCTTCCATGTACAGTTGGCCCCATGAATTTGCATCCATTTCTTGATATTATGTATGGAAGGAATATAGTATGAATGACTTAGGAATGCAGATTGGTATGCAGTAGTTAATTCATATGATCAATTAACTGTTTCATAGGAAATAGTTCTTGAATATTAATCATACTCGAGTTACTTCTATGCATAAATTCACAGAGTGGGTGCAAATTCATACACAGGCTTGGTTGCTACTGTAGTGATCTGGGCCTCTGGGATCATTTTATCTGTAAAGTGGCCTTGTCTACAGCTTCAGACAGGCCTTTTACTTAGTCGGATCCTTCGTAAGTTCAGGGGCATACACTGAAACAGTGTGTACCAGCAGCGCTCATGTTCGTCTCATGGCTCTCATTGCCCTTTGGAGCCTGCAGTTACTACCCAACACAGGGGCTACTGCATTTTTGCACTCCTTCGTAAGGAGCTTGATATGTCTGCTGTTAGTGACCCAGCTTGAAAAAAAAAGCCTGTGATTGGAAGAACGACAATTCCATAAGTAGCCTATGCTGGGTTGGCTTGGGTTGATATATGCGCAGGAAAGAATTGAATTATTGTTGATTAAAATGGATGCACCAGAAATAATGTTTTTCCGTTCTTAGCTCAGAATCCATGTTCTCACAGTTTCTAAAAAATATAGATAAAATGGAATGGGTGAGCATTACACTTCTTGATGTTACTGCTGGTGCCTTGTTATTGATGTGTTGGTGTGTCTCTTGCCATCATCCGCCCTACATTCCATATACAAAAGTAAGGAGATGTGTTTGTGGGTGTATGTATGCTTATGTTTATGTATGTATTATTGGATGTTCGTGTATGTGTGTGTGTGTGAGCCTATATGTAAATTGGAGGAAGGTGGAGTAACTGACCCTCGAGTCTCTGTGTCCCCTCTCTGCAGCACATTGGAAGAAACAGTGTTGAGGGCTTTTATACTACACAACTCTCCGATAGTGTTTGTGTGAGAATGGTAGTGTTAGTGTGTGTGCATAGTAGACAATAATATAACTGTACCTCCTGACTCTGTGAACGAGATCTCTCTGCAACACGTAGGAGGACACCGTATTGAGCGCCTTCTTTACATACCTCTCTGGTAGTGTTGTGAGTGTCAGTGTGGTAGTCTGCATTTGGGAGAGTGTATGTGTAGTGGAAGAAAATAGTATAACTGTCTCTGTGATTCTGTGAAGGTCTCCTCTCTGCACCATGTAAGAGGATGGGCTTTCACTATATAGCTCTCTGGTATTAAGAGTGTGAGAGTGTATTTGTAATAGAAGATAGTATAACTGACCTCCCTGCCTCTGTGAAGGTCTCCTCTCTGCAGCACATAGGAAGACACAGTGTTGAGGGCCTTCACCACATAGCTCTCTGGTAGTCTGGTTTGTAGCTGCTCTGCCAGGCTCAACTCTTCTGAACCCCTCTTAGACGTCCTGTAAGCAATGATAGCCTACTCATTACACTTCAAACTGATGACAACTTTGCACGTTATATATTAGCCATTGCCAGAATCTTTCCTGTACATTGGAAAGGCTTTCTCAGAATCACTGCATTTACAATAGGTCAATATTAAGTTCAGGAAAGACCTTTCACAGCCACAGAGCTCTAGAGTAGCTGTAAGATAAGCAATACTGCTAATTCTAACCTTCCTGGTCTATTCTAGTCATTGAGTTTATGCAAGTAACCCTCTGACCTGTTACTGATGTCGACGACCACCTTGCCACTAAGGAGGTGGATGGGGAGGGTGTGGTGGTACTTGGCCGGGATAGCTACAATCACCAACCCACCCATACCCACGCCCTCACTCACGCCCACAACGTCAGCCTCCTCAGCATTCACCCACCATCTGGAAAGGAAACAAGAGCATTAACCCCTTCTGTACCGGCGATGTCTTCTTAAATGTATTCTAGCTAGACGGTTTGGTGTTAAGAAGGATCTATGGTAGTAAAAGGAGTTAAGTGAGATAGTTTGAAGCCTGTTAATTTGCTGGAGGCCCTTTTTATACTGAATAAAATCGTGCAGTAGTGGCTAGAATAAAGTTAATAGGACGGCACACAGGAGAATCAAGGGGGTAGTGGTTATTTTTTTGGTTATTTATTTATTGTTCATTCATTCATTTTGGTGGGTGTGGTTAAGGGGGGAGGGTTGGTTTTTATGGACCCCCTTCTTCATTAGTTTTGACATTTTAAGACTAAAATGCGACAAAGAGAAGGAGATATGTGGAAAAGGAAAAGGAAGGAAAGGGAGGACAGGAAGGAAGCTAGGAATAGTCCAGTAAATCTAGCAATCATTTAACTGGACCTAGAACAAATTGTAATAGAAGGTTTTTTGGCTTTAACTTGTTTATTAGGTCCCTCTGATGAACATATAAAAAGTCTCCAACTTTTGGACACCGGGAAAGTGGTTAATTTGCATAAATTCAAGATGGCCGCCGTCCAAAGCTTCAATTTACAGATAACTTTTTTCTGGTTGCTCCTAGACCCTATAAATGTATTACAAACAACGTTTTTTGGCTTTAACTTGTTTATTAGGTCCCTCTGATGAACATATAAAAAGTCTCCAACTTTTGGACACCTGGAAAGTGGTTAATTTACAGCCGAAAAACCTTACAGACAGGCTGAACTGTCTCTTTCACAAGGGGTGACACAGGCACTTTGTGCTTGTATGGGTTTTTTGACCTGTTGTCCCTCTTTTTTATAAAAAAAAAAAAAAAAAACCATGACGTAGTATGACGTCATTCAGAGCCAATTATGTAATTCATGATAGGAGTTCGTATTCACTTGGATCATCGGTGCTTGCATCAAAGTTGCTATTTTGACAGAGTCCTTTACATTGACCACATGCACTGGAACATTCAAGCTCATTCCGTTTGCAACTACAGCGTTGAGTGTCACAGTTGCCCTTACACTGACATCTGACCAATTTCAGTAGTGAATCAGGAGCCACTGGCGAATCCATCATCTTCGGTTCAAGCTGTCCCTTCCGCAGACACCAGCCCCATTTCTCGGGGTCCACACAGTTCCCCATCCATTCCTGGACCTGACAATAAACTCGGAACGAGTGGTATTTGGCTGCATCGGTTGTTGGGGGAAGGCTGTGAACTTCAACGGTAGTTGAACTTTTTGCCACCTTGTTGCAAAACTTTGTCTTTCACAGTCCGTCAAGGGTGTCATTTCCTTTTCCCCCGTACAAATAAACCAAGGCCTTTTCACCAGCTGATGATATCGCGTCTTTACTTCCACTTTGGCAACAGAATGCTTCTATACATTTCAAGAAACCGTTGTCTTCCCTCACTTTCCTCAAGGCAGCCCCTTTACCAATACCATACAGTCGTGAGGTTGTGTCACATCCACAGAGTGCATGGACAACTGGCAGGACACGACAGATGCTTTCACCGAGAGCTTCTGCTACTGAGTTAATATGCCAACATTTCCCACCTTCCTTGCTCGACTTGAAGTACAAATCATTCATCCCTCGTTCCGCATAATGACACAACAGCACCAACAAGTCTGTGTCCTCACCTATCACATATGTCACGGTTTCCCTTGCATGCTCAATTCCCTTCTTCGCAATCATGACATCTGCATCTGCTGGCGCATTGACACAGTCAATTCCATTTGCCTTGAATGTTTCACACAATAAGTCAATGAAGTTTTGCTTATTGTCCGAGTTTGACAAGAAGTTTTCCTTTTTTGACCGAAGGGGCATGGTTGGAGTGAACATCACCTTTTGACCAAAGACTCCTTTTGATCGTCGATTGTGTGTCATGTCCTTGGTAGTAGGTCCTGATTTATAACCGTCGAATACAACCACCGGGTTGAGAAAGTTTTTGGAAACATGCTTCATGTACATGCTTGCAATGTCCTCAAATGTGTCACCCTTCTTCCATGGAATCCTTTGCAATAAGGAACCACCATCCAGAACATGGGTCACAGTCCTTTCTTCCTCAAATGATTCCAATGACGACTTGGGAACAACAGCAGCTATCTCATCTCCTAGCTGTGGTTTATTGGCTTCCCTGAGCCTCCCCCACTTATCGAACAGAGCAGTAGGGTAGCTAGACAACTCATACGCAAAGACCTCTTCAACACCTAAGTCCCTGTTATTAGCAAAGATGAGGAGCCTCTGAAAAAGGAGCTGTGGGTCGATTGGTACTTTTTCAGCACTGATTGTAACCTTTGCACCCAACGACTCAACTTGATCTTTCTTCCTAAATGAAAAGTCAAAAGCATTGCTACCTTCCATCTTCTGCACAATGTTCATACCAACCTCATACAGTAAATGAGGATTGGCCGAGGCTGGTCCTGTCACACCGTTGGCAATATTCCTGAGTTCATTTGATTCTTGAAATGGATCATAATCCTTGAAGAATGCGAGAACCTTCTCTGTGTCCTTCCTATCTCGTTCACGCCTTGCTTCAGTCATTTCTTTGTGCTGCTGAGAGGTGTGGAAATGCTTCCCTGTCAGTTCTTGCATAACTTCACTCACCTCAGCGCAGGCTGGCATAGCAAGTAACCAGCGCAGGCGTTGCGTTTCCTCCATGCCCCTACCACGTGTCAATCCACCATTCGTTTTCAAAGAGCGCATCAAAACCTGCTCTATAACCAAGTCGCTTGGCAGTCCTGCCCACAGCCGATCACTTCGGTGGATCACAAATAGACCGGAGTTCAATTGACAGAACATGTCTGGGTTGAGCTGCTCAAGTTCAATCATGTCTTGAATGTACACATGGGCTGACTTGGCATAATTGTTATGACCACACGCTGCAAAGTACGGCAACATCTCCTGGAGTGTTCCGAGGTACAGTAGGAAATCGCCCATTCTCAGTGCCCTCAGGAAGCGACGCAGCAGGTCAATCATGTCCATGTATTGAATCCATAGCTTTCCCATCTTATGCTCTGCTAAGGAGCTCTTCTCAGCTTTAAGTTTTTCAGAAATTCTGTTGAAAACGTCTTTACTGCAGACTTCATCCGGTGAAACGTCTTCACGCAACAGCTTATCCAAAAGATCTGCAGCCTCCTGGAAGTCCTTGCATGAAACAAGAAACAAGATGATGGGATTAGTATAGGCCTAGGCAAAATGTAATAGACAATAATGTGCAGTAAAGGTAGGGCTTGACCTAGAACAAATTGCAATAGAAGGTTTTTTGGCTGTAAGGTTTTTTGGCTGTAAATTAACCACTTTCCAGGTGTCCAAAAGTTGGAGACTTTTTATATGTTCATCAGAGGGACCTAATAAACAAGTTAAAGCCAAAAAACGTTGTTTGTAATACATTTATAGGGTCTAGGAGCAACCAGAAAAAAGTTATCTGTAAATTGAAGCTTTGGACGGCGGCCATCTTGAATTTATGCAAATTAACCACTTTCCCGGTGTCCAAAAGTTGGAGACTTTTTATATGTTCATCAGAGGGACCTAATAAACAAGTTAAAGCCAAAAAACCTTCTATTACAATTTGTTCTAAGTCCAGCCCTACTTTGACTGGTCTAGAAGGCCACAGTACAACAGCGACCCGAGTCCCTCACTACCCCAGGGGGCCAGGGGGCCAAATGGGTGACTTATTAGTGCGACTGTACATATAGCCTTCCTCTGTGGGATGTTTCTATCCCATTCGTCCTATAAGTTTAAGGGGGGGATGGTCATATTTATTTGCTTATTTATGTATCTTTTTACTATTTTTTAGTTTCCTCTGTAGACCTCCATCAAATTTATAAAAACACCTGCCCTAGACCCTCCTTCAAGATAAATTTGTACATTTTTCGGTAGAAAAATTTCCCGGCCAAAGGCCGGTTCCTCTTAAAATACAGTACAGGCTCGACAGGATAAATTCGACACCTAAATGACACAAAAAGTCTTAATATTGACGAAGAACTGGGACGAAAGGTATTAAAATCGCCAAACTAATGGGCTAAACGTCTTAAAATCTGAAAACTTATGGGACTAGACATGAGGAAGAATGAAGACCAGAAAAAAGACCCATCTCCCCTTAACCATTACTGTACCAGAAGGTATTACCATAAATGTACACTCCAGTACCAAGCAGTGTGGCCAAAATGGCTTCAGAGGCACAAGAGAACACCCTCCCACCTCAAAAGTTGGAGGAGCACTGACCCAGCTACCCTGTGGAACTTGGAACCAAGCTGAGAAGTGTTGCCAATGCCTCAGAGCAGTGCGTACAAGTCATGGTACCAGGTAGCCTACCGCTCGATACTGGCAGTTACAAGGAATGCATATTACGGACGTACGTCGTCCGTCGCTGGTACTGGCGAGTGACTTTTTTTTACTGACGGCCAATGTCCGTCGCTGGTACAGTAAGGGTTAACTCCTAACTAGAAAACTTTACACTGGTTTTAGTGGTGCTAGTTGATATGAGATAAAACCATAATTATCTGTAGATTACACAGTTTTAGATTATCTTTATAAGTGAATTACCTGGCCCTGTCTGGATTCCTTGTGGCGACAACCGGGCGATGCCCTCCCCTCACCAGACACGTCACCATTGCTCGTGTCATGTCCCCGCTACCCACCACCACCACTCTACCACCGCCTCTCTCTTTTCTTTCACTCTTTTCTCTTTCTCTGCCACTCTTGTCTCTCTCTCCTACATCTGTAATATCATCCATCTTAAGTCTCTCTTCCCCCTCCGACTCGAATGTGGGGTTGATGTTGCCATTTGGGATGGTGGAGCTCATCTTGCGACCTGATGTCAAGGTGTCACAATCTGCAAAGAGGCACGTCAACATCAGTATACCTGTGAGCTAAATATTTGGTCAACTTCAATCTATTAGTTGATCCCTAATACACACATGTCAATACAGCCCTATACAGTAGGCTGTTCATTTCGAGTTTTCATAATAAGCAACATAATTGGCTGTAAAATCACTGTAATAGCTGCATAATCAATATGGTCAGCTGTAAAAAGAACTATAGCCATTGACAATAGCCTTGCTAAAGGTTTAACACCTTGAACATTACACAATGATGATGATGACACTACTATCACACAAACGTCTTCCTAGAAATATACAATCAATACCGTGTTATCTATCTCAGTTATAGCGAGACAGTTGTGATAACTGTGGGGGATTCCCAGGTGATGTGGTCACGGTGATTACAGTATCACATCTAAACGTCTTGCATGACATTCATATTTGGGATGCAGTTCTCTCTCAAAATATCAAATTCAAGTTATTATAACATCTACTTAAATTAGCAGCAATTTATTTTATTTTATTAGACATATACAGTATAAAGCCTGTCAAATGAGACGAGCTAGTTATTTAATATTTTGCTGTTAAATCATCAGTAGGCCTATAAATATAATTGTAATTGTGGTCAATCCTTTCAACGATGATACATCTATGCTCTTTATTTTGGTTATCATTACATAAATGCATGCAGATTAGGAAAGGCGTTTAAAGATTAAATGAGGTACAACCTATCTCAATTTTGAACCCTCGATCTCTCACATATCCTTCTAGCTGTTCGGCCAGGCAGCTTGGGGAACAACAACAACAACAACAACAACAACAACATATCCTTCTTAAGCCGAGTAAAAATATAATATTAGTTAGAATATAATGAAGAAAAGGGTCATGGTATTCTGAAAGGGTCTAGCACGTGTGCGTGATTTTATCTTATCAAAGTATTATATTGTCTGATACTGAGGAAGTGCTTGCTTATCGAGGGTTGGAGAGGTATTTGTGAGAATGAATGGCCATCTTCTCTGGGGTGGTGTAATTATCAAACAATGGTGAATTTAGATCCGAAGTCCAATCCATATATCATTTATCAGTTTTGGCGAATACCCCCAGGTGTAAGGGGGTCTTTATCTTTTGGTGGATGAAAACATATGTCCCACGTATCCTACCAAATGTCGTACTATGCGACTAAAACCAACAGCCATTCTATACAGTAAAATCTTGTTATTGGCACTGTACTGGTGTAGCACTGTAGAGTTTGATGGGGTGTGGATTGGTGGTTCAGTGGACTCTGCTGGAGTCTTAATGATGCATTGTTTAGCGCTATTCCAGTGTCATACACAGTAATAATATGGAGGGGTAGTGTTTGGGCAAGACTTTATTGTACTGTAGTCCAAGTTGCCTTAACCTCTCGGCTGCGCAGCCCCTGTAGTATACACCATACCCCTGTGCGTAGGTATTTTGATTAATTCCTTGTCTAACTATAGCCAGGATAATAATATATAACACACGTGGCTGGTATACTCCAAGGGTTATACCAATGATTGATTTGTGTGGAGTATGTTGAGAGCGGGGGAGTGATCCTGTTGGCTTATAGGGAACTGTATATCGGGTCTCTTATCTCGGCGGGTATTGGCCGTGCGAGGGATACTACGGTTATGACTGGGATTGTTTTAAGGGGCTAGGGGCTCGTTTTTGGATCTATTCATTCATGTATTCATATATTATTTAGTTTATTCATTCATGTATTCATATATTATTTAGTTTATTCATTCATGTATTCATTTGTTTATTAGTTTATTCATTCATGTATTCATTTGTTTATTAGTTTATTCATTCATGTATTCATTTGTTTATTCATTTGTTTATTCATTCATGTATTCATTTGTTTATTCATTCATGTATTCATTTGTTTATTCATTCATGTATTCATTTGTTTATTCATTCATGTATTCATTTGTTTATTCATTCATGTATTCATTTGTTTATTCATTCATGTATTCATTTGTTTATTCATTCATGTATTCATTTGTTTATTCATTCATGTATTCATTTGTTTATTCATTCATGTATTCATTTGTTTATTAGTTTCCTCGTTAGACCTCCATTAAGCTTAGAAAAATACCCCTAGAACCCCCTTCAAGATAAAAAATGTCCCGGCCGAAGGCCGACTCCTCTTAAAATTACAGGCTCGCTATCGCTCGCCAGGAAAAGATCAACATCTAAATGACACAAAAAGTCTTAAAATTGACATTAAAATGGGGCGAAAGGTGTTAAAATCGCCGAACTAATGGACCAAACGTCTTATAATCTCAAAATTAATAGGGCTAAACACGAGGAAGAAAAGGGACCAGAAACCCCCCCCCCCCCTAACTAACTTTATTACACATATTTTCATCCATGTGATCATTCAGTATCCTTTTAAGGGGGGGTGACCTCCTTTTTTTATCTCCTTTTCTCTCTTCACCTGGCATATATCCATTCGGCCCCATTCAGCCTACTGTTTTAAGGCGCTATCCCCATCCAGGTGTCGATTTCTTCCTGGCGAGCGATAGCGAGCCATGATTGTATGGAGAAATCCGGCTTCGCCGGAGAAATTTTCTATAATAAAATGTACAAATTTAGCCTGTTGTTAAATACATTTTTAAAAAATATGCTGGCTCGCTCACGCTCGACAGATACAATTGACACCTGGATGGGGATTAGCGTCTTAAAACAGTAGGCTGAATGGGGCCGAATGGATACAACCCAGAGAGAGAGGGTGAGAGAGAGAAAAAAAACGAGGTGGGCCCCTTAAACACATTCATAGAAGTGCTGTAAACTATCCCCTCTGGCAACGAGTTTCGGAAATCTACAGCCCATATGAATAACTAAGTAAATAAATATATACAAAAACTTGAGAGGTTTCCCAGAAGTTAGGTGTGCTCAACCGTCTCCGTGGGTCCTTTAACCCCGCACAGTTTCCTGTTCTGTGCAGAGGCAAGGTTTATAGATATCTGGACCATGTACAGGGGCACAGTGAGCCCATGTAGTGAGTGTTTGCATTTGTGTTAAGGTTCCAACCATACCGCACTTCTCGAAAGGGTAGAGTCCAAAGCATAATTTTCATCTCATTAACTCGCCTATTCTTACTACTACCCTACAATCTCTCACTACACGTTGCAATATTGCATCTTATTCCCTTTTCTACCGCTATTACAATAATCAGTGTTCTTCAGAGCTCTCAGAGTGCATGCCTACTACCTTATGAAGAGTGGGTGGCACCCGCCTTTCAACACACTCCCACCCTCTATTGCCCAACTCTCTAACCCAAGAATGAACCAATTTTTACCCAGTCCTTCTTCTCCTCATCAAGTAAACTCTGGAACTCTCTGCCCCAATTTGTTGTTGGGAGTGAAATTTATGTATTAAGATTAAACTGCTTTAAACTCCGTGCGTCCAGACATGATTATTCTAACGTATCTTAAATTTGGCTTTCTATCACTCTTTCAACTTTGAGGAGGACACTTGTTACAGACAGCATTGCCTTTTGTCTCCTTCATACACATTGAAAAAAATATGGAAAAAAAAGTAATTATATCAATGGTATGAACAACTAGTACAACTCATTTTATACGTGGTACCAAAAAGACAACACATTTTACGACCACGCTTTCAAACTACATAGATAAAAATTGTATGGCAAGGGTAATTAAAGTGTCCATAACAATATTACACCCTTATAAAGGTATATGGGTAGTAATAAACCCATCTAAGATAAGAATACAGAGGTAAGTCACTCTCAATATACCTTGATAAAGATATAATGGTAGTAATAAACCCATCTAAGATAAGAATACAGAGGTAAGTCACTCTCAATATACCTTGATAAAGATATAATGGTAGTACCCATCTGATATAAGAATATAACAATAATATACCCTCATAAAGGTATGTTGGTAGTAATAAACTCATTTAATATAAGAATAGACAAATAATGCACCCTCATATTAATACATTGTTAGTAATAAACCTATCTAATATATTTTTTTATTTTTTTATTTTTTCCCACAGACACCGTAACTCCCGAGAAGGGGTGGCCATGAACACTAGGCGTTTGTCACGAATCGCTAAGTCAAGTTGCCCGGACTTGACATCTACCAATAACATCATGACAGTGAGGTCTCGATCCGCCGACCCTTTGATCAGCAGCCGACGCTCTACTGGCTAAGAGTAATATAGCCTTATCAAGATATATTGGTAGTAATAAGCCCATCTGATAGAGAGGTGAATCACTCTCGATATAGGCCTACCCAATGGTTACATACCGCTTTAGCCACCCATATTTTGGAGCAATTCTCGTCTGGTAACTTCAGAATTAAACTTATATTAGACTTAAGGGGGCGTTATATTATTTATTTGTTTGGTTTTTATATTATTACTTGTACATGTATTTGTTTTCGTTTGCTCCCT
The DNA here is from genome assembly GCA_032716605.1 of Paralithodes platypus. Taxonomy (NCBI): domain Eukaryota; kingdom Metazoa; phylum Arthropoda; class Malacostraca; order Decapoda; family Lithodidae; genus Paralithodes; species Paralithodes platypus. Next base: position 43,969,783 of record CM064580.1, read on the forward strand.
AGACCTCCATCAAGCTTAAAAAAAAAAAAAAAAAAAAAAAAAAAACACCATGACCCCCCTTCGAGATGAATTTGTATATTTTTCGGTAGGCCGGTTCTTCCTAAATTACAGGCTCGCTTGCGCTCGCCAGGAAAACAATCGACACCTAGATAGGGAGAAAGGTCTTAAAATCGCCAAACTAATGGGGCGAACGTCTTAAAATCTCATAACTAATTGGGCAAAACATGGAGAAGGGGTCCAGAAACAAAAATATATATACTTCCCCTTAACCCTTTGAGGATTAAGACGCGCTCTGACAGATTATTCTGGCTATCATTAGGCGATTTTATTTAGATTTTCGAACACAGTATTATTAGTTTACTCCTTAGACTAGAAAAAGTCCCTCCAGACCCCCTTCAAGCTAAAAAACGTCCCCCAGACCCCCTTCAAGCTAAAGAAACGTCCCCCAGGCCCCCTTCAAGCTAAAGAAACGTCCTCAGATCCCCTTCAAGCTAAAAATACGTCCCCCAGACCCCCTTCAAGCTAAAAAAACGTCCTCCAAACCCCCTTCAAGCTAAAAAAACGTCCCCCTGATCCCCTTCAAGCTAAAAAAACGTCCCCCAGATCCCCTTCAAGCTAAAAATACGTCCCCCAGACCCCCTTCAAGCTAAAGAAACATCCCCCAGGCCCCCTTCAAGCTAAAAAAACGACCTCAGATCCCCTTCAAGCTAAAAATACGTCCCCCAGACCCCCTTCAAGCTAAAAAAACGTCCTCCAAACCCCCTTCAAGCTAAAAAAACGTCCCCCAGATCCCCTTCAAGCTAAAAAAACGTCCCCCAGATCCCCTTCAAGCTAAAAATACGTCCCCCAGACCCCCTTCAAGCTAAAGAAACGTCCCCCAGGCCCCCTTCAAGCTAAAGAAACGTCCTCAGATCCCCTTCAAGCTAAAAATACGTCCCCCAGACCCCCTTCATGCTAAAAAAACGTCCCCCAGATCCCCTTCAAGCTAAAAAAACGTCCCCCAGATCCCCTTCAAGCTAAAAATACGTCCCCCAGACCCCTTCAAGCTAAAAATACGTCCCCCAGACCCCCTTCAAGCTAAAAAAAACGTCCTCCAAACCCCCTTCAAGCTAAAAAAACGTCCCCCAGATCCCCTTCAAGCTAAAAAAACGTCCCCCAGATCCCCTTCAAGCTAAAAATACGTCCCCCAGACCCCCTTCAAGCTAAAGAAACGTCCCCCAGGCCACCTTCAAGCTAAAGAAACGTCCTCAGATCCCCTTCAAGCTAAAAATACGTCCCCCAGACCCCCTTCAAGCTAAAAAAACGTCCCCCAGACCCCCTTCAAGCTAAAAAAACGTCCCCCAGACCCCCTTCAAGCTAAAATACGTCCCCCAGACCCCCTTCAAGCTAAAATACGTCCCCCAGACCCTCTTCAAGCTAAATAAACGTCCCCCAGGCCCCTTCAAGCTAAAGAAACGTCCTCAGATCCCCTTCAAGCTAAAAATACGTCCCCCAGACAACCTTCAAGCTAAAAAAAAATCCCGACATCCTTCAAGCTAACAAAACGTCCCCCAGAATCCCTTCAAGCTAAACATCGTCCCCCAGACCCCCTTCAAGCTAAAAGAAACTTCCTCAGACCCCCTTCAAGCTAAAAAAAAAACGTCCCCAGGCCCCCTTCAAGCTAGAAAAACGTCCCCCAGACCACCTTCAAGCTATACAAACGTCCCCAAGACCCCCTCCAAGCTAAACAAAAGAACGTCCCCCACACCTTCAAGCTAAGAAAACGTCCCCAGACCCCTTTCAAGCTAAAAAAACGTCCCCCAGACCCCCTTTAAACTAAAAACAAATCTCCAGACCCCCTTCAAGCTAAACAAAAACGTCCCCCAGACCACGTTCAAGCTAAATAAACGTCCTCCAAACCCCCTTCAAACTAAAAAAAACGTCCACCAGACCCCCTTCAAGCTAAAAAAAACGTCCCCCAGACCACCTTCAAGCTAAACAAACGTCCCCAAGACCCCCTCCATGCTAAAAAACGTCCCCCACTCCTCCTTCAAGCTAAAAAAAACGTTGACAGACCGCTTTCAAACTAAAGAAACGTCCTCCAAACCCCCTTCAAACTAAAAAACGTCCCCCAGACCCCCTTCAAGCTAAAAAAACGTCCCCCAGACCACCTTCAAGCTAAACAAACGTCCCCCAGACCCCCTTCAAGCTAAAAAAACGTCCCCAGACCCCTTCATGCTATAAAAACGTCCCCCATACCCCCTTCAAACTAAAACACGTCCCCCAGATCCCCTTCAAGCTAAAAGAACATCCCCAGACCCCTTCAAGCTAAACAAAACGTCCCTCCACACCCCCTTCAAGCTAAAAAACGTCCCCCACACCCCTTCAAGCTAAAAATCGTCCCCCAGACCCCCATTCAAGCTAAACAAAACTCCCCCACACCCCCTTCAAACTAAAAACGTCCCCCAGACCCCATTTAAGCTAAAAAAAAACGTCCTCCAGACCCCCTTCAAAATATAAAAAACGTCATCCACACCCCCTTCAAGCTAAAAAAACTTCCCCCACTCCCCCTTCAAGCTAAAAAAACGTCCCTCACCGCCCCTTCAAACTGAAAAATGTCCCCCAAACCCCCTTCAAACTGAAAAACGTTCCCCGACCCCCTTCTACCTAAAAAAAAAAGGTTCCCCAGACCCCCTTCAAACTAAAAAAAAAAACGTTCCCCAGATCCCCTTTTAAAAAAAAAGTTCCCCAGACCCCCTTCAAACTAAAGAAACGTTCCCCAGACCCCCTTCAAACTAAAAAAAAACGTTACCCAGACCCCCTTCAAACTAAAAGAAACGTCCCCCAGACCCCTTCAAGCTAAAAAAACAAACGTTCCCCAGACCCCCCTTCAAACTAAAAAAAAACGTCGCCCCAGACCCTCTTCAAGGTAAATACGAATATTTTACGGCCGAAGGCCGCTTTCTTACAAATTGCAGGCTCGCTATCGCTCGGCCAGGAATTAGTGATACCTTCTAGGTTGAGATTCTATTGGGATTAAGAAGGGTATATGGAGGTCGGAGGGTGATTTGAGATAGTCTTTACCATTATATTTCACCCAGATCCTTCCAAAGCTGTATATAATCGTCCATGGAGAGCCAGAATAAACTGTCAAAACGAGTCATAATCCTCGAAGGGGTTAACTTTCCTGGAGTAGTTGAAAGTGTAATTCAATTGTTTTAAACAGGGTGTCAAACTGGAGCCATTTATGTTTGAAGACTTGAATGAATAGAAGGAATGCAAGGAAATTAGCATGAAATAGCCTTGTTTTGGCCATTGTATCACATATTTGGACCTATGAAACATAATTGTATCCTGTGTTGGTGGTGTAATGGTTTAGGTGCTTATGTTCTGGGTGTGGTGTCCCGAGTTCGAATCCCGGGAGGACCATATGCTTTCATTAGTTTATTCACGTACAGTACATTGGGGTTTGTAATTGATGATTAATGTTAAGAACGGGGTGTTACTTTTATATATACGATAATACAGACTAAATATAATGGACTCTGCTGTATTGAGATCGTCTTTACCCCCTTGAATCGTAGAGCTAGATTATAAGGTAAATGGTAACCAGAAGCCTAAAATGACGTCATCATGCTGAAGGGGTTAATGCATTAGCGACTTTGGTTTACGGTAGTGACAGAAAAAAACATATAAAGGGAGATGGTTTGATTTGTTCATATATTTTTTTTTTCCTCTAAACCTCCTTCAAACTTAAAATATAACATCCATTAGATCCCCCTTCTAGATTAATTTGTAAATTTTTCGGTAGAAAAATGTCCCGGCCGAAGGCTGATTCTTCAGAAATTACAGGCTCACTATCGTTTGCCAGGTTTCGCCAGGAAAAAGAAATCGACACCTACATAGCACGAAAGGTCTTAATATTGACAAAGAAATGAGGCGAAAGGTCTTAAAATCGACAAACTAATGGGGCAAGCATCTTAAAATCTGAAAACTAATGGGGCCGTCCTCCGACCAGGACATTTTTCTATCGAACAATTTACAAATATATCTTGAAAGGGAGATTTTTTTGTTTAAAAGATTGATGGAGGTCTAGGGAGGAAACTAGAAGCATAATAAAATACTAAATAATCAAGTATATACGCCCATCCCCCTTTGACTGAAGTAGTTAGTCACAAGTATAATGGCCAAGAGTGGCACGGGTAAAAAGGTAAACAAACCTGGGGTAGCTGTTGGGTACGTGTGGTGAGCGTGGAGGCCAAACACTGACTGAACCCCTGCCCCTGCCTGTATACCGGTACCCGATAAATGGTTCACACGTAATGTTAGGTCTAGCGGGGCTTGGTGAGTTACGTGTTATCTGCTGTTTATGTTATCGTTATTTTCGGCTCGTCATCCCCATCACTTGTTCATTATATAATCAAGATTTAGGCTCGTCATCCCCCCTCCTTCCACTGGTCCATAATATAATCAACCTATAGGCCTAGGCTCGTCATCCCCACTGCTCCATTATATAATAAATCTATAAATAGGGATGTAGGGATGTAGGGAAGAAGGGGTCTGCCTCGTATGGGCCAATAGGCCTTCTGCAGATTTTAATTTTTCTTATGTTCTTATGTTCTTATAGTTGAAACCGTCTTTCTGATACCGTAGAATTGTTTGCCCGAAGGAATGCAATATGCAACAGTATTCTTATGGGTAATTTTTCTGTCCCAAGGTTCACATCTAACATTTGTTATCGGTTACAAGAATGGCATATTTAATTTGAATGTTTGAATATCTGTTTGGGAACATATTTGGAAAAGAACATATCTTTGGGAAACAATTTCGTAGTGGGAGATTGTTTACAATTTCGTAGTGGGAGATTGTTTACAATTTCGTAGTGGGAGATTGTTTACAATTTCGTAGTGGGAGATTGTTTACAATTTCGTAGTGGGAGATTGTTTACAATTTCGTAGTGGGAGATTGTTTACAATTTCGTAGTGGGAGATTGTTTACAATTTCGTAGTGGGAGATTGTTTACAATTTCGTAGTGGGAGATTGTTTACAATTTTAAGGGGAGATGGGCGTATTTATTTGCTAATTGATTTATCTTTATATTATTTTTTATTTTCCTCCCTAGACCTCCATGAACCTGTAAAAAATACCCCCCAGACGACCCTTCAAGATAAATTTTTACATTTTTTGGTATGGCCGGTTACTTTTAAAATTACAGGCTCGCTATCGCTCGCCAGGAAAGAAATCAACACCTAAATGGTAAGAAAGGTCTTAATATTGACAAAGAAATGGGGCATAAAGTCTTAAAATCGCTAAACTAATGGGCCGAACGTCTTAAGATCTAAAAACACAATGGGGCTAAACACGAGGGAGAAGGGGGGCCACACAAACCAGCCCATCCCCCCTTAATAGAAGAGGAAGAAAGTGAAGGGGTATTTCTGGAAGAATTCACAGAGGCGCAGCAAGTTATATATATATATATATATATATATATATATATATATATATATATATATATATATATATATATATATATATATGGATAAATAGGAGAAATATTTGATTGGTGATCTTCGTTGGAAAATATTTGTATGCCCGTGTGGGATACATTGCCTTTGAAATGATAATATTTATGCCCGTCATTAAATGATGTGCAAGATGTTGGTGATAGTTCGGAATTAATTTGGGAAATAATATATTTTGTTAAGGTTTTGAAGATAATTCTGGAAATATATTTTTGGAAATGGTTACGTTAAGATGATTTTTAACGGTGATACGTGTATGAATCAATGAATTGATAATAGATAGCCATATACAAAAATCATAATAAAAAAAAAAAAATATGAAATATTTCCGATATATTTGTAAATTGGTACCGGTACCGACTTACATACATACAGTAACCCGATTATCATAAATGGTAGGCCTATATATGCCCAATGAGTATGATAAAGATTTATGACAGAAGAATAAGGTATATGTTACACTTAAGGGATATATATACAGTATATATGAAATGACACGAATAATAGGAAATGGTATATGATTCTTGTAAGGAACTATTTTGTATTTGCATCAGATGACTAATGAAAATATGTTGACCAAGGTGGATGACGTTTGGAATATAAATATTTTACATTTGGAAACGGAGTACTAGCAAAATTTATAGCAACATGATGAAACTTTATAATTTATAGCAACATGATGAAACTTTATAATTTATAGCAACATGATGAAACTTTATAATTTTAAATAGTAATAGAAAATAATTTGGCAATCCTACTTTTAGTATTGGCTTTGCATTGACATTGCATACAGTGTGTTAACATGTCGTTATGTAGGCCTATGTGTTCACTTTTTTTTAAATAAAAACTTGTATATATTTATTCCATTTTATTCCATTTGAAGATGGGTTCTGCGTAGCCCGAAACGTAAGATAAATCAATAATTCAAGCTCTTTCCTGTGTTTCCCTTCCACCTAATTCATACACTTGTCATAATGGATCAACCACAATATACAGTACAGTATATATATATATATATATATATATATATATATATATATATATATAATTATACCGGTATATATAATATACACATATATATTAACACTGTAAGATAAAGGAACTGTTTTGCCAACACTGATTATGTTATTTCCGTAGATAATTGACCTACTTGACATCTTTAGTATACCAAGTCCGTCCACTACCACTTCAACATTACTTAGCCCACTGAGCACTGATAATGGTGAGATGGTACAAGGTGGTACTTGGTTATTATTATTATTATGTTATCAGATACTGTATGGTAGGTTTATTTATTATATATTTGTTTGTTAATATTTTGTTTTATTATGTATGGAGACAACAAACATAGCTGCCTGAACCAACTGCCTGGCCACACAAAATGTGAAGCACTTCAAATCATAGGCTGAAGGACAAATAGATTGAGGGAGTGAGTTCCAGAGTTTACTTGTTTAGTAGAAGAGAGACTGGCATAATCTATTTATTCTTGGGTTATATAGCTGTACAGAATAGGGGTGGGCATGTGTTGAAAGGCGAGTGCCACCAACTCGTCTCAAGGGAAAGTGTATGCACTGAGAGAGCTCTGAAGAACACTGATTAATGTAATAGCGGTAGAAGAGGGAGAGAGATGCAACATTGAGGCGTGTAGAAAGAGACTGTAGGGAATTAGTAAGAGGTGGTGAGCTAATAAGACGGAAATCTTTGGACTCTACCCTTTCAAGAAGTGTGGTATGGAAGGAACCAACCCACACACGTGAACAGTACTCGATACAGGTACCGATAAAACACTACCTCGGCTGAAATAACTTAGGATTATTATTATAATTATTATTATTTTTATAATTTCTATTATTATTATTATTTTATTCTGATGATGATGAGTATTATCATTATCATTAGTATTATTACTATTATTTGTATTACTATATTTTTAGTTTGGCCATAAAATAGAAACAAAACACCTCTCCAGACTCCCTTCAAACTAAATATAGGCTTCACACGCCGCAGAACCCATTCAAGATAAATGTATAAATTTTTCAGTAGAATAATGTCTGGGGCCAAAGGTCGATTTATCTTAGTTGCAAGCCCGCAATGAAAAAAGTTGATATCTAAATGGAACAAAACGTCTTATAATCGCCAAACTAATTAGGTGAAACGTCTTATAATCGCCAATTTAATGGGGAGAACCCGTGAAACGTCTAATGATCGCCAAACTAAAGGAACAAAACGTCCTTATAATCGCCAAACTAATATTGGGGCGATTCATGGGAGCAAGACCAGCCCCAGATCAGCTAGGGCCAACCCTTGTAGATGCTGTAACAGCAGGGAGGCGGGGTAGTGGTAAGTGGTTTATGTGGAGAGAGTGTGGGATCAATAATTACTACTACTACTACTACTTGGTGATGGGCTGGTCTATCAGAGTGAGAACTGAGCGATCTCTGCCATACCCATAGCTTACTCTGACTGTTCCTTTTACTTATATATTTTCTAGATCTCAAGTGACGGCGTCTCTTCCGTGGATTGACCTCCCAATCTACCAAGATTGGAAGCCAAAGCGTCACATTTTTCCTTTGCCCCTCAACTTTCTCTTCATAATTACTGAGGGACACAGGGCCCTGGGTGGGGCTTTGGTTTCCCGGGCATTTCCGCACCCTCCTCAGCTCCCCGCCATGGAGTGGCTTCGGTCACCTAGGCTTTATTGTGGTCAGCAGGGAAGGTTCTGTGGGGGCGCTCTGTTATGACCTTGGCCTTGCTCGGGGCCTTGGGGCTGTTCGGCCAGGCAGCTTGGGGAACAACAACAACAACAACAACAACAACTACTACTACTACTACTACTACTACTAAAACTACTACTACTGTTACTAATAGTACTGCTACTACTGCTATTATTATCGTTATTATTGTTTTAGCAGATATAGTAAAAACCAATGTAGATACGAACATCATTTGTATTAATTTCCTATTGGATCCAGATGTTTGCAGTAGCTCATGCCATCACCAGTGGTCTAAAATTGACAAACAAGAACACATATTAGAATTGGGGAGAGTCGATCGAGGGACTTGAAAGTTTATTAAAAAGAACACACAATTATATATAATTAGGGCGGGGGGGGGGGGGGGTTATCAAAAAATAATTTAGAACACTAAATCAACAGGCAAAAACCAACCATCCAAAGTTCCCCCAACTCGGATATAAGAAGCCTGGAGTAGGCCATATCTCTCCTTATCGTTTATGGACATTGTGATCTGGAACACTACCAGGTCCGACGTCTTGGGGGGCTATTATGCTTATTTTGTTGAATTATGATTGAGGATTTTGCTTTTATTTATTTATTTATTTATTTATTTATCTATTTTGTTGTTGCCTTTTTGTTGCCATTTTGGAGCAATTCCCGGCCGGTTTCTCTTAAATTACAGGCTCGCTATCGCTCTCCAGGAAAAAATCGACACCTTAATGGCACGAAAGGTCTTAAAATTGACATAAATGGGGCAACATTTCTTAAAATGTCAAAACTACTAGGGCTAACGTCTTAAAATCTCAAAAGCAATGGGGCAAAACATGAGGGAGAAAGGGGTCCAGAAAAAAATCCCTAAAGTGGAAATCTCGCCTTAACAAAAACGCCTCCCAGACTTACTTCAATAAAATAAATAAATAAATAAATAAATGAAATTAATAAAATAAATAAATAAATAAATCAATCAATAAATAAATGCAGGCTAGCTATCGCTCTCCCATAAATAATTTACACCTGAATGAAGTGAAACGTCTTATTATCGCCAATCTAATAGGGTGAACTGTCTTATTATCGCCAAAATAATGGGGTGAAACGTCTTATTATCACCAAATGAATGGGGTGAAGTGTCTTCTTATTGTCAAGCTAATGTGGCGAAATGTCTTGTTATCGCCAAACTAATAGGGTTAACTGTCTTATTAGCACCAAATTAATGGGGTGAAGCGTCTTATTACCGCCAAACTAGCGGCGTGAGGCGTCTTAAAAATGTCCAACCGAACCAGCGGAGCGAAATACGGTAAAGTCCAAATACCCCCCCACCCGAGTAGCGTGAGAGGCCTCCGAGTATACTGAAGGGGTTGGGGGTTGGGGGGAGGGGGGGGGGGGGGGGGAGTTATTAATATGTATAGATAATAGATAGAGATTGGAGAGGATTTTTATTTTATGGTCGTATTTCTTCTTTTCTCAGACCGTTGCGGAAGGGGTAGGGGGGGGGGGATTTTGTTGTTGTTGTTTGTTTATCTATTTTTTATTTTTGTTTAATAATTTATTTATATATTTTTTCCTCCCTAGACCTCCATCAAGCTATAAAAAATACACCGAATACCCTCTTCGAGATAAAATTGTGCATTTTTTGGTGGAGATGCCCCAGCCGAAGGCCAGTTCCTCCTAACTTTCAGGCTCGCTGTTGCTCACCAGCATTAAATCGACACCTAAATGGCACAAAAGGTCTTAAAATTGCCAAACTAATGAGGCAAATATCATAAATTCTCATTATCTAATGGGGCTAAACATGGAGAAGGGTGTCCAGAAACCCCCCCCCCCCCCCTCCTCCCCCCTTAAAAGATTTACCTTTTTTGCAGATCTTTAATGAACTATAGCTATATGTCTGTGTGTGTGTTTGTTTGTGTGTGTGTGTGTGTCTGTGTGTATATGTGTGTGTATATATGTGTGTGTGTGTGTGTGTATATTTACTAGGTATGTGTGTGTGTCTGTTTGTATATGTGTGTTGTTACGCTGGCCAGCTTGCCAGAATGCACTCGTAACTCACTAGCGCTCGCCAGGGCAGTGAAACGGGCTACAATAATCGTAGAACGATGTTCTTTCTTTCATAGTGTTCATGTTGTCACAGACAGATCAGTGGTGATCTTTATTCTTGTCTGTGACACTTGGAAGTATATTATATCATTGATAGAATATAAGATATGTTGTGTGAAATTGTAGGGAGAAAGAGAGGGAGCAGCGTGGTTGTATTATGTGCGTCTGTATGTACGTGCGCCTCCCTCGCTCGGAGGAGTTTCTCACGCTCGTGATTGGCTGGCGGGCCTGGAGCGTCATATGACGCCTGCTCCTCATGACGTAGTTGTCTGTGATTGGGTGCTGCTGCCTTTGTTAGTGCTGAGGGGGCTCCTGCCCGCGTTTCTCCTGCAGAGCTTGGCACAGCGTGCTTGATCCTACATGTCCTTTGCAATCTGTCCCCCCATCTAACCCCCTGTACTACTATCTCTCTCTCTGAACTTCTTCTTTTTCATACTTCCATCTTTATTCAATTACTTATCCCTTCTGGTTCTGCATACGACTTCCATAGTCGGCCAGTCGTATTACCAGCACCAGCTCTCACATTTATGTTTGCACTAGCTTTAGGGATTAGTAGAGTCATAGTCATATGGTAGCCAAGTGTTGGGGTGCTTCTAATTATTGAGCTGTTCTTCCTTATTATTTAATGCTATACTGTGGAAGGTATCTTTGGTCGTTGTCTGAGTTATGCATGTGGCAAGTCAGAGCCTGTACAACATCGACGAAGCTAGCTAGCCTGTAACCCTTGTGCATATTTTCCTTTGCGATTGTAGCAGTATACAGGTGAAGGGCTTTTGCCTACACTTACCTGTATGCTTGCTACCTCATTGTGTTGACCTTTGTGGAGCGCCAGGGTAAGACCAGATACTTGAGATCTGGACTTACCAAGAGAGCCTCCAAGTCACGTAACATAACATAAGGGAAATCTGTTCAAGGGGAGACAGTAGGCTACGAGCATGCTTGCGCTCTGCCTAGTTTCCTAGTACCTTTTATGCCACTGCTAGACTTTATTAGTGAGAAAGACAGCATTGTGTTTATTAACTTTAATTGTGTATGCTTTAGGAATTATTCACGCCTTACTTTAGCCTAGGTTGATGCATAGTGCACAACCCACTTTGGCTGTTACGTTGGCTAAGGAAGTACTGTTTTGAGTGGCGATTATTAGTGCTGTCACAGAGTTGTTGTACTCCCTTGTTATATATATGCTGACATACGGAGCCCTGTATGTTAATTTAAGAGTTAGAATTAGAGTTGAAGGAGTGCCAAACTACCCAGGCGGCGAAGCAGACTAGCGAGCGAACCAGCAAACAAGCCTTCACACCTGCGTGCGTCATAGGGGACCCTGCAAACTACTTCGATGACCCGACGCTATGACCTATGATCAACGCCAGGAGACTCCATTGGACCACGCACCTGCTACGCAACTCGAGGAGCTGTGATTGGAGCGCGCACCATCACTCGCCTCCTGATTCGTTCCTACACCATCATTGTTTAGTATAAAAGACCCGAGTAGTGGGCTTCAAATCAGTCTCATTTGGAGTTGGGGAAGGTGAACTTGCAGCTGGAGGAAGATGGGGTGAAGTATTATAATGGGATTGTGACTGTCAGTCAGATTATATAAGTGTGTGTTAAGTGTGTTCCGTGTAAACACGTACGTTATGTTGGTTAGTGAGATATGTGATTGGGAATTAACGTTAACGCTACTATTATGTACTTAACTATTTGATTGGGAATTAACGTTGATGCTACTATTATGTACTTAACTATTTGATTGGGAATTAACGTTGACGCTACTATTATGTACTTAACTATTTGATTGGGAATTAACGTTAACGCTACTATTATGTACTTAACTATTTTAGTTGACTGACTTGTGGACTAAAGCAACTCTTTAAGTAATTGGGTTATGATGAAAGTAATACCATTGTTTTATATTAATACTTACGAGTTCTTTCATTTTCTTTTAATTAAGCTTACATTGCTTAACGGTGCTTAGTACGCTTAGTACGGTGATACTATTGTCTCTTATTAGTAATATCGCCTTAGACTAACATGGCTGTTTAATGTTAACTTCTAGTGATTTCCTAAGTTGAAGAAAATTCTTTTAGCTTCAAAATATTATTTTTGCTTTTCATATTATTTGAGTGAGACCTGAATCGAATCTATGAAGCGATCCTGTAACTTAATTTACTCATAATCAAACCTCAATGTTACGTGGTTAAGAAATACATTTAACTAATTATTAAATATATATCTAACTTTTTATGTGACTTTGATATTAATCCTGATGATAATAATAATATAATACTATTAACGTAAGACAAGAACCAAGAATAATTACATTAAATATAAATAAAAGGACATATAATAAAACTAGCTATTCATTTCAAAACGGGTAAGAGACAGAAATATTCGTACTTTAATATTTATCTTTCAAGACTTTTTATAGAATTAACCCGGGAGCTGCGGGGACACTGCGGGAAGACTCTTAAGAGCCAGAGAATATAAAAATCAACTTTGACATCGAAAAAAAAAATTTTTTTTTTTTTTTTTTTTTATTTTTTTATTTTTTTTTGGCCCCTGGGCCATGCAAAATCACAGTCCTCTACCTCCCCTCCTTCCCCACTTTCCTCCTCTCCTTCAGTTATCACCCCATACATTACACAACTCACTCGTTTTATTGTTGTTTCAGGTTAATACCTTTATAATCACATAATAGGCGCATATGGATAAATAATGCTATTAATGGCACAATGAATATTTAGTGACGGAAAACAAATACGTCAGCACAGGGGGACGTTTCCAATTACCCCCATGCGCACTTCAGAGGTTAATAGTCCTTTTTTAGAAATAACTTATTCGGTTCATAACCATAGCTAAGCTTCGGTTAAATAATATTTTTTTATAAATACTACATGACTTTAATTAGTTTCAGTATTTTTTTCATAATTAAAGAGTATCAGTCAATAAAGGACACTAAGTCCTAAGATCCAAAAGGAAAGGAAGCAACAACAGGACATAATTTTATTAGATTTTACTTTTGTTTTGCCTTCAGCTGACTGATACCTTAATATATATCTCTGTGCTATCTAGATTCATCTAGTTAACCACTTGAGGATGAAGATACGTAAGAATATGTATCCTACTTTTTGGTGTATTTAAGATACACGCTTTGGTGTCCTGCCCCTGCATTATTTCTGTTCTGTATTAACGAGCATCTTAGAGCATCAGACGTTTTCAGAAGATTCAATACCTGATTGCTGTAGGACTAGAATTCCAGTGTTTTCATAGAGCATTGTAGAGTTTAGTGTTGAGTACAGACTCACACTAAAGTTAATGTAAGCATATACTCCTTTATTAAATCTTGTTATAGTTTATTCAAGCATTGTTATTACTTAAGAGCATTTTATTAACGTAAAGTACTCCTGTTGTGAGTAGGCTTTGCCGTCATCGGCAAGCCTTTGTAGAAGTGCACTAAAACCCAGTTAATTGATACCCCGTTATCCAGGAGATTAACTCTGGAGGGTTTAAGTGTTTTTGTTCACCGGCGTAATAGTTCGAGGGTTTGGAATTAGCGTACCGTTGTTGCAGATATAGCCTATCATCTAGTCCATTCTTAAGTGCCCTTGTTTATTTCGTAGTGCCGGTCGTAACAAATGGCGACCTTAGACCAGTATATAGTGAACTGAATATTGCATTTTTTTTTTTAGAAATCTTATTGCCATTTGGGGTTGGATTTATTTCTCGCATTGTTGGCAGTAGACATTGTTTTGAGGATATATAGAACTTGTTGGAGTTATTGGTGACCTAGTATTGCACTCAAGAACATCTTCGAATATTTTTTGGTGAATAAAGCTACGCGAAAGTTTGGCTACTTTTGTCTTGACTGAGAATTTTTGTTGTTGACTCCATCATGTCACTGGACGGGTCTGAGCATAGTGAGGGCACAGTGCGAGAGGCAGGCGAGGAGGTGGAGAAGGTGGAGTTGTTTAACGGCGTTCGGGTGGTGAACAATGAGGAGGATGCTCGGAGATTTTTGGAGGAGCCTGTGTCAGCGGATCGTGTGTCGGGGCTAGACCGGTACGAACTGCAGTGTGTGGCCACGGTCTTAGGGTTTCCCGGTACCAGCAGTTTGTCGAGAAGTGAGCTGGTTACCTGTGTGCTCGGTGGGGTGCATGGGGCTTCGGGTGGAGCGGGAGCTGGGGCACCTTCGGCCCAGCCCCCATTCGACTCGACTCCTATCATGTCGCCCCCTCGGGCTCCGGAGCCGGGCCGATGCCCGCTGGTGGTTGGGTATGCCTCTAGGTGATTCACGGGGTGGGTCCCCAATAGTAGCACCCCCTCCTCAGGGTTTGTCTTCCGAGATGTTGTTTCAGCTCGAGCTCGCCAAACTTAAGCAGCAGGAGCGACAGGCTGAGGCTGAGCTCGAGCAGCGAAAGCATTAGCATGAGCAGCGAAAGCATGAGCATGAGCAGCGAAAGCATGAGCATGAGCAGCGAAAGCATGAGGCTGAGCTCAAGTATAAGTATGAGGCTGAGCTCAAGCAGAGAGAGGCCGAGCTCAAGTTTGAGTCTGAAAGGTATTGTGCCGATATTGACCTAGAGAAAACTCGTGTAGAGGTGACGAGGAACCGGGTCGCCCAGGGGGGTCGAGCCCATGACCAGTCCCTGTCGCATCTATTAAAGTTGGTTCCAGTGTTTGATGAGTTAGGAGTTACAGAATTCTTTCTACGATTCGAGAAAAAGTGCCAGGAGCACCAATGGCCCGAGGAGAAGTGGGCAGCCCTTGTTTCTTCACGATTGACGGGGAAAGCACTCAAGGTGTATGATGCTTTGCCCCTAGATTCCTGTGTGAATTACGAGTTGTTGAAAGAGGCTGTCCTGAGGGCATATGAGCTACAGCCAGAGACCTATAGGCTGAAGTTTAGGGCGGTTCCAAAAAGAAAGGAGAGTACTTTCCAGGACCACGCTAGAGAGCTGTCAGATGCATTTGAACATTGGTTAAGGTCGGAGAAGGCAACTACTTTTGATTCAGTAAAACAATTAGTGTTGCTGGAACAATTTTTAAAATGTACTGGCAGTGACTTGACTCTTAACCTGAAAGAAAAGCAACCAAAAACTCTGCAGAAAGCGGCTGAGCTGGCTGACCTTAGGGTGTCATTGATTCGAGGGTGCGGGTCTGCACAGAGAGCTGAGGCAGGTAACCAGGGGCGTACCACTCCATCCCCCCGATTTAATGACACAACTAATTATCCATTTAAGAGTACTGTTGCCAATTATGAACCCAAGTCGAAACCCTTCCCGTTAAAGAAGGGCCAGGGCCCTTCCTCACCTCAGAGGAAGTCCAAGAGCGAAGTGGAGTGTTTCAAGTGTCATGAGAAGGGGCATATTGCACGCTCATGTCCGAGCGCACCGCCTACAGCAGTGGTGTCACTAGTGAGCAACATCGGCGTGTCTTTGAGGTCTTCCGCGTTTGCCCGGGGTAAACAGTCGGTTGCGAAGTCATCGCCGGTGCAGAAGCAGCAGGAGGGCTCGTCACCCGTCCGTGATGTTTTTTGTGGGCATAGGGGGCACGGCACTGTGAGGTGGGCTGGTGTGGAGCATAGGCTTGAGTTGCTGCGTGATACGGGCGCTTCCCAGACACCGATTCAGAATTTCACTGGCAAGCCTATTAACACGGCACGGGTTGTGGTGGTTCAAGGTATCAATGCTACGCAGTCTTACCCGCTGGTTAGAGTGGAGCTTGAGGTGGACGGTGTGACATGGGAGTTGGATGTGGGTGTGGTGGAGAAATTGCCAGTTGAGGGGGTCGACCTCCTGCTCGGCAATGACTTTGCGGTGCCCACTTCCGAGGTTCCACCCTTAGTCGTTGCCGAGAGGGCGGCCGACACGAGTAGGGAGGGGCAAAAGGGGCTCGAGAGATCTCAGTCCGCTCAGGTGTCACAGCCTAGTACCCAAGTTCCAGACCAGCGGAGGAAGGGTCGGAAGGAGAAAGTCAAGGCTGGTGGTCGGGTTGAGAGCTTGGACCCAGCAACTCTCCTTGGTGACTCGGTACTTGCACCCATTATGAGCTCCGGAGTGGCCCCAGAACCTGTCTCCCCTAGTGACATGGTAGGGCGTGATGGCACTCCGCGACAGAGTAGTTCCCAGGGACAACTAGAAGATCTTAGTCTTGAGAGTTGTGGGAACAGGGCTATTGAACTCGAGGACGGGGAAGCATGTCATGTGAACCTGTTAAAGGAGTTTGTGAAGCAACCACCTGAGCAGCCTACTGTCCCTGTGTTGGTCTGCAGCGGCCAAGGTGGAGAAGGAGAGGGGGGCAGTGGGGCACAGGTGGAGGAGAGTTGGGATTGTCATGTCTCGGCGGAGCAGTGGGCGGAGGACACGAGTCAGGTGGCTGTGGAAGCGCTTGAGCACCTGCCTGAGCAGCAGTGTGCAGCGCTCCAGCACCTGCTCGGTTCATACCCCACTGTTTGTGCCGAGCACCCAGGCCTCACAACTCATGCGGTGCACGATGTTCCGCTGGCAGGTCACTTGAGTGTTAGTAAACCGTTGGCCTCGTTGTTTCAGTGGCTCAAGGTGGGCGACGAGGCTTTGGCATGGTTGTCAGGTCAGGGTCGACCCATGGCTGCTAAAGGTGGTAGTTAGAATCAGGACATTGAGCACATTGATGAGGTTGGCTGTGGAGTGGATGCGCCCGGCCGTCGCATAGCCTCCCAATACTGCCCTAGTAAAATGCAACAGCCCTACCATAGACCGACTGTATCTGGCCATGTCGTTGAAGGCGGTGATGCTGCGCAGGCAGATGTAGTCGCAAGGAATGTGGGGGTGCGCATTTACGGTATCGGCGGGGAAGCTTTAGCAATTATGAACTATGGGAGTGACTGCACAGGTGGTACAGATTGTCCCTCTCATGACCTGGCTGTTCTAGGGACAAAGGTGGAGAAGGAGGGAGACTAGAAACTACGGTCTCGGCTGGGTTGTGGGAGGGCACTAGGCATGTTGTTCTTCGAGACAAGTTGCAACTTCTTGTTCCTGAGCGCCAAGAGAAGTTGTTTACTAGGCTGTGGCAGTACATCCGCATGTTTGTTGATTCTCCAGGCCTGAGGTACGGGGTAGAATCCGACATGGAGGCTGGAGACAGTGCAAGGCTCAAATTGGTTCCCTACCATATAAATCCTGCTCAACAGCCTGTCGTAAAAGCAGAGCTAGACGACATGTGGAAAAAGGGTCTGAGGGATAAGGGATATCGTGAGTGGTCGTTGCCAGTAACTTTGCAACCTGAGTTAAGTGGCAAGATCCGTGTTTGTGTTGATTGCAAGAGTGTGGAAGCATTATCCCTGACAGACGCCTATCCATTACCCAGAGTTGACGACCCCATAGACCGCATCGGGGCTGCCTCGTTTATCACTAAGGTAGAACTAGTGAAAGGTTATTGGCAGGCCCCGTTGCCGGAAAGAGCGAAGAGAAGTGCCAGTCTTGTGATGAACTGGGCAGTTTATCAGTGTCAGGTGTTGTTTTGCTGCCGAAACACAAGTTGGATGTGTGGCATGTTAAGGGCACTGATAATGTTCTGGCTGATTGTTTGTCACGGGAGGGTATGTTTGAAGGAGAACCCTCGCCGTTCAGTCAGTGTTTGTTTGAGAGTGGAGAAAAATTAGGCTTGCCCCTGTAGTGCAACGCCGCCAAATACAATATTAAAAATATAAAAACCTCACATAAAAACTCTTCCTTTTTGATAGTATATAAGTGCAGTATATTACAGCAAGAATCTAAAACACTCTGAGTTGTTGTCTTAGTAGGCTAGGCTTGGTGAAGCTTGCTCGTTGAGCGTGATTTAATTATTATGATGCTATTATTTTGGCGAAGTGTTGTGCAGATTTTGTTTATATAATGAAGTGTTTTATGTTTGTGATTGTACCTTGTTGTCACAACTTGGGAGAGTAGCTGGGTGATGCGGGGTTAGTGGGCATTCTGTCTGGTCAGATGTGGAGTTCACCTGAGGCTGAAACGTCCCACATCTTGGGCGGGGTGTTACGCTGGCCAGCTTGCCAGAATGCACTCGTAACTCGCTAGCGCTCGCCAGGGCAGTGAAACGGGCTACAATAATCGTAGAACGATGTTCTTTCTTTCATAGTGTTCATGTTGTCACAGACAGATCAGTGGTGATCTTTATTCTTGTCTGTGACACTTGGAAGTATTTTATATCATTGATAGAATATAAGATATGTTGTGTGAAATTGTAGGGAGAAAGAGAGGGAGCAGCGTGGTTGTATTATGTGCGTCTGTATGTACGTGCGCCTCCCTCGCTCGGAGGAGTTTCTCACGCTCGTGATTGGCTGGCGGGCCTGGAGCGTCATATGACGCCTGCTCCTCATGACGTAGTTGTCTGTGATTGGGTGCGGCTGCCTTTGTTAGTGCTGAGGGGGCTCCTGCCCGCGTTTCTCCTGCAGAGCTTGGCACAGCGTGCTTGATCCTACATATCCTTTGCAATCTGTCCCCCCATCTAACCCCCTGTACTACTATCTCTCTCTCTGAACTTCTTCTTTTTCATACTTCCATCTTTATTCAATTACTTATCCCTTCTGGTTCTGCATACGACTTCCATAGTCGGCCAGTCGTATTACCAGCACCAGCTCTCACATTTATGTTTGCACTAGCTTTAGGGATTAGTAGAGTCATAGTCATATGGTAGCCAAGTGTTGGGGTGCTTCTAATTATTGAGCTGTTCTTCCTTATTATTTAATGCTATACTGTGGAAGGTATCTTTGGTCGTTGTCTGAGTTATGCGTGTGGCAAGTCAGAGCCTGTACAACATCGACGAAGCTAGCTAGCCTGTAACCCTTGTGCATATTTTCCTTTGCGATTGTAGCAGTATACAGGTGAAGGGCTTTTGCCTACACTTACCTGTATGCTTACTACCTCATTGTGTTGACCTTTGTGGAGCGCCAGGGTAAGACCAGATACTTGAGATCTGGACTTACCAAGAGAGCCTCCAAGTCACGTAACGTAACATAAGGGAAATCTGTTCAAGGGGAGACAGTAGGCTACGAGCATGCTTGCGCTCTGCCTAGTTTCCTAGTACCTTTTATGCCACTGCTAGACTTTATTAGTGAGAAAGACAGCATTGTGTTTATTAACTTTAATTGTGTATGCTTTAGGAATTATTCACGCATTACTTTAGCCTAGGTTGATGCATAGTGCACAACCCACTTTGGCTGTTACGTTGGCTAAGGAAGTACTGTTTTGAGTGGCGATTATTAGTGCTGTCACAGAGTTTTTGTACTCCCTTGTTATATATATGTATCCTACTTATTGGTGTATTTAAGATACACGCTTTAGTGTCCTGCCCCTGCATTTATTTCTGTTCTATATTAACCTCTGAAGTGCGCATGGGGGTAATTGGAAACGTCCCCCTGTGCTGACGTATTTGAGGTGTTTCCGTCACTAAAATATTCATTGTGCCATTAATAGCATTAATACTTATCCATATGCGCCTATTATGGGTTGATTATAAAGGTATTAACCTGAAACAACAATAAAACGAGTGAAAACAGCGTTTGGATGGTCAAAATCGGAGATATAGCCCGCGAGTTGTATAATGTATGGGTGAGGCAATCTGCTTTCCCGCCAATTTCCCCCAAGGCCACTGAGACACAGTCGATCGATACTCTCTCTCTCTCTCTTGCACTCGCTTGCTATCAGTGATGACCACACCCTCCAATCGGATTTCTAATGTTAGCACGAAAATATACCTCAGAATAAGGGAATAACAGGGAAAATAGGTGATAACTGAAGGAGAGGAGGAAAGTGGGGAAGGAGGGGAGGTAGAGGACTGAGATTTTGCATGGCCCAGGGGCCAAAAAAAAAAATAAAAATAAAAAAAAAAAAATAAACAAATATTTTTTTTTCGATGTCAAAAGTTGATTTTTATTTTCTCTGACTCTTAAGAGTCTCCCCGCAGTGCGCCGGGGGAACTCTTAAGAGTCTCCCCGCAGCTCCCGGGTTAACGAGCATCTTAGAGCATCAGACGTTTTCAGAAGATTCAATACCTGATTGCTGTAGGACTAGACTTCCAGTGTTTTCATAGAGCATTGTAGAGTTTAGTGTTGAGTACAGACTCACACTAAAGTTAACGTAAGCATATACTCCTTTATTAAATCTTGTTATAGTTTATTCAAGCATTGTTATTACTTAAGAGTATTTTATTAACGTAAAGTACTCCTGTTGTGAGTAGGCTTTGCCGTCATCGCCAAGCCTTTGTAGAAGTGCACTAAAACCCAGTTAATTGATACCCCGTTATCCAGGAGATTAACTCTGGAGGGTTTAAGTGTTTTTGTTCACCGGCGTAATAGTTCGAGGGTTTGGAATTAGCGTACCGTTGTTGCAGATATAGCCTATCATCTAGTCCATTCTTAAGTGCCCTTGTTTATTTCGTAGTGCCGGTCGTAACAGTGTGTGTATGTGTGTGTGTGTCTGTCTGTGCGTGTGTGTGTGTGTGTGTGTGTGTGTGTGTGTGTGTGTGTGTCTGTATGTGAGTGTGTGTGTATGTATGTATGTATGTGTATGTATATGTGTATGGCCGTGATTGCGAGGTTCCAACACGTCTTGATTGTCATAACCATAATGATTACGGTGTTGTCCTCACATGGCATAACAAATAGTAACCCCTTCTGTACCAGCGACGTTTTTATATTATATTCTAGCTATGTTTAGATGAGTTTGTGCAGTTTAAGGGGGGTGATCTGCTTTTTGTTATTTCTGTCCTTTTCTCTCTTTCTCTGGCTTGTATCCATTCGGCCCCATTCAGCCAACTATTTTAAGATGTTTATCCCCATCTAGGTGTCGATTTCTTCCTGGCGAGCGAAAGCGAGCCAGCATTATATGAAGAAATCCAGCTTCGCCGGAGAAATTTTTCTATCGAAAAATTTACAAATTTAGCCTGCTGTAAAAAATAATATAAATATATGCTGGCTCGCTACCGCTCACCAGTAAAAAAATTACACCAGGATTGGGATAAACGTCTTAACCCCTAACTGTTGGCGCGCAACTTATGTGGTGTGAAATCAATTTGGACTAAGTGGCGGTTCACAACTTATGTCGTGCGCCATTTTCAGCACGTAATGTTGCTGAGAGAGAGAGCTGAGCGGTGTGAGGAGCCTAGCAACCTTATGACCGCTCCGCACGACCACCGTGGACCAACTGAGATGGCTCCCACCCTTCCCTCCCCTCTCTCACTCGCTAAACAGGGAATTATGTAGGGAAAGTACCTAATTACATGGTTTTTGCACTCGTGTTGCACGATCGTTGCAAGAGAACCAGCGGTCGTACAAGGATGGTTCGGGTGTCATTGGAAAGCTCTGTTTACGCCCTTTCAGGG
This sequence comes from Paralithodes platypus, assembly GCA_032716605.1. NCBI lineage: Eukaryota > Metazoa > Arthropoda > Malacostraca > Decapoda > Lithodidae > Paralithodes > Paralithodes platypus. The sequence continues at coordinate 43,991,471 of CM064580.1, forward strand.
ATAGATACTTGTTTTACGCTCTGGGTCTTATTTAGGCATGAAAATGATCACGTAAACAACCCTATTTAGGGTAAAAACACCCCGCTGGGCGCTACGGTCCGTTAGACCGCCTAGCCCGCTAATAAGGTGTTAAAACAGTTGGCTGAATGGGGCCAAATGGATACAAGCCAGATAAAGAGAAAAGGAGAGCAAAAAAGCAGGTCACCCCCCCCTTAAGAAGGATCTGTGGTATGGAAAGGGTTATGTGAGGTAGTTCGAAGCTTGTCGATTGCTGGAGGCCCCTTTTTAAACTGACGAAAATCATCCAATAGTAGCCAGAATAAAGTAAAGAGTATGCCATCGGTAAAATAGGTTATAATACTCTTCAATTAAAATACTCTTCAAGTAAAATACTCTTCAATAAAAATACTCTTCAATTAAAATACTCTTCAAGTACAATACTCTTCAATTAAAATACTCTTCAATTAAAATACTCTTCAATAAAAATACTCTTCAATTAAAATACTCTTCAATTAAAATACTCTTCAATTAAAATACTCTTCAATTAAAATACTCTTCAATTAAAATACTCTTCAATAAAAATACTCTTCAATTAAAATACTCTTCAATTAAAATACTCTTCAATTAAACTACTCTTCAATTAAAATACTCTTCAATTAAAATACTCTTCAATTAAAATACTCTTCAATTAAAATCATCCAATAGTAGCCAGAATAAAGTAAAGAGTATGCCATCGGTAAAACAAAAGAGGTTATAATACCCTTCAATTAAACTAAATATACACATGGTTGAATAGAAATGTTGTATCCACGTGCATTCAGGGCTTATACTTAACTACTTACTGTCATAGATAACCAAAGATTAAGGGGAGGTTTTTAGTGAGTTTCCTAGACTTCCATCAAGCTTGAAATTACACCCCCATGACCCCCTTTCAAGATAAATCTGTACATTTTTCGGTAGAAAAATGTACCGGCCGAAGGCCGGGAAATTTTAAATTACAGGCTCGCTATCGCTCGCCAGGAAAAAATCGACACCTAAATGGGACGAAAGGTCTTAAAAGTGACATAAATGGGGTGAAAGTTCTTAAAATCGTCAAACTAATGGGGCGAACGTCTTAAAATCTCAAAAGCAATGGGGCTAACCATGAGGGAGAAAGGGATCCAGAAAACAATCCCTCAAGTAGAAATCTCCCCTTAACCTGACAAGCGCGATATAGACCTAGGTGCTAGGGTAGTTATTTGTGCATTTCTAGCCCTGGATTCTGACAGAATTCGTTATATTTACAATATAAACCATTATTTGTTTTCGGTATGCTTTTATTTTACATATATGATGTATATATGAACCTTCAAGAGTGCTAAAATAAGTGGGAAAAGCATTTGGGTGGTGAAAAACGAAGATATTGGCCACCCGGTCATAATCTCAGGCGAGAGAGAGACACAGGCAGCCCTCCCCTCTCGCTGTCTGGGAGTCAACTGAGACGAGCGGGGCGGTGTGTGCCGGTGTCTGGGTGTTGCATAACGATCTTTTATGCAACCCACTTGTGCTACATTATCGCGGGAGAGAAAAATAACCGATAAATGATGATAATAAGAGGAAAAATAGGTGATAATTGAGGAGGGGAGGGAGGGGGGAATAAGGTGGGGAAGGAGGGGAGGGGGGTGGGTGAGATTTACATGGATGAGTACTGGAGGGGAATTATCTCACCTAGAGACAAATTCCTTTGTTTTGATAGGCCCTTTTTTTTATGGAAGGCTTTTTTTATGGTCCTGCTTCCGTGAGGCCTATCGCGTTCCCTATAGGAAGCCTTCCGTGAGGCCTATCGCGCTTGCCGGGTTAAGGGGAGATTTCCACTTCAGGGATTTTTTTTCTGGACTAATTTTTCTCTCATGTTTATCCACATTGCTTTTGAGATTTTAAGATGTTCACCCCATTACTTTGGTGATTTTTAGAACTTTCGCCCCATTTCTGCCAATTTATGACATTTCGTACCATTTAAGTGTCGATTTTTTTCCTGACGAGCGATAGCGAGCCTGTAATATAAAAGGAATTGGCCTTCGGCCCGAACATTTTTCTACCGAGATATACACATTTATCTTGAAAGGGGGTCTAGGGGGTGTAATTTTAAGCTTGATGGAGGTCTAGGGAACAAACTAAAAACCTCCCCTTAAATAATGGAGTTAGTGTGCGTGTGTGTGTGCGCACTGTACACCTGAACCCAAACAGTCATGCCTCCAAGGTGTAATGACGACACTGTTGTTATCAGCCAAAGACCTACAAAAAACCATATCACCAGATTACATGGATACAAAAATTGCTGATCAGGATGTACTACGTACTTTTCGTTGGATTTAAGCATTTTTAATTGGATTTAAATATTTTTAGCCCTTTCGGTATTCTAAGATGTACTGTATTTATTCACATACGTTTGGCTATCATTAGACAATTTGATTAATATTAGGAAGCATGTGTGGGAGTTAGAGGGTTAATTGAGATCAGTGTTACCCCTCTGATTAATCGAGATACAATTTCTAAGCTGAATAAAATCATCTAATGTTAGCCGAAATAACTGTTAATCGTCTTTTCCCGAATGTTCGTACTAGATATATTTATTTAAGTTGTGTATTTCGACAGACTAGGCATTATTTCGTTAAAGTGAAGGCTGAATTGCTGAATTGTTATGCCACGTTTTCAAGAAACGTGAGATAGTCAACTGTACCTCTCCACTGGGTGAGGACTGGCCTTAATTCTCTTAATCAACACACAAGTAATAAACAATGGACACAAAACACATATAGATAGGATACACAAGTGTTATTACTTAACCGCTAGGGTACAATCTCAATAAGTCTCTGGAGAAATAAAGATGATAATCATATACAAATAAGAATAATGTTACAAATGAACATATAAGTAATAACACAGAGATATAATAAGTCTCAAATCACAAGAAATAAAGTCCTGAAGTAAATATGCAAAGCACTCATATATGGCTCGAACGTAAGTAAATAGCTGTTACTGCGACACTAGAACCATGGTTCTGATGGTTATGGACAATAGGACATTATTTAATCTCAAAACGAACAATAAGTTAATGCAACTTGAATAAGTTTATAAACTGTAATAACTCAATGAGTGACAAGGATGAAAGTTGGATTCATCAAGGTAGAATTATTAATTTAGTCCACTATACGTGACTGAGAAACATTTGGCTATGCGACGAAACTTTCACTAATGGATCTGTACCCAAAATGATATGGAATGTATAAACTTAAGTCCGCACGAAGTGTTCAAGATTTACGTGTAAGTACATACATACATGCTTACTTACTTATGGTAGTCCATCGTAGTCCGATGATGACATTCCCTTCCTGCATTCATCTGTTGTGAGTTCTACGATGACTGTAGAGTCCTATCCGTGATGCACATATCCTGCCACAGTCTGGGCACTGGTAGTCCGGGTTAGGAGGTGCTGGTTGTTCCCGGCGTGCATGTCTCCGGGCCCTCTTCTCCTGCTGGTGGTGTTTCCTCTGACGTTCCAGTTCCTTCGCTCATTGCTGGCAGTGTGAGCGCCATAGTGGTCTATCTGATGCTAAGTTTTCAAGTGCAGTTGGTTGTATATTGCACCTTTTTAGTATTTTCTTTATACTGTCTTTGTATCTTAATTTTGGTCCTCTAGCTGCTCTGCGGCCTTCATGCAGCTGTCTATATAGTATTTTATGAGGTAGTCTCTCCTCTGGCATACGGATGACATGCCCAACCCATCTGAGTCATACACCTTTCCCTTCAGGGGGAGAGGTATTCTTTTCATGGTTAGAATTGGCAGCAGTTTTCTGAACTTCCCCTAGCCACATCTAATTCTAGCGACAGTGGCAGCATCGGCCCCACCACCGGCAGAGATGGTATTTCCTAGGTAACAAAACTTGTCCACCAGCTCCAATGAATCATTTCTAAAATTCACAGCCACAGGATCATCACTTAACACAAGCTCGCCTTTGCACACTACGCACTTAAATTTCTCTATTTCTGACTTATCCTTCGGCAGGGGTCCCTTTATTCTACTACAGCGCTTACTCCCATGGTGCACCCAGCGTCGACAGATGCTACATTGAATCGCGTTTACGCCCACACCCTTTCCACACACTGCACATGGGTATGCACCGCTCTTTTCCACATTGCCTCGTCTCAATCTACAATGCATAACCTTGGTTTTGTTAATATTGACTCTTAAACCCTTGCTCGCCATGCCCTCTCTCAATCTTCTGAATTTGGCCTCAACATCTTGCATATTGTCAGCTATTAGGACTAAATCGTCTGCATAAAACAGTTCCAACGGGAGTCCGCCTCTAAAAACTCTAGACAATGCCTCCAGGACCATAATAAAGAGGAGGGAGCTTAACACTGAACCCTGATGGACTCAAACACAGACTGCGAACTCTTCACTCAGTACACCCTTCACCCTCACCGCACTTCGCGAATCCTCATACATCTTCATTATCACACGCACCAGCCACTCTTCCACACAAAGTTTCCTCATAGCCCACACCACAACATCTCTAGGCACCCTGTCAAAGGCCTTCTCCAGGTCTACAAACACAAAGTAAAGATCCTTGCCTTTTAGTAAGTATCTTTCCTGTATCTGCCTGACTATGAAGATAGCATCAGTTGTACCACGTCCTGGCATAAAACCAAACTGCATATCAATGGAGATGCTTTGCCTGATTAAACCCTCAAAGACTCTCTCACAGACCTTCATGATTTGGTCAAGCATTTTCAGGCCCCTATAATTTCCTCTATCTAGCGCATACCCCTTTCCTTTGTATATATTTACTATTACACTTTTGTGCCAACCCTCTGGGATTTTCTCATCTTTAATAATGGCGTTTATCAACTCGGTGACTAAGTTAACACCAATCTCCCCTGAGGCTTTTATCATCTCAGCGATAATGTCAGAGCACCCTAGCTGGAGCTTTACCGTCCTTAATTTTATTGATTGCGTCACTCACTACAGCTGGTGCTATCAAAGGAGGGGGTCCAGATATTGGTTTTTCGTTACTAAGCTGTTCCTTATCCCATTTAAACTCTACATTTAGCAATCGTTCATAGTGTGCCTTCCATGCTTCTCTGATTTCATTTTCTGCATACACAATCTTCCCATTATCGTTTCAAACACACTGTTCACCTATGATAATCCTTACTGTCATTTTTAACTCGTCTAGCTAGGTTGAAGATCCCATTGGGATTGTCAGACTTGTCAGTGTTACACACTTGTTCGAGGACCAGGTCCTTAACCCAGGAGCTGCGGGGAGACTCTTAAGAGTTCCCCCGGCGCACTGCGGGGAGACTCTTAAGAGTCAGAGAAAATAAAAATCAACTTTTGACATCGAAAAAAAAAAAAAATTTATATTTTTTTTTTTTTATTTGGCCCCTGGGCCATGCAAAATCTCAGTCCTCTACCTCCCCTCCTTCCCCACTTTCCTCCTCTCCTTCAGTTATCACCTATTTTCCCTGTTATTCCCTTATTCTGAGGTATATTTTCGTGCTAACATTAGAAATCCGATTGGAGGGTGTGGTCATCACTGATAGCAAGCGAGTGCAAGAGAGAGAGAGAGAGTATCGATCGACTGTGTCTCAGTGGCCTTGGGGGAAATTGGCGGGAAAGCAGATTGCCTCACCCATACATTATACAACTCGCGGGCTATATCTCCGATTTTGACCATCCAAACGCTGTTTTCACTCGTTTTATTGTTGTTTCAGGTTAATACCTTTATAATCAACCCATAATAGGCGCATATGGATAAGTATTAATGCTATTAATGGCACAATGAATATTTTAGTGGCGGAAACACCTCAAATACGTCAGCACAGGGGGACGTTTCCAATTACCCCCATGCGCACTTCAGAGGTTAATGCCTTTTTTAGCATTGTAAAGAACTCTTTTGGCAGTTCGTTTAGCTGCCTGGTATTCCTCCTTGCTGCCTCCCTTCTTCCATGCTTTGAAGCATCTCCTTTTCTCTTTAACAGCATGTTCTACCCCATCGTTCCACCACCAGGAGGTCTTATTCCTGGGGTGACCCTTTGTTTTCCCACAGACTTTGTCAGTGGCAGCGATAAGGCTATGCTTAAGAAAATTCCATTGACTAATTACGTCATTAGGCCTAGCTTCCTTATTTCTTAGGTCTCTATAGCTGTATGACTTTATACCTGGCAAAGATATATATATATATATATCCTATGCGGGAATCCAGGAACATGAATTCAAGGAAGTATGTATATATTTTCCACAAGATAGTGTGTTTTGGTCTCCCGCATATGGAGCAACGGATAATAATTAAGGAAGGGAAGAGAGGAAAATTCTTCTGTCTGACGTTAATTAAGAAATGAACCTTGGCATACCTAAGTCTAGACCCTCACTGTAATCATTGTTACCATTACGAACTAGAAAAAGCACTTAAAGGATTTCGTAGTGAGTGGAAACACTGGTAGAACGAGTTTGAGCGGAGACTGGAGTTGGGTCACGGGCTGTCGTGCCTTTGATTACAGGGGCACTGAGATATTCACATTTCCCAGCTAGGTTCAGGGCCAAACAATTCCAAGATACGCTCTGATCGGCTCTTTCGCGAACTTGTCTTAGTGCGACTCACGACACTACTATCCACTCTGAATCTGGGGGATGAAACTAAAGGATCCCCTGCACTCGGTAAACATAAAGTTTTCCTGGGCGTAGGTGGACAGTTAGAAGTATGAATGTTCTGAATCTCAATAGAGTACTGTGGTACAAATCCAGGCGTAGGGGGTTGGGCAGACTTGCACTAATAGTACTAAGTTCTTGGCATTCTGGGAGGTCAAATAAAAATTGAAATCCAAAAATAAATGTCCTATTTCAATTCTGATTGTGCCATTAGATTCAGCGGGTCAGAGTGTACTTGTGATACAAATTTGAGCAAAATCCATACATAAATAACTCGTATAAGGATGTTTTCTTGAGTTTTCAAACTAAAAAAAAAAAAAAAAAAAAAAAAACTATTGCGCCTAAAAGATGTCCAAAATCAAATAATCCACATACCGTTGGAATTGCAACGACGAAACAAATCCAAATATACTGTACCCTTGAAAACTCAAAATTCGAAAATCACCCGACAAGTGCCAACATATTGACTATTTTGACTGGACTATTTTTGACCCAGCTGATTTTGGAAAACAACTTTGGATTATGGGAGAATGGCTGGTCGAACATTAGATCGGCGACCGGCTATGGAAGCTGTTGGTCAAGAGAAATCGATTGGCACAAGGTAGAATTAATTTGGACTTATAGTTTGGCGTACCAAGGAGTTTCAATGTTCAGATATGCCTCGTTTCGGGCCTTCTGGGAGGTCAAATCAAAATCTAAATCCTAAAATAATAGTCCGATTTCAATTCTGATTATGTCATTGGATTCAGCGGGTCAAAGTGTACTTGTGATATAAATTTGAACACAATCCATACATAAATAACTCATACATATGTGTTTTTTGAATTTTCAAACTAAAAAAAAAGGCCTATAGGGCCAAAAAAAATCCAAAATCAAATAATCCATATACCATTGGAATCACAACGACGAGACGAATCCAAATATAACCTTGAAAACTCAAAATTCGAAAATTACCCGACAAGTGCCAATGTTTTGACTAACTACTTTGGATTATGGAAGAATGGCTGGTCGAAAATTAGATCTGCGATGGGCTATGGAAGCTGTTGGTCGAGAGAAATCGATCGGCACAAGGTAGAATTAATTTGTACTTGTAGTTTGGCGTACAGAAGAGTTTCAATGTTCAAAAATGCATCATTTGGGGCGTTCTGAGAGGACAAATTTAAATTGAAATCCTAAAATATTGGTTCGATTTCAATTCTGATTGTTCCATTGGATTCAGCGGGTCAACGTGTACTTGTGATACAAATTTGAGCAAAATCCATACGTAAATAACTTGTATATGGGTGGGGTTTTTTTAGTGGTCCGGGGGGAAAAAAAAAAAAAAAAAGGGAGGGCTACTGCCTACTGGGCCTAAAGAAATATCAAAAATCAAATAATCCATATATTGATGGAATCGCAACAACGAGACGAATCCAAATTTTAGGTTTGAGTCCCGGAGGGAAGAAGCAAAACCTAATATTTAGTAGTGGCCCCGAAATCATTGACGATATGCCTATTAGTATAATAATCCCCTTTCAAGCGCCCGCGGGTGGCCAGTTTGAATCGACCGCCGCGGGGAGAAAGAGTCCTACGTCATAAGTGCAATGTTAATTCTCTTATGGAATCGTCTTATGATTGGGTACTCACTACGAAAAAACTTTCGAAAAAATAAAAAGGAAAAATAAACTTAAACTATGTTATATTTGTTAGTAGTCTTGGAAAATCCAACGTCAAGGCTATTAACCTAATTGCAATGACGACTTGTCTATTTTGACTGCTCTGTCGTCATTCCAACCGCGGTTAAAAAAGAAAACGTCTAGAGTCTACTCCTTATCTTGCTCTAGGAGACGTTGTACATTAACCAAAACTACCACCGAAGGTGAAAAAAGCATAGAAGAGAAGAAAAAGGGGTTTACCTTAGTTACCGCTTAAGGCCCATCCCGTGTTCCGTAATGTGCAGATCCTTGTCGAACGTGCGCATGAGCGACCCTCTCTTGTTATCATTTTTTCACGCGTCGCCATTTGCTTGAGTCCGCTTTTGTTGTGCTCCTTCAAATTCACCCTGTTTAGGTTCGTTTCGGCTTATCTGGCCTTCTTTTTTGTTAGACAGATGTTACGTGATCTAGGGCACACGTAAATGGGCTCCTAAGTGTGTCAAATGGAGACGTGTGTGGAAATAGCCTACCGAAGGTACGGGGGCGCCTGGCGTTCCTCGTGTATGTTTTTCATTCTTTCTCTTTTCATATTCTTTTTCCTGTTAGTCTGGGCATAGTTTAGCTTTTAGCTTATTTTAGCCTAGCTCGTTTTCTCATTCAGGAATTGCTATGCCCCTATGAGTTTTCATTTTTTCATAGCCTAGGTGTAACGTTTGGTAAACAATCTGAGATTTCGATGGTGGCGGCGCTGTTTGTAGAGTTTGTGTCGGCCGCATTATAGCGTTATTCCCGAGTCTCCCCTTTCGAGTCTTTACTGTGTCTCAAGGGCCTGGGCGACAGGTGGTTCGTGATATTTCAGGGGTACCCCAGGGGGGCCCCTCCGTCACACCACAGGGTTTTTTCGCCCCTGACACATTCTCTGCTCACGGCTAGGCCTCCCTTTTTCTCACCAGTTTCGTTTACTGGTTTTTGTTTTCCCTTCATGTTTCACCTCCATCCTTTCATCATCTTTTGCCCAATCCAGGGGTACCCCAGGGGGCCCCTGTTTGTGCTAAACCACCCTCCCTGCCACTTCTCCTCATGGGCTTTGCTCTATCTCTGTGGGTTGGGTGGTTCCTGGGGGATGTGCCTCCTCTCCCCTGGTGTGTCTTCCTTGCCTCTCCCTTGACCGGTTGGGTTAGGATCATATATCAAGGAAGACACTGCTCAGCTTGATGGCCATCCAAGCTTGGAGTTCATAAGGAGATAACGCATTTTTGTGGCCTTTTTTGGTATTCCCTAGACGCTCCTCTCGCTTTTTCGGCGCCGGACCATCTCGGCCGGTCCCGCAAATTTGCGGGAGCTCGATTTGATCCTCTGGGACGTTTCGGCTCCCCGCAAATTTGCGGAGATCACTGGGGGGTCCCGCAAAGATGCGGGAGGGTTGTGTCGGTACGGTTATGCCTCAATAGGCCTGCAAATTTGCGGAAATAGTTGGCTTTCACTGTTGACCTGTTTTAGGTCATCTTGTTGCCTGAAACTATATTGGTGTGTGCACTTTACTGGTGTTATAGGCCCTGCATGTAAGGTGTTGAGTGGTGGTTAACACTTTCTCCATCTTTGCAGTTTCTGCTAGTGCTCTTCCGCCTCGCCTGCCCTACTCACCTACCTCTGTGCTCCCGGTTTAGGGTGAGTACGGCTACCGGTTTGCATGTGTGTTCCTGTTTCCCCATGCTCATTCCCTGGTTATTATTGGACATTCTCTACACTTACTCCGTCGACGTGCTGCTTATGGTGTGTGTTCTTCCCTTGCAGGTCGGATGCCTTGCTTTCGCCAGGGTTGTGGCTCCCCGTGCTTGGAGAGCCACCGGTCCTGCTTACGCCACTCGCAATGTGTGTCCTCTACGGCCTACCTCCCTGCTCTGTGTGGCCCGTGTATGGACCTGGTGGATGTGGTGGACCATAGCCCTGGTTCCTCAGCGGCGGCAGTGGCCTCTGCTTCCCTTCAGTCGGTGTGGGCGGTAGTCTCCCACCACATTAGGACTGTGGGCCACCGTTCCCCGGCCTTTGTTGACGACCGGATCCGCATTGCCCTGGGTATCTCTGACCCGACTGAAGGCCGTTCACCTGGCCCTCTCCCTGCTCGGGCCCTCTCCCCTGGGTCCCGCGGCCGCTCGTCACATCATCGGGAGGGTCTCCAGCTCCGTCCACGCTCTCGCTCGCCTCGTCGCCTGTCCTCTACTGCCCCTCGTCGTCCTCCTGATCGCCTTGACGACGCCCATCGCCCTCGTCCTGGTTCTCGCCCTGAGGCCGGGGTTAGCGGCTCTGCCCCTGTGCGCCCTCCCCTGGCCTATCCGGATAGGGGCTCTACTACCTTCCGCCCGCTTCCCCAGCACAGACGTCGTCCTCTTACGTTGTCCTCTACGCGCGCGGATGTTCATGCTGTAGCTGGCCCTCTGCTCCCTCCTCCTACACTGTCCAGGAGGGTTCGCCAGGATGTAGTTGCTTCTCCTCCTACTTCACCTGCTTCAGTGCCTATTCTTCCTTCACGGTCTCGTCCCAAGGTGGAGGTCCCTCCCTCCTCCGCCTCGGTGTCGGGCCACCCTGGTATCTCAGCCCCGGGGATCCTTGCTCTGTTTCCCCCCGCGGCTCATTCTGACCTCCTTTCACCCGGCCAGCCTTCCCACTCCCGTCGTCCTGCTCCTCCTCATTCTTCTATCCCTGACCTTCACTTACCATCTCGCCAGGGGGGTACCCCGCCTCTTGACTCGGTGGAGTATAGCGAGGTTTCGGGGTCCCCTTTCTCGGGAGCTGACGTGTCGCTGGAAGAGGGGGATGGTGATGTTTCCCCCTCAGGCGTTAGTGATCGAGTACGAGACCCTCCGAGGCGCCACGGCCGTCGTCGCTCGCCTTCTTTGGGCCGCGACGCTGCTGGTTCGTGTCGTGGGTCTCGCTCCCGCTCACGCTCACCCCTGCGGGCCGAACAATCTTCGGGGGGGTCGCCTCTCTCGGGGTGGGTTGTGTCACGCATCGACGAGCGCTTGGAGGCGATGCAAGACTCACTCTTATCGCGCTTCTTGGCGGTGACACAACCTCAGCGCCTCACCCAACCTACCCCTGCTACGGTCCCCCTCCCTTCTGCAGTGGACCACATTCCTTCTCGCCCAGCTTCTCCGCCTGCCCGGTCGTCAGCTAGTACTGCTCCTGCCCTAGCTCAGGAGGTTGCCCCTGCTGTCTCCCATGCGGGGGTCCTCCGTCTGCTAGGGCAGGGTCCGCGCATGCCCCCCATCCAGAAAGCCAAGGTCCCGTCGCGGACCATGCCGCTCCTCTATGGCTCCTTGGCTGTTTGCAAGGGGGTGCAGGCCTCCCACCCGGAGCGTGCTACCGGCTTCCCGTCAGGTGAGAGGGCCCTCCCATCTGGCTGGTCGGTGCAAATTAATGATAAGATGCAGTTCAGCTCTGCTCAGTCTGCTCCTCGGACTAAGCTCTGGTCAGACTTCAGCCGCCAGGACATCCTTCAGGATGTTCAGTCCCTGGCTGTGTTGACGGGACTGTCCTCCTATGGGACAGGTTTGTGAGACGACGGTAGGCCTGGCTTAGCCGTCGTGCTCGATAACCCTCTCCCATTGGAGGCCTGGTTTGCTGAGGCCTTAGAATTCGCCAACCGTTCCGTCGACAGATCTACTTCAGTCCCTCCCCCGGAGTCGTCACTGCTTTTGCCCCCTCTTGTTTCTATCGGCGGATTGGACGGCAAGTTCTGGTCCTGGATCAGCGCGCCCAAACTTGAAATTTGTTCTATTGCTAACCCGTTCTTCTCTCACCAGATAAGTCCTCTGTCGACAAGGATTTTACCTGGCGACAGAGGGTGGCGAACTTATTATCTTGTCTTTTAGGTTCCCTCCAGACATCTGTTCACCACCTGCGGCTTATCGAAGCGACTGCACCGGGCGATCTTCGCGAGGGTTTGGACCACGTTCGGCGGATCCACCTTCAGCTCGCGTTGTCTTTGGTTCCCGAGCTGAAGTTGGTTTTGTGCGAGGCTACTCGACAACGCCAGACGGTAAGGTCCTCGTTCTGCCGGAAAGCCCCCTTGGATATTCGTCAGGGTTTGTTGTACTCTGAGCTCTATACATCGGGGCTTTTTGCGCAGGATGCTTGGGAACGCTACGCTTCTCTGTCAGCGAACCCTGCTTACGACACGCAACGACGCGCTGTGTCGCGAGCAGGGTCTTCTCAGTCCCGTCCTTCTGACGGTCCTCTTCGGGGTGCTGCCGCAAGTGCTGCCGCCAAGAAAGGGCGCAGGAAAGGGAAGTTGCCGGCCAGAGCGTCGGTTCCGCCTCGCACTTCTGTTCTTGCTCCCTTTCATCCCCGCCGAGAAGGGGCTGGCCAGCCTTACACTTCCGGCCGCACTTCGACGGGGTCAGACACACGACGGACAGGGGATGGGGTGACCCGCCCATTTCGGCGAGGTGGGGGGGGGGGGGTAGAGGAGGTCAACGTGGAGCTCATGACCGCAAGGACCGTACCGGGGGACCCTCCACGTCAAAAAATTTGTAGGTTCTCCAGGTCGGTCTCCTCCTTGTTCTCCTTCTCGCCTAGCCGAAAGGGTCGCTCGCCTCATCTCGGGAGCTACCACAGGTTGTTTTCGCCCTTGCGCCCCTCAATGGCCGCGAGGGACGTGGGGGCGGAAGATTGCACGGAGGGGTCTAACCTGGAGATGGAAGTCCAAACCCCCACTCAGCTCTTGTCAACGAAGCCGGCCCATCTCTTCGGAGGTGGCCAACGTGATAACATCCATGCACGAGCAGGGAATCGTCAAGGAGGTGAAAGCCGGTCACCCGGTTTTCCTCTCCCGTGTATTTCTGGTACCGAAGAAGGACTGCGACGCGATGCGACCGGTGGTGGATCTGTCGGCCCTCAACGGGCACATCGTGAACACACGGTTTCGGATGCTGACGGTACACCAGGTACGACTGGCCCTGCGACCTCTGTCGTGGGTAGTGTCGCTGGACCTCAAGGATGCGTATTGGCACGTTCCTATCCATCCTCGTTTCCAGCGATTCTTGGCCGTTCAGACTTCCGATCGTGTGTTCATGTTCGACAGACTTCCCTTCGGTCTCAACATCGCGCCGCGGATCTTCTCAAAACTGGTGAAGCAGGCTCTGGATCCTCTCCTCAGGAGCGGGCTCCAGATCCTGTTTTACTTGGACGATTGGTTGATAGTTTCAGACACCCTCGAACAGTGCGTACGCGACAGTAGTTCACCATATCACACAGTTAGGGTTCAAAATCAATATTCCCAAGTCCCGCCTGACCCCGTCGCGTGTCGTGACGTGGGTAGGTCTCGAATGGGATTTGACCAGCGCTACAGTGACCCAGAGTCAGCCAAACGCGGTGAAACTTCGAAGGAAGGTCTTCGCCGTGTTGCACTCGGTCTCCCTCACGAGGAGGATCTGGGACTCGTTAGTGGGTTCGCTGAATTGGGCCGCTCTAACCATTCCCTTAGGGAGGCTCAGGCTACGCCGCCTAATACTCATGGGCAACAAGGTGTTTCCGTTGACCCCTATGGATCGGCTCATGCCGGTCCCGCGCGCCATTCACAGACACTTAGGACACTGGGTTGGGACACAGATGGGTGGGACACACACACCTCCACATAAATGCCCTAGAACTGTTGGTTCCTTTGTTATTCCTGAGGGACCACACGCTGGCCCTTCGGGGAAAGTCGGTGGCCTTCAGGATGGACAATCAGACAGCTGTCCACTGTATCCAAAAGCAGGGGTCCTCCAGGTCATTGACTCTGTTGGGGATCTCGGAGAAGTTGTTCTTCCTCGCGAACCGACACAACATCTCCCTGCACGCCTCCTACCTGCCCGGGACTGCCATCCTGTCGGCGGACGCCCTGTCGAGAGGACGGGGCGTTCTTGTAGAATGGGCAATGAAACGGACTGTGTTCGACGACCTCGCAGCTTCCTGGGGTGTTCCGGAGGTCGACTTGTTCGCATCGAAGGAGACGCACAAGTTGCCTCGGTACCTATCCCTCCGGACTCGCACTCCGGAGGGGGGTCCGGACGCTTTCATGGAAGACTGGAACAGGTGGCAGTCGATATACATATTTCCGCCACCAGACGCACTGTTGATGTGCAAAGTCCTCGCGAGGCTGCGGCTGTACCGCGGCAGAGTCTGGCTAATAGCGCCTCTGTGGCCGGCCCAGGCTTGGTACGCCCAGTTGAAGCGGTGGTGCCCGAGTCCGGTCCCTCTACCTGTCTCAAACTTCCACTTGAGCCAGGCTGGAGACCTGCGGACCTCGTTGGCCTTCGCATCGTAGATGTTCGTGAGGCACGGTGGCTCCCAGTCCACGGACGGGACCTGACTGACTTCCTGAAGCGTTCATGGACGCCTTCGACTTGGGGGACTTACGAGTCCCACTGGAGGTCTTTTACTAGGTGGATACAGGACACTCGCCAAACAGTTAGCTCTCCTTCCCTCATACTACACTACTTGTTTCACCTCTTCCGTACACGTCACTTTCAAGTCAACCCTATACGTAACCACTTGTCTGCCATCCGGGAGGTCTTTGAGTCCGTCAATGGGCTGGTCGTTCCACCGAAGGAGCTGGATTCCTTCATGAAGGCTGCCTTCAGGGAACGACCGCCTCCGCGCCAGATCCCTCCACAGTGGGATCTGGGGCGAGCTCTGGACCTTCTGGCTTCACACACGTATACACGGGACACTACACCGGTTCAGTTGCTCGAGCGTACACTCTTCCTTGTCGCTCTGGCCACTGGGGATAGGGTGTCTGAACTAGCAGCCATGTCGCGGTCCCAGGAATGCATGCGATTCTCCCCGTCCTTGAATGTCATCACGTTAGCCCCCTCCCCTCATTTTGTTGCCAAGAATGAGAGAGAGACCCACGTTTTCAAGCCTTTCAACATCCAGGCTTTAAAGCGTGGGCATACTCACCATGTGTTGTGCCCGGTGCAAGCCTTGCACTCCTATGTTGAGTCTGTGGCGCCGGCTTCGGGTACTACTGTGTGGGTGTCTCCTCGGACTGGTGGGAGGCTCTCGAAGGTGCAGATAGGACGCCACATTTGTCGGGTCATTCGTGTCAGTAACCCTGATTGTAGGGGTTCTGCGCACGATGTGCGATCCTTTGCTGCCTCCTTACGGTTCCTGCAAAGTCGATCCTTACCTGACATCGCCTCGGCGGGTTTGTGGTCTTCTGTCAATACCTTCGTCTCCTCCTACCTCTCCATGTCCATTGTTAGACCCCCTCGGCCGGTGATAGCTCTCGGGAGTCGTGTTTCCTAGAGCTCTGGCGAAGATACCTGGTCTTCCCCCCTTGTCCCTCTTTCTTTTCCTTTGTTTTATTTGAAACAGGGGGGGGGGGGGGAGTGCGGGTTTGCAACACTTGATTGCACGTTTGGGATTATGTATTATGTATACAGTACATAAGTGTTTTTACCAAAATTTAAATTGTGTTTTGTTATTGTGTTCAATGTTTTTGTTGGTTTTGGAAGAAAAGGGATTTTGGGTACAGTACTTTTTTGGTTTAAGACAAGTCTATGTTTTTGCATTACTATGGATGACGGGCACGTGTTAAAACTGTTCTTTTTAGCTACTCCTCAGTTTTTCACTCTTTTATTTAAGAATTGTGTTTCTTTGTCATTCATAATTTTGTTTTATGCATTGGTTTTTTGGTATGTTGTGCTTGGATGTCCTCCTCCTATTTGTTACGCAGCCTTGACGTTGGATTTGCCAAGACTAATAACAAATTGGGAGGTTTGACGTACCTCCCAACCTACCAAATAGGAAAACCTACTATTTGGTAGTAGTCTTGGAAAATCCAACGTACATAATACCCTCCCTCACGCCGGACCCCTGCCCATCCGCGTTCTTCTGCTGACGTGAGATGTGATAACAAGAGAGGGTCGCTCATGCGCACGTTCGACAAGGATCTGAACATGATGGAACACGGGATGGGCCTTAAGCGGTAACTAAGGTAAACCCCTTTTTCTTCTCTTCTATGCTTTTTTCACCTTCGGTGGTAGTTTTGGTTAATGTACGACGTCTCCTAGAGCAAGATAAGGAGTAGACTCTAGACGTTTTCTTTTTTAACCGCGGTTGGAATGACGACATAGCAGTCAAAATAGACAAGTCGTCATTGCAATTAGGTTAATAGCCTTGACGTTGGATTTTCCAAGACTACTACCAAATAGTAGGTTTTCCTATTTGGTAGGTTGGGAGGTACGTCAAACTTCCCAATATAATGCTTTCCATCTCGGTGGATTTCTTGCGGAATCTATCCCCGACGCTGCTCCCTGAGCCGCCATACTTCCTTCAATGACATATTAAGACTAACTCAAGGTATCAAACGAATGGGAAGGGGATGGAAGGGAGGGCCCTACATCGTCAATGATTTCGGGGCCACTACTAAATATTAGGTTTTCCTTCTTCCCTCCGGGATTCAAACCTATAATTTATTAGTTAATATTGATATTGACTCCATCATTGACGATATGCCTGATATCTAAGACTGGAGGGGGTCATTCGTGACAATATCACCACTAACAAATACCATAGGTAGAGACAAAGAATCATATAACATTTTAAGTCTTTATTGCTTACATACAATAATAAGTAAAAAATGGAAAGAAAGCAGTGTGTTACTTCAAAGAACATCTGCTTATATTTGACCGATTAGGTACATCTGAGATCTCACATTGAGGTTCATCACAATTGTTGCTTAGGAACTTAAATTCCTGTTCAACTAAATACAGACACATATATCCTTGGAGTACGGTATGTATTCTGTCCTTAAAACTTATTTGTACATTTCATATAATTTGTACACTTTATTCATACTATATACAGTAGTTATAACTATGATAGATATCTTTAAAAATTAGAAAAAAAAAAACATTTTAGAGCTGTATAACCAGCTCGACTTATTAAGTATCACAGTTCATGATCTTATCACATTATCCGGCAGAGGGGCTCTAGGGGTCTTTATGGGCTTACCGACACCCGCCCCCCTCCCCCCCCCTCCTTTTTCACATTTTAAGATTAAACTTAAGTAGTAATAGCACATGGACTAACTAGGCCCGCTGCCGTAATGCCACACAGGCTGGTGTTGGCTTATCCAGAACCACAGACAGGTATCGTGTCAAGAAAGTATGATTGGAAGCCCACAATTTAGCGTTAGCTATGTCATCAATTGAAATGTTTTGTAAAAATCTAAGAGAGACAGCCCACTTTCTGATGTCGTAGGCTCTGCCGGGATTACTTTCCCTAATGACGTCCACGAGTAAAGAAGCTAATTTCCTTCTTGTGACACGAGTACCTGTGCTGTTGACCCATAAACAGCCTGGTTGTTGAGGTTCTGCCACCCTTATAAATTTGATTCAAGCTTGTACTGGGCAAAAAATTGGGAGGTTTGACGTACCTCCCAACCTACCAAATAGGAAAACCTACTATTTGGTAGTAGTCTTGGAAAATCCAACGTCAAGGCTATTAACCTAATTGCAATGAAGACTTGTCTATTTTGACTGCTATGTCGTCATTCCAACCGCGGTTAAAAAGAAAACGTCTAGAGTCTACTCCTTATCTTGCTCTAGGAGACGTTGTACATTAACCAAAACTACCACCGAAGGTGAAAAAAGCATAGAAGAGAAGAAAAAGGAGTTTACCTTAGTTACCGCTTAAGGCCCATCCCGTGTTCCGTCATGTGCAGATCCCTGTCGAACGCGCGCATGAGCGACCCTCTCTTGTCATCACATCTCACGTCAGCAGAAGAACGCGGATGGGCAGGGGTCCGGCGTGAGGGAGGGTATTATGTACGTTGGATTTTCCAAGACTACTACCAAATAGTAGGTTTTCCTATTTGGTAGGTTGGGAGGTACGTCAAACCTCCCAATTTGTTAGTAGTCTTGGCAAATCCAATGTCAAGGCTGCATAACAAATAGGAGGAGGACATCCAAGCCCAACCTACCAAAAAAAAAAAAAAAATGCATAAAACAAAATTTTGAATGACAAAGACACAATTTAAACAAGAGAGTTTAATAAAAGAGTGAAAAACTGAGGAGTAGCTAAAAAGAACAGTTTTAACACATGCCCGTCATTTATAGTAATGCAAAAACATAGACTTGTCTTAAACCAAAAAGGTACTGTACCCAAAATCCCTTTTCTTCCAAAACCAACAAAAACACTGAACACAAGAACAAAACACAATTTTCAATGTGGCAAAAACACTTATGTACTGGAACAATACATAATCCCAAACTTGCAAACCCGTGACAAAGGGGGGGGGGCCCCCCTTTTTCAAATAAAACAAAGGAAAAGAACGAGGGAAAAGGGGGGAAGACCAGGGATCTTCGCCAGAGCACCAGGAAACACGACCCCCGAGAGCAATCACCGGCCGAGGGGGTCGAACACTGGACACGGAGAGGTAGGAGGAGATGAAGGAATTGATAGAAGACCACAAAACCGCTGAGGCGATGGCAGGTAAGGATCGACGTGGCAGGAACCGGAAGGAGGCAGCAAAGGATCTGACATCGTGCGCAGAACCCCTACAAACAGGGTGACGGGCACGAACGGTCCGACAAACGTGGCGGCCCATCTGCACCTGCGAGAGCCTCCCACCTGTCCGAGGAGACACCCACACAGCAGTACCCGAAGGCGGCGCCACAGACGCAACAGAGGAGTGCAAGGCTGACACCGGGCACAACACATGGCGAGGATGCCCACGCCGTAAAGCCTGGACGGCGAAAGGCTGGAAAACGGGGGCCTCCCTCCCATGCGTGGTAACAAAAGGAGGGGAGGAGGCGAACGAGACGCCATGCAAGGACGGGGAGAATCGCACGCAGTCCTGGGGCCGTGACAATGCCGCTAGTGCAGACACCCAATCCCCAGTGGCCAGAGCAACAAGGAAGAGTGGACGCCCGAGCAACGGAACCGGCGTAGTGGCCCTTGTATACGTGGGTGAAGCCAGAAGGACCAGAGCCCGCCCCAGATCCCACTGCGGAGGGACCTGGCGCGGAGGCGGTCGATCCCGGAAGGCAGCCTCAGGAAGGAATCCAGCTCCTGTGGCGGAACGACCAGCCCAGCGACGGACCCAAAGACCCCCTGGACGGCAGACAAGTGGGGACGTATAGCGTCGACTTGAAAGTGACGTGTACGGAAGAGGTGAAACAAGGAGCGTAGGACGAGGGAAGGAGAGCCAACTGGCAGGCGAGTGGCCTGTAGCCACCTAGTAAAAGACCTCCAGCAGGACCCGTAAGTCCCCCAAGGAGAAGACGGCCAGGAACGCTGCAGGAAGTCAGTCAGGGCCCGGCCGGGGACCAGGAGCCACCGTGCCTCATGAACAAGCACGATGCGAAGGCCAACGAGGTCCGCAGGTCCCCAACCTAGCCCAAGTGGAAGCCGGAGACAGGTAGAGGGACCGGACTCGGGCACCACCGCGGCAACCGGGCGTACCAAGCCCGTGCCGGCCACAGAGGCGCGAGGAGCCAGACGCAGCCGTGGTACAGCCGCAGCCTCGCGAGGACTGGGCACATCAACAGCGCGTCTGGCGGCGGAAAGATGTAAATCGACTGCCACCTGTACCAGGCTACCATGAAAGCGTCCAGACCCCCCCCAGAGCGCGAGGCCGGAGGGAGAGGTCCAGAGGCAACTGGCGCGGCACCCCCGATGCGAACAAGGCGACCTCCGGAACACCTCAGGAAGCCGCGAGGTCGGCGAACACAGTCCGTATCATCGCCCATTCTACAAGAACGCCCTGCCCTCTCGACAGGGCGGCCGCCCACAGGGTGGCAGGCCCGGGCAGGGAGGAGGCATGCAAGGAGAAGGGGTGTCGGTCCGCGAGGAAGAACAACTCCACCGAGACCCCCAATAGAGTCAACGACCTGGAGGACCCCCGCATTAGGAAACAGTGGACAGCTTGACTGAGTGTCCAACCCGAAGGCCACCGACTTACCCCGAAGGGCCAGCGCGTGGTCCCGCAGGAAGAACAAAGGAACCAACAGTCCGAGGGCATAGACGGGTAAGTGGAGGGAGACCCACCCATCTGCCGGGAAGTGGACGTCCCAGGTTCGATCGGGAACCTCACCCAACCTCGCTCGACGTATCTGTGGCTACCCAGACCGTCGGCGGGGGGGCGGTCCAGGGCACAGCCGCAGAGAGCGTGCCCCGAGCAACCCAGCGACCAAAGCGTCTGCGAACGGTACGCGGGAGCGGCAGGAGCCGATCCATAGGGGCAACGGAAACACCGCGGTGCCCATGAGGAGGAGGCGGCATAGCCAGAGGCTCCCTAAGGGAAGGGGCAGAGCGGCCCAATGCAGCAAACCCACGAACGAGTCCCAGAGCCACCCCGGGAGGGAGACCGAGCGCAACACGGCGAAGACCTTCCACCAAAGGTGCACCGCGGCCGGCAGACCCCGGGTCACCGTAGCGCCGGACAAAACCCATGCGAGACCGACCCATGGCACGACACGCGACGGGGTCAAGCGTGACTTGGGAACATCGAAGGGGAACCCTAACCGTGCGACGTTGCGAACGACCGTGAGGGCGTCGCCTACGCACAGTCCTAGGGCTTCGGAAACTACCAACCAATCGGTCAAGGAAAACAGGATCTGGAGCCCGCTCCTGAGGAGAGGACCCAGAGCCTGCCCCACCAGTGCGGAGAAGATCCGCGGCGCGATGTGGAGACCGAAGGGAAGGCCGTCGAACAGGAACACACGATCGGAAGTCCGAACGGCCAAGAATCGCTGGAAGCGAGGATGGAGAGGAACGAGCCAAGACGCATCCTGGAGGGCCAGCGACACTACCCACGACAGAGGGCGCAGGGCCAGGCATACCAGGGGTACCGGCAGCATCCGAAACCGTGTGTGCACGATGTGCCCGTTGAGGGCCGACAGATCCACCACCGGTCGCATCGCGTCGCAGTTCGTCTACGGTACCAGAAAGACACGGGAGAGGGAAACCGGGCGACCGGCGGTCAACTCCCTCGACGCTACCCAGCTCGGGCATGGAAGTGAACACGTGGGCCACCTCTGAAGAGATGGGCCGGCGTCGGTGACAAGAGCGGAGTGGGGGTCTGGACGTCCACCTCCAGGTGAGACCCCTCCGCGCAACCCGCCGCCCCCAACGTCCCTCGCGGCCACCGAGTGGCGCAAGGGCGAAAACAACCCGAGGGAGCACCCGAGAGGAGGGGAGCGACCCGGTCGGCCAGGCGAGAAGGAGAACAAGGAGGCCGACCCAGAGAACCTACACATTGTGTTGACGTGGAGGTACCCCCGGTACGGGCCGTGCGGGCATGAGCGCCACGTTGACCTCCTCTATCCCCCCCCAACCTCGTCGAAAAGGGCGGGCCACCCCAACCCCTGGCCGTCGCGGGGCTGACCCCGTCGAAGGGCGGCCGGAAGTGGAAGGCCGGCCAGCCCCGACACGGCGGGGATGAAAGGGGGCAAGAACAGAAGTGCGAGGCGGAACCGACGCACTGGCCTGCAACGTCCCAGTCCTGCGCCCGTGCATGGCGGCAGCACTTGCAGCAGCACCCCGAAGAGGACCGGCAGAAGGACGGGACTGAGAAGACCCCGCGCGCGACACAGCGCGTCGGTGCGTGTCGTAAGCAGGGTCCGCAACGACACAGCGCGTCGTCGCGTGTCGGAAGCAGGGGCCGCCGACAGAGAAGCGTAGCATTCCCAAGCATCCTGCTCAAAAAACCGCGACGTATATAGCGCAGAGTACAACAAACCCTGACGAATATCCAAGGGGGCCGGCCGGCAGAACGAGGACCGTACCGTCGGGCGTTGCCGAGTTGCCGCGCACAAAACCGCCTTCAGCTCGGGAACCAAAGACACCGCGAGCCGAAGGTGGATCCGCTGAACGCGGTCCAAACCCTCGCGAAGATCGCCTGGCGCAGATGCCTCGAAAAGCCGCAGGTGGTGAACAGACGTCTGGAGGGAACCTAAAGACAAGACAATAAGTCCGTCACCCTCTGTCGCAAGGGAAAAACCTTGGCGACAGAGGGCTGATCCGGGTGAGAGAAGAACGGGGTAGCAATAGAACAAAGGTCAAGAACGGGCGCGCTTATCCAGGACCAGAACACGCCGTCCAACCCGCCGACAGACACAAGAGGAGGCAAAATCAGTGATGACTCCGGGAGAGGGACTGAAGGAGAGCCGTCGACGGATCGGTTGGTGAAGTCGAAGGCCTCAGCAAACCAGGCCTCCAATGGGAGAGGGTGACCGAGCATGATGGCTAAGCCAGGCGTACCGGCGTCGCACAAACCTGTCCCATAGGAGGACAGACCCGTCAACACAGCCAGGGACTGAACAGCCGGAAGGATGTCAGGGCGGCTGAAGGCTGACCAGAGCGTAGGCCTGCAGAAGGGAGGAGGACCGTAGCAGGGGTAGGTAGGGTGAGGCGCTGAGGGTGTGTCACCGCCAAGAAGCGCGAGAAGAGGGAGTCTTGCATCGACTCCAAGCGCCCATCGATGCGTGACACAACCCAGCCCTGCATAGCCGACAATCGATCCGAGAGAGGCGACCTCCCCCCAAGATTGGTCAGCCCGCAGGGGCGAGCGTGAGTGGGAGCGAAACCCACGACACGAACCAGCAGCATCGCGGCCCAAGGAAGGCGAGCGACGACGGTTGTGTCGCCATTGAGGGACTTGTCCCCGATAACGAACGGCCGAGGGGGAAACAGCACCATCCCCCTCTTCCAGCGACACGTCAGCTCCTGAGAAAGGGGACCCCGAAACCTCGCGAAACCCCACCGAGGCAAGAGGAGGGGTACCCCCCTGGCGAGACGGTAAGTGAAGGTCAGGAAGAGAAGAATGAGGAGCAGGACGACGGGAGTGGGAAGGCTGGCCGGGTGAAAGGAGGCCAGAAGGAGCCGCGGGGGGAAACAGAGCAAGGATCCCCGGGGCTGAGATAACAGGGCGGCCCGACACCGAGGCGGAGGAGGGAGGGACCTCCACCGTGGGACGAGACCGGGAAGGAAGAATAGGCACTGAAGCAGGTGAAGTAGGAGAAGCAACGACATCCAGGCGGACCCTCCTGGACAGTGTAGGAGGAGGGAGCAGAGGGCCAGCTACAGCATGAACAACCGCGCGCGGAAAGGACAACGTAAGAGGAAGTCGTCTGGGCTGGGGAAGTGGGCGGAAGGGAGTAGAGCCCCTATCCGTAGAGGCCAGGGGAGGGCGCACAGGGGCAGAGCCGCTAACCCCGGCCTCAGGGCGAGAACCATGACGAGGGCGATGGGCGTCGTCAAGGCGATCAGGAGGACGACGAGGGGCAGTAGAGGACGGACGACGAGGCGAGCGAGAGCGTGGACGGAGCTGGGGAACCCCCCGACGATGGGACGACCGGCTGCGGGACCCAGGGGAGAGGGCCAGGTGAACGGCCTTCAGTCGGGTAAGGGATACCCAGGGCGACGCGGATCCGGTCGGCAACAAAGGCCGGGGAACGGTGGCCCACAGTCCTAATGTGGCGGGAGACCATCGTCCACACCGACGGAAGGGAAGCAGAGGCCACAGCCGCCGCCGAGGAACCAGGGCCATGGTGCAGCACATCCACCAGGGCCAGACACGTGCCACACAGAGCAGGGAGGTAGGCCGTAGAGGACACACAGAGCGAGTGGCGCAAGCAGGACTTGTGGCTCTCCAAGCACGGGGAGCGACAACCAAGGCGAAAGCAAGGCAGCCTACCTGCACTAGAAGAACACACACCATAATCAGCACGTCGAAGGAGTAAGTGGAGAGAATGTCCAAGAGGGGAGGTGTGGTGGAGTGGTCATGCCACTGGACCCGGGTTCAAATCCCGATATGTCAATGGGAAGATATTGGGATTGAATTTGTGCTGTATTCAGTGCATTAAACAAAGCCACCGAAATGCCAAAAAAAATTGTTCCCTGATTAAATAACACTGTATGAATATTCCCATATTCAAAATATGTTACAGGGGGACAATGCCTAGTGAGTTCATTGCTCAATAGGTGGCATTCTGAGAGTGAGGGTCTGAGTCTGGAGGGTGAGACGGTGAAGCACTTGAGCGAAGCAACCAGCTGCTTCGAGCCATGATAGATGCTTCACATGTCTCACTCCCCAGACTGGAACAAGACCTCACGGGCTTCACCGTGTTGAGCGGTGGAATGTACAGGCTCTCAGCCTATGCCCGAGAGGGAGTAGTTGGAATATAAAAAAAAAAAAAAAAAAAAAAAAAAAAAAGAAAAAAAAGAAAGAAGAACCAGGGAAGGAGCATGGGGAAACAGGAACACACATGCAAACAGGTATCCGTACTCACCCTAAACTGGGAGCACAGAGGTAGGTGAGGAGGGCGGCCGAGGCGGAAGAGCACTAGCAGAACCTGCAAAGATGGAGAAAGTGTTAACCACCACTCAAACATGCAGGCCTATAACACCAGTAAAGTGCATACACCAATATAGTATCAGGCAACAAGATGACATCAAAAAGTCAATAGTGAAAGCCAACTATTACCGCAAATTTGCGGGCCAATGGAGGCATAACCGTACGACACCACCCTTCTGCAATTTTGCGGGACCCCCCAACGATCTCCGCAAATTTGCGGGGGGCCGAAACGTCCCAGAGGACCGAATCGAGCTCCCGCAAAATTGCGGGGCCGGCCGAGATGGTCCGGCGCCGAAAAAAGCGAGAGGAGCGTCTAGGGAATACCAAAAAAGGCCACAAAAAATGCGTCATCTCCTTATGAACTCCAAGCAATGATGGCCATCAAGCTGAGCAGTGTCTTCCTTGAATTTATCCTGACTCAACCGGTAAAGGGAGAGGAGGCACATCCCCCAGGAACCACCCAACCCACAGAGATAGAGCAAAGCCCATGAGGAGAAGTGGCAGGGAGGGTGGTTTCGCACAAACAGGGGCCCCCGTGGGGTACCCCTGGATTGGGCAAAAGACTATGAAAGGATGGAGGTGAAACAGGAAGAGAAAACAAAAACCAGTAAACAAAACTGGTGAGAAAAAGGGTGGCCTAGCCGTGAGCAGAGAATGTGTCAGGGGCGAAAAACCCTGTGGTGTGAAGGAGGGGCCCCCGTGGGGTACCCCTGGAGTATCACGAACCACCTGTCGCCCAGGCCCTTGAGACACAGTGAAGGACTCGAAAGGGGGGACTCGGGAATAACGCTAATAATGCGGCCGACACAAACTCTACAAACAGCACCGCCACCAACGAAATCTCAGATTGTTTACCAACGGTACACCTAGGCTATGAAAACATGAAAACTCATAGGGGCATAGCAATTCCTGAATGAGAAAACGAGCTAGGCTAAATTAAGCTAAAAGCTAAACTATGCCCAGACTAACAGGAAAAAAGAATATGAAAAGAGAAAGAATGAAAAACATATACGAGGAACGCCAGGCGCCCCCGTACCTTCGGTAGGCTATTTCCACACGCGTCTCCATTATACACACTTAGGAGCCCATTTACGTGTGCCCTAGATCACGTAACATCTGTCTAACAAAAAAGAAGGCCAGATAAGCCGAAACGAACCTAAACAGGGTGAATTAAAGGAGCACAACAAAAGCGACTTCATTCAATGGAGCGCGTGAAAAAATGATGACAAGAGAGGGTCGCTCATGCGCACGTTCGACAGGGATCTGCACATGACGGAACACGGGATGGGCCTTAAGCGGTAACTAAGGTAAACCCCTTTTTCTTCTCTTCTATGCTTTTTTCACCTTCGGTGGTAGTTTTGGTTAATGTACAACGTCTCCTAGAGCAAGATAAGGAGTAGACTCTCGACGTTTTCTTTTTAACCGCGGTTGGAATGACGACATAGCAGTCAAAATAGACAAGTCGTCATTGCAATTAGGTTAATAGCCTTGACGTTGGATTTGCCAAGACTACTAACATATATGATGCGTATGTCCGCGTTTGAGTGCCGGTACTGTAAATTCTGTAAATACATGATTACAATGTTCATTCTTTGCTATAAGGACAAAGCTTTGTCTATCGACCAGGTAGGCATGAGCTGACGTGGTGGTGGGTGCAGTTTGAAACATGCCCTCATGAACCCTTCCTCCTCTGCCTGTGGTATGGATAGACCAGTTAGGTCGTAAAAGGGGTTTCTAATGGTAGACAAGTGTTTTTTTAGTGACTACAGAAAAGCGCTTTTGTTCAAACAAATAATCTAAGTATTTAAAGATCAAGGCTACTGACGAGTCTGTTTGCGCCGTTTCTAATATCCAGGTTGTGAACGTTTTCCAATGAGATTGGTATTGTCTCCTGGTAGACATAGTATATTGATTAAGAAATTTATTTGTAACACTCTCCCCATACTGAGTTAACCATTTGGCATTTTGAATGTCCAGAAGGCAAAAGTCAGCGAGGTATCTAGGTTGTCAATTGTCTCCAAGTGGAAGTACGAGACCGGGAGTGACACCGGGTTCTCGCACCACGTTTTCAATTGGTGGTACCACACCTGAGCCGGCCAAAGTGGCGCGATCATCGAGACTAAGCCCCGGTAACCCCGTAGTTTGTGAACTACTTGACACATGAGTGAAGCGTCTGGAGGGGGAAAAAGATAGATGGAATTCCATTTGTTCGAGTCCTCCGTCAATGCGTTTGGACCCCCCGCCGAGGTTAACTCCCAGCGGGTTAGGAAGAGAGGGAGTCTGTGGTTTCCTTCTGACGCAAATAGATCCACTTGTGGATGGTAAGGCTCTGCAATCATCTTGTTGAAGACGTTTTGCTTTATTGCCCATTCTACTTGTGTGCTCTGTCTCCGGGACAGAGCGTCTGCCCAGACGTTCGCCACGCTCGGGAGGTAAGATGCATGAAGATGAATGCTCAGCTGCTCGGCTAGAGCAAAAATCTGTTCTGACAAATCTAGTAACTTTCGAGACCTCGTTGACCCTTGCTTTTGAATGCAATGTACCGCGTTCAAATTGTCCATCCGAAAGGCTATTGATTTTCCCTGTAAAGAAGAGCCGTGAGTTTGGAGGAAAAACAAAGGGACTAGAAGTTCTTGTTTGTTGATATGAAAGATCTCGTCTTGGGACCAAAGACCTTGACCCTGGTGGCCTAGGTTCGACTGATATCCCCAGCCTATTGTCCCTGAAGCATCTGTGTCTACCCATACCGTAGGTGGGGGAGAAACCCAAGTCATTATTGAGTGCAATGTTTCCTTCTTTGCCCAGACCGACAGTAAGTTGTGAATTAATGGAGGAATGGTCCATAATTTCCTTTCCGGCAGGAGTGGGAAAAATTTGTTGCCTTCCAAGATTAATCTCTTCACTTTCAACCAGCCCAACTTCACAGTTAGTTGAATCCAGTTGAGAGAACCGATCACGGACTCCCACGTCCTTCTCGTCGTGTTCAGACTGTGGAGAAATCGGAACAATTTCCTGCAAAATCTGTTGCGGTTGTCCACACTCTGACTGAGAGTAAGATTGGCCGTGTCCCAGACCAGCCCTATCCACTGAATCACCCGTGTGGGAACAAGGTTCGACTTTGCCAGGTTGACCTTGTACCCTAGGGTTTGTACATGATTTATAACTTGTTTGATATGGATATGACATAAACTTTCTGACTCTGCCACTACTAGCCAGTCATCTAGGTACCACAACACCTTGATCCCCTGAGCTAACATTGGCATAAGGGCCTGCCGGACTTATTTTGCGAATATTCTCGGTGCCAGGTTCAAACCGAATGGCAATCTCTGAAAGACATAAGTCTCTTGCCTGATCCTCAAGGCGAGGAATTTTTGGAACCGTGTGTTTATGGGGACATGCCAGTAGGCGTCTTTCAGGTCTAGTGAGCACATCCAGCTTTGCGGCGGGAGTGTGAGCCTGATTTGATTCACTGTGAGCATTTTGAATGGTAAGTTGTGAATGTGGGTGTTCAGACACGAGAGGTCTACTACTGGTCGCATCTGTACACGGTCCCTCTTTGGCACTAGAAAAAGTTTGGATGTGAAAACATGGCAAGTTGGATCTACCAGGACAATGACATGCTTGGTGATCATTTCCTGGACTAATGACTCCACCTCTAAAGAAACATGATTGAATTCTCGAGTTTGACATAAACGAGGTCGCCGGAGCCACCGCCAGGTGATGCCCTTGCTTACCACTGTCCGTGCCCAAGTTCGCCGGGGCCAGGCCCAGCGACATGCTTGGAATGACCCAGTCGTTTGACTGGGCTTGTCCGGCAGTACTATTCTCGAATCCAACTCGCCTTCGGTAGGCCCTGGGAGAGAGAGAGTGTGACTGACTAGTTTTTTGGTGGTGTTGGGGCAGAGGTAGACGGCTGACTAGGTTTGGCAGAGGTCGTTCCCTGATGAGGCTTGTGTTGTGACTTACTTTTGTTATCCCATTTGCCTGATGGTTTACCCTGTTTGTGCTTGTTCTGAGTACCTCCCTGCTGTTGGGGAGACTTGGGGTCACGAAAGGACTGTTTAGCACCGGTAGATTGAGACTTACCTCAACCCTTTGGTTTGGAGTATGGCTTCTTGAAATACTCCTTCAGCTGGGAGATACTCATCTTCAAGCTATCTACCATATTGAAAACTGCCCTCCATGTGTCTGTGTTTAGTAATGATGCAGTTAATACAGGGGAAAGAGTTACCCGGCGACCAATGTCTTCCGGTAGCTTCTTGACCAAGTACACTCTTAAGTCCTGGCGTGCACGAACAGCCTCCATTAGGGCTATTCTGATATCACCTAAGGACTGTATAGAATTTTGTAATAGCAGCCGCCGGGACAAATCCGTGGCCTTTCGTACATTTTCATCAGAGATGGCTGAGATAGTCTCGTGAGGGACTGGGCAATTTGGCGACTTAAGATGAATTGTGAAAAAAGTCTATATGCTTTATTACGCAATTTGAAATCTCTGTCTAGGTGGGCTGGAGGTGGGGTAGAAAAGGGATCCTGTAGTTCATAAAGAGATAGTTTGGGAGCCGAAAGGAATTCAAACAGCACAGGAGACACCCCACCTGCCTTATTAATGGGTAATGAAAATCATTAGTGGGTTTATTGAGGAATTTAGTGGGAGGATTTAGAGGTAATAGTAGCTGCAAATTGTTGTGCCTCAGCTTCCCAGTCCACCCACGGGCCCACACCTACCTGCCCCACCTGCAGGACTGGATTGTGACTCTGATCGAGCACCGAAACTGTATCCAATTCCGGCGTTAGTGAGTTGAGTGATTTAATATCATTCACGCCGTCAGATCGTGTCCAATCTGCAAAGAGTCGTGCAGTTGAGGCAGGAGGTAATGCCGGAGTAGATGAGTAAACAAAAAAGTCAGAGGAGTATACATTAGGTATAGCCTTAATCGTAACATCTAATAATTGCCCTTGCACATCTTTAGCTCTAAGCTTCTTACTCTTACTCACTTCTATGGTCCAGTCACTAGGGACCGGAAGCTCCCCCAATACAGTCGTTTAAGCCAAATGTGGGTTTTTTGCGATAGCCGGTACCCATGAACAATCTGGCCTCTCCTGTGTGGGAGTCTATCGAGCGGGGGAGGAGTAACGTCTGTGATAACCCGGACGTTCGTGGTAGTCAAAGAGGCGGGCACTGTTGTGCCACTTGCCGTGATATTCGCCCGATTGACGTTAATAGGGGGGAAAGAGCTATTGGGAGGCCTAACCCCAGTTGGTTCTAATGGCCGCACAGTTGACTCTACCGGGGAAGTTACCGGCATAGTAGTAGAAGGTACCTGAGACGAAGGGATATACTGACGCATAACCTAATGTAATAAGTCATTGAGATAATCTGTTGTGACACACTTACTATGAGTCTCTGGAACACCCAGAACCTTCCGACCCTTCTTCATGAGGGTTCGCTTATGCTGAGGACAGATTAGCCTCCTCTGTCTCATCTGGTAGTTTAAAATTTCCGGCGTTTGTCGCCTTGGTTCTGATTGTTCGTTTAATGGCCACACTAAATCTGGGACCGACGAAGGGATTGTTTCTACATTATCACGTCCTTCAGCCGTATCCAGATTCTGGTTGTACTGTACCTGTGAGGGCTCTGAATGTCTCCGGACCCCCCGCCCCTGATTAGCGGGTGGTTGGGAGTCCGGTATTACCTCACTCACCTGAGAATTATTGTAGGTACTAATGGAAGTGAGATATACCTGTATGCGGATGACACTAAGCTGTATAGAAGAGTGAGGAGTAAGGAAGATGTGGGTTTGCTTCAAGGAGATGTGGAGGGCATGAAGGGATGGTCTGAGCATTGGTTAATGCCTTTTCATCCAAAAAAATGCAAGTACATGCGGATTGGGACAAGCAAGATAGACAAGGTAGGATACAGTATGTATGAAGCGATGGAGGAAGTTAATGCAGAAAAGGATATAGGAGTAGTGATAGACAATAAGTTAAATTTCTCAGAACATTTAGATAAACAAAGCCAATAGAATTGTAGGGCTGATAAGGACATTTGTGTCACTTGACGAAGAAATATTCAGGAATCTCTATACAGCACTGGTTAGGCCGCACCTGGAATATGCGAACCAGGTGTGGGCTCCATATATGGTAAAGGATATAGAAGCAGTGGAGAAAGTGCAGAGGAGAGCTAGCAAGCTAGTACCAACGTTGAAGAACGCGGGCTATGAGCAGAGGTTGAGGACACTGGGGCTTCCGACACTGGCATATAGGAGAAAGAGAGGGGATATGATAAGAGACTTTTAAGATAGTGTCAGGAATGTATGATGAGGATGTGTGTGAATGTATCTTCTTGATGCGGGAGGGAACAAGAACGAGAGGACACTCTAAGAAAATTTAGAAAAGAAAGAAATAGGGTTGAAAAGGCAAAGAACTCATTTTGTGATAGAGTGGTAAATGAGTGAAACGCACTGCCCCAGTATGTAGTCGATTCCGAATCAATAAGGAAGTTTGAAAGTAATCTTGATAAAGCATGGGGAAGACAAGATTTGAAGTTTGATTATAAAGCAAAATTACAGAATAGTAAAAATGTTGCGTCTGCTACCGCCACCGCCAACACCGTGAACGACCGCAGCAGTGCAAGTACTGGCACTGAGCTGGATACACAGGCCTAGTTTGCCTTTTTCCAGAGGAGCTACTGTAAGAAACTGTAAGTAGCTATGATGTGTACTAGTTGAACAACCTCGGTACTGTTCCACTAATACCCTCTGAGACACTATTGGGGGGCCCTGTCTTGGTACGTTAACGTTTAGTTTAGGTATGGCAAACGTAAAGTCTTGTGATTCACTTAATGATTGGGTACATCCCTGGGATTCGACTCAGTCCCCTCCGTCCGTACCTCCGCGCTGCCAGATTGGACGTTAGGCCCTGAGGAGGTAGAGGAAGAAGAAAGTGGCCGCGGCTCCTGCCGAGGCTGGCGCCGCGACAGCATCTCATCCGTGAGGGCACTAGAATGTCCAGTCACCGATTTAGGAGTTGAAGTTACCGACTCCTCTTTCCGTCGTTTAAGCGACCTAGTTGTCTCGATGGAAGACTGACGGGACAGTCTATGCGGAGACCTAGACTTGGACCTAGAGTGGGTCCCGGGTGAAGGTGAACGTCTTCGTTTTGGGCGTTTTGGGTCGTCGCTACTCTCACTACTACTTACTAGCTCTTTAGATACTACTTTAGATTTAGCTTTCGGTTTAGGAGTAGACTTAGCCGGGGTTAATTTTAAATTTGGAGATTTGATTACAAGATAATCCCAAAGCGCTTCGTCATCACAGTGCACAGGGCAACGTCTCTTGCGTAAACATTATATAAGTTCTTAATCTCCTTTAATGCCAGTAGGCATGAATGATCTCTCTTCTCGAATAGCGCCGTACGCATTTCTGAGCACACGGCACATTTCTTAGACACCCAGATGCCCCGTGATCTGTCAAGGCATTTTACACATCTTACGCATAGTTTGTGTGATATTACTGGTAAAAGAGAGCAAGTAGGAGTAGTGCATAGAGTGAATAGCATGATGGATAAGGACAAACCCCCTCCCCCCCCCCGCCGTGATCGGCTCCTCACCTGCTGCCTGTGCTGCTACTATGTGTCGCGATCTGGAAATAGAAAATTTCCAGGAATCAATGCTCATAAGGATAATCCGAGAGGTTTTACACATCCTACCACAAGTCCACCGGAAAATTAGCTATAGCCACTGCTACTCTAACCTTCCGCTGGGCCTGACAGTGAAAAACTTTGGTTTTTCAACTTGTTTGAACTGCTTATCTGTGACCATGTGTCACTGGCCCATTAAAACTTTAGCCTTGAACTATCTTTTTTACTATTTGGACTAGATAGATAGTATTGTAACACTTGACTGTTGCGCTGGGCGTAGAAGTCATGCCGGGTGAGGCTATCGGTCGGGCGAGTTCACTCAGCGGGCCGAAATACTTCCCTTAGGAATTAGTATTTCCGCCGGGAGGTAAGTGGTACAGCACACCACTCCGGGGATCATTGGTTCGTTCTCCTCATCTGCGCGGCGAGAAAAAGGCGACTACATCGAATAGTCCGCCGGAAAGAACAACCAAAACTATCAAAGGTGTTGCCTTATCTGTGAAAGACAGACACCCCCAAAAACCCCACACCAACAGGACGTCTCCTGGGTCCTTGTAAACATGTAAAATAATCACTACATGCAACACAAGGGATACATCTTAGGGCTACAATAGTAACATATTTTTGTATTAATAAAATATTACCCCTAGCCCACTAAGGAAACCCCTACTGAGGCTGGCCACGAGGCTCGTAGTAATCATCATCTTGGCTGGTTACCTTACCTCCTGAAGACACAGCAGCCGCACAAGGCGAAGGTCCCTCCTGAAGACACAGCAGTAGCCCATGGCGAAGGTTCCACGAGAGAGGGAAAACGCAGACTCGGACACTAGAAGGTTCCGCACCACGTGTGGCAACCCTTGAACTAGAGCGTCTGCTAAAATAACTATAATGCAACTACCTCATAGAGAC
The DNA here is from genome assembly GCA_032716605.1 of Paralithodes platypus. Lineage (NCBI taxonomy): Eukaryota > Metazoa > Arthropoda > Malacostraca > Decapoda > Lithodidae > Paralithodes > Paralithodes platypus. The sequence continues at coordinate 44,024,694 of CM064580.1, forward strand.
GGTCTGAAGCATAATTTTGCGGATATAGTAGCCTCCTAACTAGTAGATAAGAGCAAGAACTAAGACGCATAGAAACAAAAAAACATTAATACATGAGACGCTGATCCTGGGGGACATGATGGCATCTGTACAAAAGTACCCTATTTTAACACTTCCTGTGGGCATACCAATGGGGTAGCCTGTGCTAGCTAATCTAAAACCTGTTCAATACAACTCAGATACTGTATATACAAATGAGTAAGGACTCACTAGAAGAGAGCGAACGAAGAATAATGCGGGAGCACAGGCTGCGCACCACCACTCGGTACGACCGCGGGGAGTGGAAGGAAGTATGGCGGCTCAGGGACCACCGAGATGGAAAATATTATATATAACATGGTTTAAGTTTATTTTTCCTTTTTATTTTTTCGAGTTTTTTCGTAGTGAGTACCCAATCATAAGACGATTCCATAAGAGAATTAGCGTTGCACTTTTGACGTAGGACTCTTTCTCCCCGCGGCGGTCGATTCAAACTGGCTACCCGCGGGCGCTTGAAAGGGGACTATTATACTAATCGGCATATCGTCAATGATGGAGGGGCCACTAATAAATATACCCTTGAAAACTCAAAATTCGAAAATCACACGACAAGTGCCAACAATTTGACTATTTCGACTGGTGATTTTGGAAAACTACTTTGGATTATGGGAGAATGGCTGGTCGAAAAATAATCTGCAACCGGCTATGGACGCTGTTGGTCGAGAGAAATCGATCAGCACAAGGTAGAACTACTTTGGACTTATAGTTTGGCATACAGAAGAGTTTCAATGTTCAAAATTGCCTCATTTCGGGCGTTCTGGGAGGTCAAATCAAATTAGAAATCCTAAAATAATGGTCCGATTTCAATTCTGATTGTTCCAATGGATTCAGCGGGTCTAAATATACTTGTGATACAAATTTGAGCAAAATTCATAAATACAGTAAATAACTCGTATATGGATTAATAAAAAAAAAAAAAAAAAAAAAAAAAGCCCTATTGGGTTTAACAAAAAAATCCAAAATAAAAAAAAATCCATATACTGTTGGAATCCCAACGACAAGATGAATCCAAATATACCCTTGAAAACTAAAAATTTAAAAATTACCTTAAGTACAAGTGCCAAAATGTTGACTATTTTGACTGGACTAAAACCCAGGTGATTTTGGAAAACTACGTTGGAATATTGAAAATTCAAAATTGGAAAATGACACGACAAATGCCAACATTTTGACTAAAATCCATATACTGTTGGAATCGCAACGACGAGACGAATCCAAATATACCCTTGAAAACTCAAAATTTGAAAATCACCCGACAAGTGTTTAAATTTTCCAAAATCACCCAGATTTAGGAAAAAAACTGCTTTGGATTATGGGAGACTGGCTGGTCGAAAATTAGATCTGCGACCGGCTATGGAAGCTGTTGGTCGAGAGAAATCAATTGGCACAAGGTAGAATTCATTTCGAATTAAAGTTTGGCGTAGAGAAGTTTCAATGTTCAAAAATGCCTCATTTCGGGTGTTCTGGGAGGTCAAATTAAAATTGAAATCCTAAAATAATGGTCCGATTTCAATTTTGATTGTGCCATTGGATTCAGCGGGTCAAAGTGTACCTGTGATATAAATTTTAGCAACATGTTTGGATTATGGGAGAATGGCTGGTCGAAAATTAGATCTGCGACCGGAAGCTGTTGGTCGAGAGAAATCGATTAACACAAGGTAGAACTAATTTGGACTTATAGTTTGGCGTACAGAAGAGTTTCAATGTTCAAAATTGCCTCATTTCGGGCGTTCTGGGAGGTTAAATAAAAAATTAAATCATAAAATAATGGTCCGATTTCAATTCTGATTGTGCATTGGATACAAATTTGAGGAGAATCCATACATAAGTAACTCGTATATGGGTGTTTTTTGAGTTTTCAAACTAAAAAAAAAGGCCTATTAGGCCTAAACAATTTCCAAAAAGATTGAGAAGGTCTAGGGCTAACAGGTGACGGAGGGATATGAGGTTCAAGCGTTATAAGCAAAGAGGAACCGTGAGTGTCAAATGCAGTAGGGCTCCAGGGAGAGTCGGTGTGAACAGGGGTCACTGTAAGTTCCATGGATGGAGGATGGTAAACCTTAGTCGTAGAAGTAGGTAACGCAGTATCAGTGTGAGAGAGCAAACAGGGACAGATCTCCAGGGGGCTCATCCCCATACCCTACCCCTCTAGACTAGGGGGGATAGCACCAAATCGCACAGAGAGACCAAGCTTAGGCAAAACTGCTATACTGGGACAGAGGTCTAAGGTAATTGCAATCATCCCCAATCTTTGCGTAATGGAGGGCAGCCGGACAGAAGCCAGGAAGGCCACCAGGAAGGGGAAACGGAACCCCTGGAACCGAGACCGATCCCCACTGATGGGCGATCCCAGAAGCGTCAATGCGGGCTACCGCGTCGTTGCTTCTGGGACCAACCCCTTCGGGCGGTGAGCGAGGCCGCCACGGGCCCCTTAAACGGAGAGGAGCCAGGACTCCAAGCTCAGCTAGGGTAGGCTTTCGAGCTGAGCCGGCACAATTTAGTGAAAAAGGGGAAGAAAACCTCCGCCGAAAATGGGAACCAGAAAAACGCTGTCACCGGAAGGTTCCACTTACCCCAGTGATGATGGGGGGGGGGGGCCACTTTGTTCATGACGCCGATGGAATCCCTGCCCCAAAAAGAGGGACACCAACGACCCCGCTTCAAGCCCCGCCACCACGAGCAAGGTGGCTCCCCAGTGGCGGGGGGGTAGTTGAGTAGCTGGTGTACAGTTGGCCAAATAAGTGATGTCGTGGCACCAAGTATATTTCGATCAAGAATTGGTATCAGCACTATCTAAGCATTAATTTATTGTTTCGAGTGAGATATAAAACATGTTTCTATCTTTACACACCCTCTTCAACATCTGACAGTCATCATTACAGCACAGAGCGAGCAAAACGTAATGGCAGAGGAGACACGACTTATTAGCACTACCATACACTCGGATGCCATAGTTTCTAGCCCACTCATAAATATTTGTGGACTGCACCTATTTCTTATAGCTCCGGAAACTAATTTATGAATTTAATTTTCTATATATAAACTAAAAAAAACTAAAAAAAATTTTTTTTTTTTTTTATTGAAAGGCAAGTTCTATCCAAAAATCAATCCAGGTAATCATAATTGCATAAAGAAAAAACATAGGGAGTCCATGAATTCTTATAAGTGGACTAGAGACTATGGCATTCGATTTTACAACAGACACTAAAGTTTTTAGTTCACACATTTACCCCCAGGGGTAAGGAGGCCTTCATCTAATGGTGGAGGAAAAAAAGAATATGCCTCACGCAATTGCAGTTATGCAGAGCAGATTAACCAGACCACTGTATGCCTCACGCATCCTACTGCGTGTCGTACAAGGCGACTAATAGGGGGGATGGTGATAGACTTGTGGACCAACAGCCATTACTATGCAATAAAGTCTTTATCTTAGTACTGTCTTGGTATGGCACTGCCGAGGCTGGTGGGGTGCGGATAGGTGCCACAGGGGACTGAGTCTTACCTGGGCGCTGTTTGGCACCACACCTGTGTCGGCAACAGTGTTTGCAAGTTGGAGCAGTGTTGGGGCAGGACTTTATTGTTCTATAGTCCAAATTGCCTAATATACAGTACAGTAGAGTCTTGTTGTGGTGCTGTCTTTTTGTAACACAGTTAACCCGTTCAGTACCAGCGACGGCTCCCTGCCGTCAGTAGATAAATCGCTCCCCAGTCCCAGCGACGGCAGAGAGCCGTCAGTAATATACTTTCCTTGTAACTGCCAGTATCAGGCAGTGCCTGGTACCACGACCGTTTGAGCACTGCTCTAGAGTTGGCAACACTTCTCAGCTGATATCCAAGACTCTGCAGGCTGGGAAAGCCAGTATTCCTCCATCTTTTGAAGTGGGAGGTTGTTATATCTTGCCATTTTTACCACATTGCTTGGGACTGGGGGGGGGGGGGGGGGACTTTTATTACTGTATCCTATGGTACAGTAGGGGTTAAAGCTGGTGTGGTTGCAGATACTGCAGGTGCAAGTGCTGTAGGGGGACTCTGTTGAGTCTTGCTGAGGCACGGTTAGCACTATACCAACAACCACAGTGATGACTTGGTGGGGCAGTGCTGTGGCGGCACTTTATTGTACTACAGTACATTCTAACTACTGAAAGGCAACCCCGTCTGAGCCGCTACAATGCATGTAATGGAAAAATTACGCTAAACCATTGTATGTATGTACAGTATGTACTGTATTTCCAACTGCCTACATTGTGTTTGTAGAGCGCTCTACAATTTGAGAGTTAGTATTAAGGGGAGATGGTCCATTTTTCTGGCCTCTCTTCTTCCTCATGCTTAGGCCTATTAGTTTTCAGATTTTAAGACGTTCGTCACACTTCTGTGTCAATATTATGAGTTTTCGTGTCATTTAGGTGTTGATTTTTTCCTGGCGAGCGAGAGCGAGCCTGTAATTTAGGAGGAACCGGCCTTTGGCCCGGACATGTTTCTACTGAAAAATATACAAATCATCATCATCATCATCATCGTCATCATCTCCGACGCCTTGCTTCCCCCTGGGAAATCCCCGATAAAGGATAGCCATGACAGAAACGTCTCCAGGCTACTTTGTCAAGACATGCTTCCTTTGCCCGTGCCACAATGCCCCTTCCACTACGTGGACGATTTTCCTCAATATATTTTTCCACTTTCTTATATTTCTTATATTTCTTATATCTTGAAGGGAGATCCTGGGTTTGATATATTAAGTTTGATGGAGGTCTAGGGAGGAAACTAAAACAAAAAAATACATACAGATATATTAAAAAATCAACCAAAAAATTAACCATCCCCCCTTAAAATGTATTATTACTGCCAACATACAGTATATATTATCATAAACATCTGATAACATTTATAATATGGAATAATAATGAAAAAACATTTGTAAATAGCCTACTGGGCAACAACCCTCATAAGGCTAGAGTTTAAAAGTGGAAATGGGTTAAAAAGAATCAAAATATAAGGGGTAAAATCAATCAAACATGCTCCCTATATAAAGAAAGAAAATCAATTATAAGAGACAATAAAATATAACTACCAAATAAACAAATTTAATCATATGAAAGACTAATTCCTTTAACCCTTGAGACCCGGAAGGGCTCTTAAACACCCATGAGCTCAAAGCCTGTAAGCTTGGTGTGCGAGGCGTACGTCCGACGCACGTAAACAACAGCCGGCTGGACCGACGCCCCGCATCTCCGGCCACAAGAAGGAGTGCGTCGCTTGTTCGTGTGTGCCTGTATATTATTGTTAAGTATCGAAAAGTAGTGTAAAGTGTCTGTTTTTTCCATAAAGTTATCTCCAATGAAATCATCATCACAACTGAACCAGTTGACTTAGAGAGCTCTACTTAACACCATTCTACAGGTACGAAACACATCTACGCTTGGGGATGTGCGGAAATGTGGAAGCAAGCCAAATAACAAAGATGCGGTAGCCTAGGCGTAGACGTTTTTCGGCCAAAACCCCCGGGTCTCGGGGAATATATATATAATACATAGCCGGGGTTGGAGGGTTAAGGAAAGCAAATACTGTAGTTTTTCTAATAGGAAAGATTAATGGAAAGCTTCCATGTAGAAACACAAGTCAAACAAATGCAGTTTTGGCAAGAACATGTACCAATATTCAAAGATAAAAATAAGAAGAGGTTACCTTTTAGAATATAGTACATGTACTTGTTCCTATTTACTGATAGCAATAGATAACCTTACAGATTTTTTTTCAATATACTGTATACTTCAGTATTTATTAGTTGAGCTGGTCCTATCCAGAGTGAGGATTAGCATCCTCTACCTAACCTTAATCGTTTCTGTCAGTCTTTTTTTACTGTCCTACCTTTCCTACTTGGAAGGCGGGAGGCTAGAAATCCTCCTTCCCGTGTAAATTTCACCTACTAGATTAGACAGAGAAAGGGGCGAAGGAACCGCGAAAGTGGTCCCGGACCCTAAGAATCAGAACTTTAAATTTTGTTTCTGTTCGGGCTCTGTCTCAGGTTGGCCCTTCCCTCAGCTATGGGTTATGTGCCTGAGTACATACATACATACATACAGTACATCATTAGACGATTTTATACAGCTTAGGAAGGATCTGTGGGAATTAAATGGGTAAAACACTGTCTTAATAATAATAATAATAATACTAATGCTTTATTCCAAACTCACACACATACCCTTCCTAATCTAAATGCAATTGTCAAATAATAGCAAGAATATACTGCTAAAACTTGTCAAAATCCTCAAGAGGTTGTTGTTGTTGTTTAAGTATGATAGCAGTTTATATATATTAACCCTTTCACGCACAGGACACGATTTGAGCCTATTCTGGGATATTTTAAAGCCTTTGTGACCATCAGGGATGTTTAGAAACCTTTAGTTTATTTACTTCAACCTCTGCAGTTGTCAGGGATGTTTAGAAACCTTTAGTTTATTTACTTAAACCTCTGCATTGTCTTTGAGTTAGCTGTGGGCAGAAAACTAATTTTGGAAAGGTAATTATAAGATTGAGAGAACTCTATTTCTGATTGCTAATCGGCAACCCCTGCATCCAAAGGATAGCGAGAGGGTTAAGATTTAGTAGCCAAAATAATAACTAAACTAACGTCACTTTTAACTTCCCATTGTCCACAACCATCTAGCAAACCTAGCTTTCCAAATATTTAGATTAGTCAGCAGTGAGAGCAGTTTACTGGGAGAGTTTTTTTTTTCTGGACCCCCTTCTCCTTCATGTTTAGCCCCATTAGTTTTGAGATTTAATAATGTTCGCCCCATTGGTTTGATGATTTAAAGACCTTTTGCCCCATTTCTTGACAATTTTAAGACCTTTCGTGCTAACTACCAACACCAGGTTGGCGTTTGGGAAAGTAGTAGCTTATACATTCAGATTATATTATAGTAAAATGTAAAACTTGCAAAACAAACAAACTAAAACAGGAACTGCACAATATAAAGACAAAAGAATTTATATAAATATCACTGGAAATAATGCACTGAAGATTTAGTAACATTTTATTATTAAATAAAAAAATCCAACCCACCGCATACGGTACTGTAGAGTGTACATCACTATATGAGCAAGTGAATTTGTTTCCCAAGGAAACTAGTTGCACATACTGTATATTCACGTTTTTTTTTCGTTTTTCTTTTTTCTTTTTTTGCCAGACGCCAGAATTCCCGAGAAGGGGTGGCTATGAACATTAGGCATTTGTCACGAATCGATAGGTCAACTTGCCCGGGCTTGACATCTACCAATAACATTTTGATAGTGCGGGCTCGATCTGCCAACCCATTAATCAGCAGCCGACATAAGGTACAGTACATAAATTTAGTATTGGTTCCTTCGTCAATGACGAAGAGCCTATACTATATATAGGCTGAGATTCCGGGACCCGTTCGGGATTCCCCGGAGTTCTTATCACAACCGTTGCGTATATAGCATAAAAACAATCCTTGCTTAATACCCATTAAATCTTACCAAGGGCTCGTCATTTAAAATGAATACAGTACCACTAGAAATAAAATTTTAAAGAAGAATCTATCATTTCAAACCTCCCGGTGCCTCAGCCCTCCAGCTGTGCTGTCGTCATGCTTCCCTTGCACGTGATGCCAGACTTTCTAGCGTGTTTATCTGCCTCTTTACGGTTGTGATCCAGGCGAGTCGGACGTGTGCCCCCTTGCTCTGGTCGTCTCAGCGTTTGCCTGGCTTTCTCGCTCCTAGTGACTCCTTGTTATATATTATTTGAGTTAGGTCCAAACATGAATTGAGTAATCACCCTGTATGTTTCAGAGGGCCACCGTCCACGCCTGTCCACACCGAAAGTATATGGATACTGCTTCGCCATTCTTAATATTTGTTGTTCGTCGTAGTAAGTGATTATTGTTATATTAGGCTATATCCTATACAATGCTTGCATTTAATTATTTACTTATCGTAGGCTATTATTCATCTTATTCGTGTGCCCTCAGGATACACGTTGAACTCTAAGGATATTATTAATTCAAAGTTTTCTTTGTCGTAAAGTAGCCTACATTATTTCCTGAAATTCTACTAGTATTAAATTTTTCAAAGTCGCTTCACTTTTATAAGTCGCTTCACTTTATAGTTTGCATGCTTCTAGCATTACTTCGAGCTGATAGGGTCTTAGCTAGACTTCTTGATTCCCTTATATGTCCCATTCTTGTACCAGTACTTATTTATAAGGCCATGCTTTGTTCGCCATCTCGGGCAAGTGTCCACGAGGGCGGCCAATAGGCCTAGCTAGCTCGGCTTTCCTCTACTGAATTTTACATGAGGGACCAATTGTTCTCTTCCTATATGAGTAATATGTTATGAAGTGCTTCGATACCAATGATTCCTAAGAGTTTGCATGACCAAGTGCAAGAGCACCAACTAAACCAATACAATTTGCATGCTTCGAGTCCCGGAGTCGGCGGGGCTCCTGTGTCCCTCCGTTCTCTCCGGGTCTCCGGGTTTAGAACTCCGGGTACTAAATGGTTTCGAGTAAATAAAGTATGAGCACCAACACAATTATATGTTAATTTCTTAAAATAGAAAGAGTTTGCATGAAACCAAATGGAGCAACAAAGTTTCCTCCAGTGCAAGAACACCAACACAATTATGTGTTAATTTCTTAAAATAGAAAGAGTTTGCATGTAAACAAATTGAGCAACAAAGTTTCCTCCAGTGCAAGAGCACCAACTCACCCTATACAATTGCATGCTTCGAGTCCCGGAGTCGGCGGGGCTCCTGTGTCCCTCCGTTCTCTCCGGGTCTCAGGGTTTTAGACCTCCGGGTACTAAATGGTACTAAAAAAAAAAAAAAAAAATGCACAAAGAAGTTCCGGTTATAATTTAATGGAGAAACAAAGTTTTCCTCCAGGTGCACGAAACACCAACAAAACCAAGGAACCAAAAGGTTCAGGTTAACATAAAGGAACGAGTGCTTCCTCCGGGTACTCAGGGTACTCCGAGTAATACAAAAACCAAGGAACCAAAAGTTCAGGTTAAATTAAGGAACGAGAGCTTCCTCCGAATACTCCGGGTACTCCGGGTACTACTGAAAACCAGGGAACCAAGAAGTTCAGGTTAAATTTAGGAACAAAGCTTCCTCCAAGTACTCCGGGTACTAGGGGTACTCAGGGTACTCCGAGCAATACTGCAAACCAAGGAACCAAGAGGTTCAGGTTTCCGGGCGGATGCCCAACCCCGAAAGGGGTTGAAATAGGGGAGTTATCCCCCCGCCAAAGGCGGCTTTCTAGGGCCTTTCCTAGCTGATGCTGAGAGGATTGGGTTCTAGTCATATGGTGATGGGCTGGTCTATCAGAGTGAGAACTGAGCGATCTCTGCCATACCCATAGCTTACTCCGACTGTTCCTTTTACTTATGTATTTCCTAGATCTCAAGTGACGGCGTCTTTTCCGTGGATTGACCTCCCAATCTACCAAGATTGGAAGCCAAAGCGTCACATTTTTCCTTTGCCCCTCAACTTTCTCTTCATAATTGCTGAGGGGCACAGGGCCCTGGGTGGGACTTTGGTTTCCCGGGCGTTTCCACACCCTCCTCAGCTCCCCGCCATGGAGTGGCTTCGGTCACCCAGGCTTTATTGTGGTAGGCAGAGAGGGTTCTGTGGGGGCGCTCAGTTATGGCCTTGGCCTTGCTCGGGGCCTTGGGGCTGTTCGGCCAGGCAGCTTGGGGAACAACAACAACAACAACAACTCCGGGTACATACTGAAAACCTAGGAACCAAGAGGTTCAGGTTAAAATTAATGAACAAGAGCTTCCTCCAAGTACTCCGGTTACTCCGGGTACTCCGGGTAAACACTGACAACCCAGGAACCAAGAGGTTCAGATTAAAATAAGGAACGATAGCTTCCTCCAAGTACTCCGGGTACTCCGGGTAATACTGAAAACCAAGGAACCATGAGGTTCAGGTTAAATCAAGGAACGAGAGTTTCCTCCAAGTACTCCGGGAAGTACTCCCGAAGTTCCCGGGTACTCCGGGAACTTCGGGGGGGGGGGGGGGGGAACAATGTTTTCTTCAGACACAAACATCCGATGTGCCAAAAGGTTCCGGTTAAATTAAAGACCAACGTTTCCCTCCGAGTTCTCAATGTAGAACAATGAATGGAAAAAGAAGGGAGGAGAGTACTCCAGTGGCATTTATGATAGCCTATAGACTATCCCACTTAAATCCATTCTTATATACGATGTAGCGAATATGCTACCATACTCTAAAAAAATTTAAACATTCATAGGGCCAGCAGGCTACTCGACATTACACGAGCCTTATACTAAGGAACTGGTACATGCTTTGGTCCTTTGCTCTTATATTATGTAACATTGATTCTTGGCTTTTTTCTGACAGGTGGGCTATAGCTCTCCTCAGTAACCTCCGCCCCCTCACCTGAGCCACAACTGACGAGGTATGTACGCCAGATGTCTTGTGTGAATCGTACATTGACTAAGTGGGCTCCTAAAAAATGTACAAATTGTGCACTCTTCGTGTAACACTACCACAATCCGAGTGGCCCCATAACAGCAGCGGGGGCGACTCAGGTATTACTAAACATTTGGGATGAAGTGAAAGTTTATATATCCTCAACTAAAAAAAAAAAAAAAAGGTCCCAGACATGGTCAGGAGGGACTACTGTATGTTTATTTCTTACTGGACGCTCTGTGTCTTCCACAACAGAAACCCCTAAAAAGAGGTCTATACCTACAGAGTTAAAAGGCACTTCCTCCCCTAACTGTCCTCGCCCCAAACTTGTTAGGCTTGACCTAGATAAAGATGAGGAACAATGTTTTCCTCAGGATACTATCCCGATTAGATAGCACTCTAATCGTATTCATGATAGCCGATGGAATATATCCCCCTGGAATCCATTCTTATATAAGTTATGGCAGATACGTATTACGTACATAGTCTGCAGTTTACGTGATCACTACTTATTTGCTCATATATCAAAGTATTCTACACTTTCATAGTTACACACTGGTAACATTAATTTGAGCGGATATGCTCTGGATTCTTATATCGGGATATTCTCACGCGAGCGCGCGATCACGGAAGCGGCCAATAGGCCTAGCTCGAGCATCACTACTGAATTTTATAATATAAGAGATAGATGATCTCTTCCTATATAGATATATAGATATATAGATATATAAATATTATATTATGAAGTTTTTCGAGGGATATACCTAATTTTTCAACATATAAGCGGGGGACCAATGGTTCCGATATTGTTGACCTATAAGGAACAATGTTCCTCCGGATACTATTCCTATTTTTAACCCAAATATTGACTCGATATTATGAAGTTTTCTCCTGCTCGTCACATCGAGCACGGAAGTGGCCAATAGGCTATAGCTCAGAGCCTCACTCTACTGAAAGTTACAGCACAAGAGATAGATTGGTATCTTCCTAGATATAAGTATTATATGAAGTTTTTCGGTGGATTTACTTCATTTGTCAATAGATAAGCTGGGGGCCAATGGTTCCTCCGGGTACGATCCCTATTGAAAACCAAATATTGAATGTATATTAGGAAGTGGTTAGAGGGATTTCCTTCATTTTTCAATTTATAAGCGGGGTGCCAAGGGTTCCACTGTTGTTGAAGGATAAGGACCAACGCTTCTTCTGGGTACTATCCCTATTATAAGCCAAATATTGACTTTATAATTCGAAGTTTTTCCATGGATTTACTTCATTATCCAATGCATAAGCGGGGGCCCAATGGTTCCGCTATTGTTGAACTATAAGGAACAATGTTTGCTTCGGTTCCTATCCCTATTATAAGCCAAACATTAACGTTGTTGTTGTTGTTGTTGTTCCCTAAGCTGCCTGGCCGAACAGCCCCGAGTCCCTGAGGAAGGCCATGGCCACGATCGGGCTTTCCCACAGAGCTCTCATTGAGTGTAGATTATGTTGTTGGCGTAAGTGGTTGTGTGAAATGCAGTCTTCTATGATGTGTTTAATGGTATGGGGTGCTGTGTTACATCCCGGGCAGGCGTCGACAACGGAGTCATCCAGTCTCTTCTGATAGCTCAGGAGAGCTGGATGGTGTCCGCATCTCAGCCTGGCCAGGTGGACTCTGTCCTCGCGAGGGAGGGAGGATTCGGAAGGATGGATTTCGGGAGGTCGTGCATGCAGCTGCGTGTTGTCTGTGAGTGAGTGGATGGATTGGCGAGAGATATGAGTATGGATGTGCTTCTGGAAGTTGGTTCGGGGTGGGCAGGGAGGGAGAGAGGACAATAATTGTGTGTGATACCGTGTGCTGGGTGTTGTTTTGATATTTCTTGGTGTCTGTGGGTGTGTTGCCATGTAGTTTAGTGGGTGGTCTTGGTTCGTGGAGGCTGCTGCCAGGAATTGAGTGCCTCTCATGTCCAGATGGTCTTTGACTTTGAGGATTTTGGTTTCTTGATGTAGGTGATCTGTGGGTGCAGTAGCTGTGCAGCCTGTAATGATCTTCAGGGCTTTGTTTTGAATAGTCTGTAAGGTCTTATGATGTGTTTCAGCTAGGTTAGAAGCCCAGGCAGGGCTTGCGTATTCCATCACTGATCTTATGTATTGTTTATATACTGTGGTGGTAGTTTCTTTGTTGTGTCCAAATTTTGTGTGAGCAAGTGACCTGAGGGCGTTAAGTCTGGGTGTCAGTTTCTTTTTAATGTTTGTGGTGTGCTGTCTGAATGTCATATGAGTATCATATGTTACTCCTAGGATTTTGGGTGTGTGTGTATGTGTTAGGGGTGTGTTGTTTATGGTGAGTTGAGGGATGTATTCGTGTTCACCTGTCCAGCTTGTGAGCAGGGTTGCGGTGGATTTGGCTGGAGCTAGATTAAGTCTGTTTGTAGTGCACCAGCCATGTAGTGTGTTGAGATAGGGTTGAAGGAGATCTGTTGCTCTTCTTGGGTCATGGTGTGTGCATGTGAGTGTTATGTCATCTGCATAGGAGGCTAAGTTTATTTGGGGCGTATTGGGTGTAGTTATATCGTGCATGTACAGATTGAAGAGTGCGGGCGATAGGACGGATCCTTGTGGGACTCCGTTTGGAAAGTTTCTGATTTTAGATGACTGACCGGCAAAAGATACGTGTGCACAACTGCCTGCTAGGAAGTTGGCCAGCCACCTTTTTGTGTTGTTGTGCATGTTTGTGTTGTAGATTTTGTTTGTTAGGTTGTGGCGGGGGATGGCATCGAAGGCTTTACTAATGTCGAGTGTGGCTAATAGTGATCTGTGTGGTGGTCTAGCTGAGTTGATGCCGTCAAAAGCTCTTTGTGTAAGGTCTGTGAGAAGAGTGTTTGTGGAGTGCAGTGGCCTAAAGCCATGTTGTGTTGGAGCTAGGGGTAGGTCGGGTGTAATTAGTTATAATACTAGGCGTTCTATGACTTTGGAGGGGGAGCAAAGGAGTGTGATGGGGCGGTGCGAGGAGGGTAGCGTGGGGTCTTTGTTGGGTTTGGGGAATGTGATGATGATACCATGCTTCCAAATGTCTGGTATTGTGTTGTGTGAATAGCTGTAGTTTGATATGTTAGTGAGTGCTTGTATGCCTTGTGGTCCCAGGTGTCTGAGGTGTATGTTGCTTATGTTGTCTAGGCCACAGGCAGGTGAGTGCTTGAGATTGTTGATGATATGCTTTGTCTGGTGATTGGTGAAGGGTGTATAGTCAGGGTCTGTGGGGAATTGTCTCTTACGTCGGATGACACGTCGGTCGTCTTTGTGAGGTTTTAGGTGGCTGACATGTGAGAAGTGATTGATGAGAGTGTTTGCTTGTTGTTTACATGAAGGAGTAGTCTGTTGTTGTGATTGCAGCATGTGATTGTGTTGTGTTGCTGTTGGAAAGTGTGATGCTGTTTAGTGTTTTGTAGAGTTTTTTGGGGTTTGTTTTGTGATCAAGTGTTTGTAGGAAGTTATTCCAATTTAGTTTTTGTTGTTCTTGTATTTTGTTGTTAGTTTGGGTGTTGAGTGCTTGAATTGTTGTGTGATGTCTTGTGTGTGGGGTGCTGGGGAGTGTTTCAGTGTGCCGCGTTGTCTGATGAGGTTTTTAATTTCTGGTGTGAAGTTGGGGTTGTGTCTTTTTCTGTTACCTTTTGGAATGTGTTTCTTGTCAGCATTTTGGATAGTTTTATTGAGTATGTGTACAGCATTGTTGATGTTAGTGATGGGTGTACTGTTTAGAGTTGTGAAGTGTTGTTCTGTCTCATATGTAAATGCTTCCCAGTTAGCTCCTTTATAATTGGTGTATGTGTGTTTGTGGCTAGCTGGGGTGAGTCTGGTTTTGGTGGTGATAATGATCGGGAGGTGGTCAGAGCCTAAGGTTCTGACCACCCTCCAGGATGTTGTGGGGGCGAGTTCTGGGGAGCAAAAGGTGATGTCTGGAGATGATGGGTTATAGAGGGCTTGGTGAGGAATATGGGTATGTTGATGGATGTCGTTAAGGATGATGTCGGTAAGGATGATGAGGTTATCTGTTTGGTTTTGTAGTACCAGCCCTCTGTCTGTGTCGGGGTTGTCGACAAACCAGGCCGACGTCTTGGCGTTGAAGTCACCACCCAGGATGATGTGTGGGGTGTTTGTGATGTGTTGTAAGTGTGGTCTGTATTCATTTGGTACTGTAGGGGATGTTTGGGGAGGGATGTATGTGTTTATGATGGTTATGTTGGATTTGTTGCCAGTGCGTATTTAATTGATTGTATTTCTGTTGTGTTATCATTTGTGGTAAGGAGGGATTTGGTTTGTACACTGGTTACTATGTATGATATTTCATTGTGTACCAGGGTGATGAGTCCACCGCCCCCGCCGACAGCCCGGTCTTGTCTGATGGTGGTGAAATTATGAAATGTCGGTGTTTTTTGTGATGTGCGGAGTTTTGTTTCTTGTAAGATGGCAATGTGTATGTTGTGTTGTTTGATGAAGTGTGAGAGTTCGTGTTTCTTTGTGTTAATGCCATCTATGTTCAATTGGAGAATGTTAATGTTATGTGCACGATGTATGTTGGGTGCTGCTGCACGAGGATGGGGTGGGGGTGAGGGTGGGGCTGGAGGTTGGGATGGGTGAGGTGGGGGTGGGGATTGGGGAGCAGGAGATGGGGGTTGGAATGGATTAGGATGGGGTGTGGTATGTTGAGTTGAGGATGTGGATGGTATGGGGAGGTTAGGTGGGTTAGGGAGGAGAGGTGGACGGGTTATAAGGGGGGGGAGTGGATGATATGGAAAGGCTAGGTGGGTTGGGGAGGAGAGGTGGACGGGTTTTAGGCGAGGGATTTGACTGGGAGAGGGAGGGGCATGAGGAACAGGTCCAGGTGTTCGTGTAGTGTTTCTTGGAGGCAAGTGTTGTACAGGTGAAGTGGGTCCAGTTCCTGCATGCATTGCAGAGAACTGAACCCTTAGTGTGGCGACTCGAAGTGATGGGTTTTGAGCAAGTTGGACATATGTATGTGTACGTGGGTCCTGGGTTGCTCTCAATGTCTCCGGCTAGAAGAAGTCTTCGAGAAATGACAGCCGGAGAGTCATTTCTCGGTGTAGGAAAAACTGTGTGATGTGTGTGTGTGGTGTGAGAGGTGTGGAAATTCCCGGCGCGACCGAAGCCGCTCCATGGACCCGTGCCCCCAGGGAGGGGGCAGGGGATAGTTGTGACGGTTTGGCTCCCGAAACTGCTCCCCGCGGCCGGCATCCGGTTGTCCTCCACTGGTCGATTGATCTTGTCTCCGGCCGTGGAGGGTCGGCAGCCATCCGCGGTTGGCAGCTCCGGGAGGTGGTCCCACGGCGTAGACGCCGCCACATCAGGACCAAACATTAACGTTATAGTAGGAAGAATTTCGTTGGATTTACTTAATTTTTCAATGTATATGCTGGGTGCCAATAGTGTGGGCTATTATTGAACTATCAAGGAAAAGTTTCCTCCGGGTACTATCCCTATCATAAGCCAAATATTGAAATTATATTATGAAGTTTTTCGATGGCTTCACTTCATTTTTCAATATATAAGCCAGGTGCTAAAAGGTTCCTGCTTACTTATGTTATCACTTCTGACATGGAAATAGTTCGGAAACTTTGAGCCCTGGAGTCGGCGGGACTCCTGTGCCCCAGTGGGCTATTAGGGACAGATGAGGAGCAAAGCTTTCTCCGGATACTATCACTATTATAAGCCCAATATTGAATTGATATACACGGCCTAACCAATGGTGTCCGGGTACCGGGTACCCAACGGACCTCCGGTGACATTGATAATCTACTAATTATTATTATTATTATTATTATTATTATTATTATTATTATTATTCCATTGTTATAACTTAAGTTACTGCAAATTGCAATTACAGTCTCTCGAATTGAATTGAACTGAAATAGACCTTGACTCTTAGCTACGGTCCACTCTCTCCAGTTCCGTATTCCCGATCGGGTTGCTATGAAGGTCTTCGGGCTTCACCTCCATCTCCGGGTGCTGCCCAACGGCGTGTCTTTCCGGGTCAATGATAAACATCTTTCCCATAAGTTCTCAATGGAGGACAATGAATTTATATAAGAGATAGCAGATACGCTACTCTACTCTAACCTCTTTTACGGCATTCATTTCATAGGCTATTCACCGCCAGGTGTTGCCCAACGTAATTTCTTGTTGAGTCGCTGTTAAAAGTCTTCACCTTGGGTTCTCAATGTAGAACCACGAATGAGAGAAAGGGGGGGGGGATACTCTAATCATATTAATGATAACCATCGACTATCCCACTCTAATCCATCTTTATATAAGATGCAGCTGATATGCTACTCCATTCTAACTTCTTTTACTGCATTCATATAGCCAACAGGCTACTCGGCATTCCATAGGCCTTATGCATGACGAGCCGCTACATGATTTTGTTCTTTGCTCTAGTATTATGTAACATTAATTCTTGGCCTGATGAGCAACAGCTCTCTCTTGTAATCGCCACGACCATTGTGCAGTGGTTCGGGTTCACAAGATGCAACAAATTCCCCCTTCTTGGACGTACGAAGGATGTACGCCATCTGTCTTGTGTTGATTGTACGCTAGCTAGTGGGCTACTAAGAAGTGTACAAACTGTGCACCCTTCGTGAAACATCACAATCTGATTGGCCACATAACTGCAGCCTTAGGTTTTGAGACCCTTCAATCTATAACTCAGTGGTCAATAACCCCGGCGCAGGGACTGGCCGCTTTTGCGGTCAATTCTCCCTACCGACAATTCCTTGAGACCTCTGGTGAACGCTTCGGAACTAGCACCAGAGCTACGACTGTAGACATCACTATACCAAACACCTATAAGATGTACAGTTTATCTCAAGGTTTGTGTGATTCTACACAATTTTCTTATACAGTATACGACTACACTACGTTCTTGTATAGTATAGTAATAAAGGGAAGGTCCATATGCAGCCGATAATGACTAAAAACATAATTGTAAGCTGATTATAAACAATTATCAATTATTAATTGACAAAATTGGAAGGAAAATATCTGCTAACTTTGTATTGCATATATATGTTATGGGTGATTTTAAATATATAAAACAAAAGTATGCATAGGCCAAAGTATGTGTCAGCTACAGAACACAGGGTCGTCCATCTACCTGTTCCCTCCCCCAGGCACAACCCTCAGATGCACATTCAGACAAGGGTCTAGTGTGTCACTTTGCGCCAATTTGGCCCACACAAGAGGGATACAACCGCCTGAGCCTATAGTGCCCGTCTCCAGTGGAATTTCCAATCTCTCAATTCCTCTTTGACCAAGCTGGAAGCCTTCAGATTTCTCTAACTTTTGCATTATGGACGTTTTCCGGGCCAAATGGCTAAGAGAAAAATACGATCCTATCTTTCACCTACTTGTGTGCGACATGAGCTTATACAGAGATCCTAAGTGCAAGAAGGTTTACATACCCAAAAGGAAAGTGTGGCTGCTGAAGGACAAGGAAGTTAGGGATAGGTTTCATAATGAACTGGAGGAAATGAATAGAAATAAGGAAGCTAGGCCTAACGATGTAAATAGCCAATGGAACTTTCTTAAACATAGCCTTATCGCTGCCACTGACAAAGTCTGTGGGAAAACAAAGGGTCACCCCAGGAATAAGACCTCTTGGTGGTGGAACGATGAGGTAGAACATGCTGTGAAAGAGAAAAGGAGATGCTTCAAAGCATGGAAGAAAGGAGGCAGCAGGAAGGAATACCAGGCAGCTAAACGAACTGCCAAAAGAGTTATTTACAATGCTAAAAATCGCATTAAGGACCTGGTCCTCGAACAAGTGTGTAACACTGACAATCCCAATGGGATCTTCAACCTAGCTAGGCGAGTTAAAAATGACAGTAGGGATATTATAGGTGAACAGTGTGTTAGAGATGATAATGGGAAGATTGTGTATGCAGAAAATGAAATCAGAGAAGCATGGAAGGTACACTATGAACGATTGCTAAATGTAGAGTTTGAATGGGATAAGGAACAGCTTAGTATCGAAAAACCAATATCTGGGCCCCCTCCTTTGATAGCACCAGCTGTAGTGAGCGACGCAATCAATAAAATGAAGGACGGTAAAGCTCCAGGTTGCTCCGACATTGTCGCTGAGATGATAAAAACCTCAGGGGAGATTGGTGTAAACTTAGTCACTGAGTTGATAAACACCATTATTAAAGATGAGAAAATCCCAGAGGATTGGCTCAAAAGTGTAATAGTAAATATATACAAAGGAAAAGGGGATGCGCTAGATAGAGGAAATTATAGGGGCCTGAAAATGCTTGACCAAATCATGAAGGTCTGTGAGAGAGTCCTTGAGGGTTTGATCAGGCAAAGCATCTCTATTGATGATATGCAGTTTGGTTTTATGCCAGAACGTGGTACAACTGATGCTATCTTCATAGTCAGGCAGATACAGGAAAGATACCTACTAAAAGGCAGGGATCTTTACTTTGTGTTTGTGGACCTGGAGAAGGCCTTTGATAGGGTACCTAGAGATGTTGTACAGTGCGCTATGAGGAAACTTGGTGTGGAAGAGTGGCTGGTGCGTGTGATAATGAAGATGTATGAGGATTCGCGAAGTTCGGTGAGGGTGAAGGGTGTACTGAGTGATGAGTTCGCAGTCTGTGTTGGAGTCCATCAGGGTTCAGTGTTAAGCCCCCTCCTCTTTATTATGGTCTTGGAGGCGCTGTCTAGAGTTTTTAGAGGCGGACTCCCGTTGGAACTGTTTTATGCAGACGATTTAGTCCTAAAAGCCGACAGTATGCAGGATGCTGAGGCCAAATTCAGAGAGTGGAGAGAGGGCATGGTGAGCAAGGGTTTAAGAGTCAATATTAACAAAACCAAGGTTATGCATTGTAGTTTGAGACGAGGCAATGTGGAAAAGAGCGGTGCATACCCATGTGCAGTGTGTGGAAAGGGAGTGGGCGTTAACTCAATTCAATGTAGCATCTGTCGATGTTGGGTACACCATGGGAGTAAGCGCTGTAGTAGAATAATGGGGCCCCTGCCGAAGGATAAGTCAGAAATAGAGAAATTTGAGTGCGTAGTGTGCAAAGGCGAGCTTGTGTTAAGTGATGATCCTGTGGCTGTGAATTTTGGAAATGAGACTTTGGAGCTGGTGAACAAGTTTTGTTACCTAGGAGATACCATCTCTGCCGGTGGTGGGGCCGAGGCTGCCACTGTTGCTAGAATTAGGTGTGGCTGGGGGAAGTTCAGAGAATTGATGCCAATCCTGACCATGAAAAGAATGCCTCTCCCCCTGAAGGGAAAGGTGTATGCCTCATGTGTTAGAAGTGCAATGACGTATGCCTCAGAAACATGGGCCGTTAAAGTAGAGGATGTCAACAGAATGGAGCGTAATGAGATGAGAATGGTGAGATGGATGTGTGGGGCCAGGCTACAGGATAGAATAACAAATGTTGAGCTGAGGAGACGTTTAGGTATAAAGAGAATTAGCGAGGTGATGCGTACAAGTAGACTGGGATGGTATGGACATGTGGAGAGAATGGATGAACAAAATTGGGTGAAAAAATGCAGGTCTGTGATTGTGGAGGGAGCTGCACCAAGGGGTGGACCGAGGAAGACCTGGGATCGGACTATACGCGCCGATCTCAAATACAAGAACTTGACAAGTGAAGCAGCCCTTAACAGGGTTGCCTGGAACGCCGCCATTAGGACAAGAGACTGAAACTGCACTTATGTGTGGAACACTCAGTCTTAAAATTTTATGTATGTATGTATGTACCCTAAATCGAAGGCCTACTAGTCGGTAACCACTATCAGGCAATAGGCGTCACACTGAAAGAGTTTTACTACCTTGACTAAGTAAAAAGACAAAGGATTTTTCTTCTATAGTAAATAGTACGAGTTGTATGTACTGCATGAGTCTGGTTCTCCTTTCCTCCTTCGGAATCTCCAAAAGGAATAAAAAGGGGGGGGGGGGGGGGGAAGGGGGGGATGTAGAACATAAATAAGTATACGAAAACAAAGAGTTTTCTTCTATAAGGAATAAAAGTACGAGTTGTATGTACTGAAAAAGTATGAACAAATAGTTAATTTTTTGGTTTTTATACCAATGCAAGCAAGAAATGCACTTGCTAACTTGTTGCACAGCTTCAGGAGCATTATAGTATGAGATGTTTTGACATTAAAGCATCTGTTCATACACATTTTTACATCTTGTTCTCCTCAACACATTTTAAGTTATGACTATTCTTCCATCTTTCCTTCTTTATGAGGCTTCCCAGTATACCCGCCTCTTCTTTCTCTAATACAGTAATTTGAATTTCTCCCGGTGTCAGCCTATCTGTTAATTGGTTCTCTCTGGATACGTTGAGCATCTGATGTCCCACCTCCGGTCGTGATATTCTAGGCTCTTCGTCATTGACGAAGGAACCAATACTAAATTACGGGTTTGACAACCTGTACGGAAGGAAGGAAAACCTTCTATTTAGGAGTGGTTCCGTAGTCAATGACGCAAAGGTTCCCTCCCACCTTCCCCTTCCCATGCACATGCCCAACTGATATAACATTTGAGGCAGATAAACACGCTAGAAAGTCTGGCATCACGTGCAAGGGAAGCATGATGATAGCACAGCTGGAGGGCTGAGGCACCGGGAGGTTTGAAATGATAGATTCTTCTTTAAAATTTTATTTCTAGTGGTATTCATTTTCAATGACGAGCCCTTGGCAAGATTTAATGGGTATTAACCAAGGATTGTTTTTATGCTATATACGCAACGGTTGTGATAAGAACTCCGGGGAATCCCGAACGGGTCCCGGAATCTCAGCCTATATATAGTATAGGCTCTTCGTCATTGACTACGGAACCACTCCTAAATAGGTTTTCCTTCCTTCCCTACGGGTTGTCAAACCCGTAGTTTTACATACAAGATTGCATGTTTTTTTTGCAGTTTTTAACATTGTGCACTCCCTTGATGGACAGGGCTAGGGCGTACCCTTGTTACAGAGATGTAACTGGACATTTGCCATGAATCGCTAGACCAAGCTGCCCAAACTCTTACCGTCTACCAATGGCACGGAATGAGAATCGAACTGCCAACCCTTCGATCAGCAGTTATGACGTGCTACTGGCCATGCCATGGCCTTACTTAGATTAACAGATCAATTCTATATATAAGAACTAAAAATTTGTAGTAAGTAAAAAGATAGTAATTACAGCATACTGTACACGATTAAACACAGTTTCTTCTGGGTCCTTTCTCTCGTTTTGAGATTTTAAGACGTTTGCACTATTAGTTTGGTGATTTTAAGACTTTTCGTCTCACTTATCAATTTTGCGGCCATTAAGGCCTGGTCACACGGTCATTTTCAGTTTTCATTCCGCCGGGAGGTCAGGGAAGAGTTGCCGTAACATTTCCGGCGAGAATCAAAAAGTCTTCACACGGGATAGCCGAATCATAGGTGATGTCTGTGGACGGAGAATCACTAGCAGAAAGCACATGTATTTATTTACATAGTGATATTAGTGCATCTTTAACCCTTCCAGCCCGGGTGTCATTTTAAAATGACACCAAAACAAAAGGGCCGGAACCCGGGTGTCATTTTAAAATCCTTGTGCTTGAAAGCGTGCTTCAAAATTTGCGCGGCCAATTTTGGCATGGTAGGAGCGACCGCAGCGCCACCAAGCCTCAACTACTAGTATTATCAGTTCGTACGTGGCCGCCATAGCGAGTAATACTGAAAAAATGTTTTCCGACGTGTCCGATTCGTTGCAACCTCCCGCGGGCCCCAGTGCTACCCCACTCGCAACTTCAACGCCTGTTGCAACCGAGAAGAGAGCTCAACAAAAGAAAGTTAAGCGTTTGTTGAGTGATAGCGCTATACAGCGACAACTTTTTGAAAGTGATGAAGAGAGCAGTGGCGAAAGCTTGGTGGACAAGGTACAATTTATAAGTGAAAGTGAAGACGATTTCGTGGGCTTTGGAGACGACGATAATGTTGATTTATTTGAGGGGGGAGACAGTAGTGATGATCCTGATGTGGAAGTGTTTCAGGAAGGTACCATTGAGCTTCCCAGTGTGCTAGAACCTAGGCCTACCCCCTCGCCATCTTTGCTAGGTCAGCCTAGGCCTAGCCCTAGCCCTACCCCAGGACCTTCCCCTTTGCCTGCCCATACGCCCTTGAAAGTGGGCAAATATTTCTACAAACAATTATTGATCAAAAGTGCAGCTAAAAAAGCACGCAGGGCAGCCGCAGAAAAGCATAGGGAAGCTGAAGATAGCGATAATGACGCCGACCCTGGCCTAGCAACCACCCGCATTCCATTGTCCCGACGCCTTGACACGGGACGCCGCGTGGGTCACCCACAGCCCTCGCCTTCATCTCTCGTTCAGGATGAGCAAAGGGCCTCTTCAAGTGGTATTGGTGATGTGCCACAGGCCTCAACACACCGCAGAGCATTATTTGCTGCTGAAAAGCCCTCGGCTCGCCGCAAAAGGAGCCTAACTCCCGAGGCCTCGGCTCCCATTCTTGAAGCTCCCGCAGCCTCCCGCGCCCCACACCGCCGACGCCCGGTCACTTCTTCACCAGAATTGTCTCCTGAAGAGGATGCTGACGACCCTAACATTGCCCCAGATGACCTGACGTCGCCTGAGGAGGAAGAGGAACAGGAACAGGAAGAGGAAGAGGATGTGCCGACAAATCGAGGGAGAGGGCGAGGTCGTGGACGTGGTCAGCCTGCCGACGCCGCTGCCCCTGGGCCTGGGCGTGGGCGTGGGCGTGCAGGGCGTCCGCGTGGCCAAGGGCGTGTGCCTGCTGCAGCACGACTTCGAGCATCAGCATCCGACCTGTTTGTGTGGACAGATGGAGCTGATTTTGAGCCAGATTGTCCTGCCTTTGACGAGGTACAGATGGGTTCTGGGGTGTCACCAGCATATCCCTGTGGCCCAGATGCTACCCCCAGTGAACTTTTCTGTGGCTTCTATGACAATGAAGTCATGGAATACCTCGTCAAAGAGACAAATCACCACCATGCTATCTGTGCCAACTTTCTTGGGAGGAAGACCAGTGCCAAGATGGTGGCATGGAGAGCTCTCACTGTGGCAGAACTATATGTGTTCTTGGCACTCACAATGCTGATGACTCATATAAGGAAGCACGTTCTGGCTGACTACTGGATCACTGGCGACATCATAACGACTCCATCATTTGGCAAATACATGTCCAGGGACAGGTACTTCGACATCCTCTCCTATCTCCACCTGACAAACAACATGGCAGTCCACCTTCCCGACTCATTATGGAAGATCAGGAAGCTGTATGACATGATACGTCATCGGTTCACCACATACCTGATTCCTTTCCAGAAGATGTGCCTCGACGAGTCTCTGGTCCTGTTCCGTGGTAGGCTGCACTTCCGACAGTATATCCCGTCCAAGAGACACCGCTTCGGCATCAAGTTCTTCGTCCTCTGCGACTGCTTGACGGGGTATGTGCTGGACTTTATAGTCTACAGCGGCAAGGCTGGAGAAGTTGTGACTGACCCTCTCATTGGTTTTGGTGGCGCTGTAGTGAAGAAGATGATGGAGAGGCACTTCAATAATAACCACATCCTCTACACAGATAATTATTACACGTCGCCTCTCCTGACCAAGTACCTCCATGACCGCAAGACCGGAACTGTCGGCACAGTCAAGGGCAAAAGGAAGGGCATGCCAGGCTACCCAACCAAGACGAAGAAGGTGGACATCTTCCACAAGAAGAGTGGCCCCATCCTCTCCATCCACTGGCATGACCAGCGCAAGGTCAACCTCCTCACCACATGCCACAAGGCCCAGATGGTCGCCACAGGGAAGGTGGACCGAACAACCAAGAACCCCGTCCAAAAACCAGCTGCTGTCCTGGATTATAACATCAACATGCGCCTCGTTGACAAGTCCGACATGCAGATGGGCTTCATCGACTGCCTGCGAACATCTTGCAGGTGGTACAAGAAGTTTATCCTGCATACGGTAGATATGTCGATCCTCAATGCCTACAACATCTACCGTCTGAGGACTCCAGGAGCCAAGAAGTACAAGTCCCTGCGGAAGTTCCACAAGCAGGTGCTACTTGAGCTCCTGGCTAAACATGCGGGTACACCAGGCAGGCCAATACAAGGACCAGGCCAGCTTGACAGAACGGGGTGTGCTGAATTCTTCAGGAAGCACCAGCTCAGCGCCCTTCCTTTCAAAGCACCAGGTAGTAATGCTAGGAGTCAGAAGAGGTGCCATGTGTGCAGCCACACAACTCGCAGACCCCGCAAACCCACAAAAACCACTTGGGAATGCCTCGAGTGTCAAGTTGGACTGTGTGCTGGCACCTGCTTCAACGACTTCCACACTCTAACAAACTTTTGAAGTGGAAGTGACAACAGTGAAAGTGACACTCAAATGTAGGCTAAGAATAATACTATAACTAAGTATAAGTGAAAAGGACACATAAGTAATAATAAGTGCCTTCAATAACAATATGAACAAGTGAAAGTGACACTAAAATATATATTTCTAACAATAAATAAGTGAAAATGACACTCAATAAGCCTAGGCCAGTCAAAGTGACAGTATAATAATAATAAAACTAAGTATAAGTGAAAGAGACACACACAAGTAATAATAAGTGTCTTCATAACAATATGAATAAGTGACAGTGACACTATATATATTATTAGCTTACCTAATAATACATAAAAGGGGAAATGACACTACCAATTATCAAAGTCCAGTGAAAGTGACACTAATAATCATAATAATAATAATAAAATGAAGTAATAAGTGACAGAGACACAAATAAGTTCATATAAATAACTTTATTGAGTGAAAATAACATAATAACTATAATAAATGACAGAATAACCAATAAAACACTATCAAATCGCTTCCCGGCATAATTGCGGGTGGAGCGACGAGTGCAACTGGGCGTCGTAGCCGGGGCCGCGGTTGAGTGTTCGGACGCGCCGAGGTAAATACGTGGCAAAAGTTACCTCCACTTCCATCACCATCACTCCGGAACCAGTTGAGCTAGAGAGCTCTACTCAACGCCATTCTACGCAGGAAGGTAAGGCGCTCATTTCTATATATGTATGATTAATGTAGGTAATATATTAAGCGAGATTAGCCTTAGTTTACTTTTGTTGATATTCGACCAGATCGCCCGGATACGAGCTCCGTCATTAGGAGAGCCTGCCCGGGCCAGGAGGGTTAACCCTCCCCCCCCCGGGCTAGCCTTCTAAATGACAGCACTCCTATCCGGGCGATCAGGCCAAAAAACGTCGTAATAGGCCTAGGCCTATCTTTGTTATTTTAACTGCTAGACAATTCACACACATTTCAAAACATAGCCCTGTTTCGTATCTGTAGGTCAACTGGTTCAGTTGTGATGACGATTTCCGTGGAGAGAGTTTTGATGCGGTTTTAGCAATATCGGACACTTACAGACACTAATTTTGGTTCTAGCAGACAATAACAACAATGATCCGACTTCTTCTTCTTGTTTTTGAAGCTGCGCGTCGCTCCGACCGGCTTTGTTTACAAACGTTTTGGCGCACGGCTTTCAAACCACGCTTAATAGGCTTTCAAGCTTACAGATTTTAAAAGGACACCCGGGCTCCTGCCCTTCGCAAGGGGTGTTATTTTAAAATGACACCCGGGCAGGAAGTGTTAAGCCACTCACCAGATCGGATACTTTGTGCTTTGGCAGACATAGTTTAATAGTTAAGAAGAGCCAAAGATAAACCAAATGCGTCTGCCGGTTCTTCGGAATTCCACAGGCCCAACCACGTTTAAATATAGCCTTCTGATTTTTTTTTTTTTTTTATATATATAATTATATTAGGTTAGTTAGGTTAGGTTAATCTAATAAAATATTATAATCAGAGAAGAAAAAATCAAAGTCGTCGCGAATGGTAGGCCTATAGGCTACACAGCTTGGTTGATGTTAGGTGAGGGATATTGCCTTTATAATTTACTTTGTTATTATCATGTGAATGAGTTGACCGACTTTTATCTTTCTTTTCATATTTCTTTAGTTATTATTCTTGTCTCTTCTTTCTTCTTATCTTCTCCGAATAGTATCATATAGCTTCTTCGTATATGGCCTGTTAAATATATCGTGTTTGTTTCTTGACATCAACAAACACGCATTATTGAAAGTCTTTTGTTTTTAGTTTCGTAGGAGAGGCGGCCAAGCCTTTGGATTGGAATATACACCGCGAACTGCGAGCGGTGAAAAGCCAAGAAACCAACATGTTGGTTCCCTCTATTTCCCAGTGAAATATGACACAACAACGAACTTTGCACTTCCAATACTGTACTCAGACCTCACCGGCGGTCGGGTGAAAACATGACCATGTGACCAGGCCTTTAAGGTGTCAAGTTTTTCCTGGCAAGTGATGCGAACCTGAACTTTAGGAGGAAAGCTTGATGGAAGTCTAAGGAGCAAACTTAGACAAAATAAATACCGGTAAATATATATACAGTACTGTACTGTGATCAAAATAAGGTGGGAGACAAGGAGAGGGGTGAAGGAGAGGGAAAGAGAGATTGCAAGAAATGTGAAAGAGAATCCAAAAATATTCTGGAAGTATATTCAAGAAAAGTTGACAAGAAGAATGGGTATCCCAGAACTGTTATGAGACTCGGATGACATGACTAGAGCAGAAACTGACAAAGAGAAGGCAGAGGTGCTAGGGAGATACTTTGGGGAGGTATTTACAGTGGAATCGGGTGAAGAGGTGCCCAGTACAGTAGGGTCTCACATAAAACGAGTATATGGTCGATAAACGAGGGCGTTTTATGCGATTTCGTTTTATGTGAACACAGCATTTTGGTGGCCCAATATCGTCAATGTTCACTGGAAGCGTAAATTTCCGTCAGGAGCGTACGATATTTCGTACGTTTTGTACGATATTTCGGCGTTCTATATGAAAGCTTATGATATTTCGTACGTTTTGTACGATATTTCGGCGCTCTATATGAAAACTCCTCGGATTTGCCCCACTTTGGCGGCGGACTCGTTTTATGTGATCACATTCGTTCTGATCGAAAATTAAATATTAATATTTTAGGTCGGTCGTTTTAATCGAGACTCGTTTTATGCGGGACCCTACTGTATTCCCATCAAACACGCACCATTAATGGAACTGATAGAGTTCTTCCAGGCTAAAATAAGGAGAGCTATAAAAAAGATAAATAGAAGTAAGTCCCCGGGACCAGATGGGATACATCCAAGAATTATCAAAGAAGGAGGTGAGATGTTAGCTGAGCCTTTAAATTTTTTATTTGAGGAATTATTTAATACAGGACAAATCCCGACAGACTGGAAAGTGGCAAATATAACCACTAAATATAAGAAGGGGAAGAGAAATGACCCAGGAAATTATAGACCAGTCACTTTGACAAGTGTAGTGTGCAAATTAATGGAAACTGTAATCAGAGAAGGAATAATGGAACATATGAAGTCAAACCAACATTTCAGTGGGAGACAGTTCGGATTCTTGCCAGGGAGGTCGACGGTGCTTCAGTTCATTAAGGTGGTAGATGCTTGGATGCGAATTCTGGAGGATGGGGATGTTATAGACGTGGTATATTGCGATTTTATGAAGGCCTTCGACAAGGTCCCACACAAAAGGCTCCTCAGCTTTCTCTTCATAATTGCTGAGGGGCACAGGGCCCTGGGTGGGGCTTTGGGGTCTCGGGCGTTTCCGCACCCTCCTCAGCTCCCTGCCATGGAGTGGCTTCGGTCACCCAGGCTTTATTGTGGTCGGCAGGGAGGGTTCTGTGGGGGCGCTCGGTTATGGCCTTGGCCTTGCTCGGGGCCTTGGGGCTGTTCGGCCAGGCAGCTTGGGGAACAACAACAACAACAAAAACAACAACAACAACAACAACAACAACAACAACAAGAGAAGGTCAGAAGTTATAATATAGGAGAGAAATGTGTGAAGTGGATAGAGGCCTTCCTGAAAGATTGAAGATAGAGGGTACTGGTGAATGGAATAGGCTCGGGGTGGAGGGAAGTTACAGGTGGGGTACCTCAGGGATCTGTGTTGGGACCACTACTGTTTGTTATGTTCATTAACGATTTACCTGAAGTTATAACAAATGGAAGTGAGATATATTTGTATGCAGATGACACCAAGCTATATAGAAAAGTGAAGAGTAAGGAAGACGTGGCTTTGCTTCAAGGAGATGTGGAGTGCATGAAGGGATGGTCAAAACATTGTTAATGCCTTTTCATCCAAAAAAATGCAAGTATTGGACATAAGGATTGGGACAAGCAAGACAGACAAGGTAGGATACAGTATGTATGAAACAATGGAGGAAGTGAGTGCAGAAAAGGAAATAGGGGTAGTGATAGCCTAGACAATAAGTTAAATTTCTCAGAAAATTTAGCAGAGAAGATAAATAACGCTAATAAAATTGTAGGGCTGATAAGGAGGACATTTGTGTCACTGGATGAAGAAATCTTAAAGGAATCTCTATACAGCGCTGGTTAGGCTGCACCTGGAGTATGCGAACCAGGTGTGGGCTCCATATAAGGTGAAAGATATAGAAGCGGTGGAGAAAGTGCAGAGGAGAGCTAGCAAGCTGGTACCAACTTTGAAGAACCTGGGCTATGAGCAGAGGTTGAGGACACTGGGACTCCCGACACTGGCATATAGGAGAAAGAGAGGGGATATGACCGAGACTTCTAAGGTAGTGTCAGGAAAGTATGATGAGGATGTGTGAGAAGGTACAGTACCTTCTTGATGCAGGAGGGAACAAGAACGAGAGGACACTCTAAGAAAATTTACAAGGAAAGAACTAGGCTTGAAAAGGCAAAAATCACATAGAAAAAAAAAAAAAAAAAAAAAAAAAAAAAAGAACTCTTTTAGTGATAGAGTGGTAAATGAGTGGAACGCACTGCCCCAGTATGAAGTCGATTCCGAATCAGTAAAGAACTTTGAAATTAATCTTGATAAAGCATGGGGAAGACAAAATTTTAAGTTTTATTACAAAGCGAAAATACAGAATAGTAAAAATGTTGCGTCTGCTGCCGCCGCCGCCAACACCGTGAACATCCGCAGCAGTGCAAGTACTGGTACTGAGCTGGATACACAGGCCTAGTTTGCCTTTTTTCCATAGGATCTACTGTAAGATACTGTAAGTATAAATAGAAATACTTAAACTAAAATTGCCATAATAAATTAAACTAGCTTTGAAGACTTTGGTTTGGTGAGAAGTGTAGTCAAGTCAGAATACCTTGCCTGCACTCCAGCTCACAAATCTGCAAAAAATTACATGGACGTCAGCATTTTTAGTCATGTATATTAACTCCATAACCCCGGAAGACACCATTTGGCATCAATAGGGTTAATGGGCAACACCCTGGGTTATGCCATATGGCGTCAGCAGGTTTCGCACCAAGCTATCAAATATTCCTTGGTGCAATCGCGGCCGTATTGGCCTTGTGATAAACTATGCTCCATCCCTAGCTCCTCCTGCACTCCCCAGAGCCTCTAACTACTCCAAACCCACCATCTCTCCCACCCTTCTCTCACGTGATTGCATCATGCCTCATGGCCTGGGAGACAGTCAGTCAGTGAGAGAAAGGGTGTGAAGCTTTTGTCTGGGCCACGTGATCGACACACACACACACACACACAAGTATTGATCGATGTTTAGTCTCACAAGTATATACACACCCACGCTCAAGGGCTGGAATTCTTACCGAAAGTCAAGCAGTGATAAACATAGAACAAAGCAACGAAGAACCATGGGGTTTTCACCATTCTCAAGCTGTATAAACATACTGTATGTTATCATGATACTTGGTTGATTCTTGATTACTAGGTATATATCAAGCTACAAGATACATAAAGAAGGTGTTTGCACGCCCGTACCCCCAGGTAGGCAGAGTGGCCACAATATTTAAGGGAGCCCACCTCGCTTTTTTTCTCTTTCTTTCCCTCTCTCTTTGGCTTGTATCCATTCGGCCCCATTCAGCCTACTGTTTTAAGACGTTTACCCCCATCCAGGTGTCAATATTTTCCTGGTGAGCGGTAGCGAGCCAGCATATATATATTTTTGTTTTGACAGCAAGCTAAATTTTTATATTTTTCGATAGAAAAATTTCTCCGGCAAAGACGGATTTCTTCACACAATGCAGGCTCGCTATCGCTCGCCAGGAAGAAATCGACACCTGGATGGGGATAAACGTTTTAAAACAGTTGGCTGAATGGGGCAGAATGGATACAAGCTAGGGAAAGAGAGAAAAAGAGAGAGAGATAAATAAAAGCCGGTGACCCCCCTTAACCCTTCCCGCCCGGGCAGCATTTTAAAATGACACCGCGGCAGATGGCCAGGAGCCCGGGTGTCATTTTAAAATCTGTAAGCTTGAAAGCCTATTAACCCTCCAGCCCCGGCTATGTATTATATATATATTTCCCGAAATCCGGGGGTTTTGGCCGAAAAACGTCTACGCCTAGGCTACCGCATCTTTGTTATTTGGCTTGCTTCCGCATTCCTGCGCATCCCCAAGCGTAGATGTGTTTCGTACCTGTAGAATGGCGTTAAGTAGAGCTCTCTAAGTCAACTGGTTCAGTTGTGATGATGATTTCATTGGAGATAACTTTATGGCAAAACAGCCACTTTACACTACTTTTCGATACTTAACAACAACATACAGGCACACACGAACAAGCGACGCTCTCCTTCTTGTGGCCGGAGATGCGGGGCGTCGGTCCAGCCGGCTGTTGTTTACATGCGTCGGACCGACGCCTCGCACACCAAGCTCACAGGCTTTCAACCACTGGGCGTTAAAGAGCCCTTCCGGGCAGCTCTGGTATGCTTTTTTATGGGCGTTCAAGAGCCCTTCCGGGAACGAAGGGTTAAGCGTGTTTTAAAAGCCGTGCATCCGACGTATGTAAACAAAGCCTGTCATTGCGACACCGCACCTCCGAAAACAAGAAGAAGAGTCGGAGTTTGTTATTGTGTTGTCTGCTAGAACAGATTTAGTATTGAAAATTGTCTGATATTGCTAACATTACATCGAAACTCTCTCCACGGAAATCATCACAACTGAACCAGTTAACCTAGAGAGCTCTACTCAACGCCAATCTACAGATACGAAACACACCTACGTTTAAAGATGCGTGGGAATTCTCTAGCAGTTAAAATAACAAAGATACGGGTATCATATTAAAGACGTTTTTCGGCCAGATCGCCCGGATCTCAATACTGGAAGGCGAGCCCGGGCGGGAAGGGTTAAAGGAGTTGGGCTCTTGGAGTTGAGGTTCTATCATAAATATATAATTGAGAGTCACATCAAGCTTTCATTGTATATATTTTGTAAATAGATACCAATGACAGGACAGTATTTAAGAGGGGTCACCTTCTTTTTTTCTCTTTCTCTGGCTTGTATCTATTTGGCCCCATTCAGCCAACTGTTTTAAGACGTTTATCCCCATCCAGGTATCGATTTCTTCCTGGCGAGCGATAGCGAGCCAGCATTGTATGGAGAAATCCGGCTTTGCCGGAAAAAAAAATCTATCGAAAAATTTACAAATTTAGCTTCCTGTCAAAATAGAATATATATATATGCTGGCTTGCTACCGCTCGCCAGGAAAATATTGACACCTGGATGGGGGTAAACATCTTAAAACAGTAGGCTGAATGGGGCCGAATGGATACAAGCCAAAAAAAAGGGAGAAAAGGAGAGATGAAAAGCAGGTGACCCCCCTTAAACCATGTCGCCCAGGCTTTCGCGCCACTCGTAACTGAGGGTTTTCGTCAATTTAGTGATGTTCACATACAGTATTCATATCTTCGCGATGAAATGGCCTAACATAGGTAAATGGCGGGTGCCCAACCCCGAAAGGGGTTGAAATAGGAGAGCTATCCCCCCCCGCCAAATGCGGCTTTCTAGGGCCTTTCCTAGCTGATGCTGAGAGGATTGGGTTCTAGTCATGTGGTGATGGGCTGGTCTATCAGAGTGAGAACTGAGCGATCTCTGCCATACCCATAGCTTACTCTGACTGTTCTTTTTACTTATATATTTACTAGATCTCAAGTGACGGCGTCTCTTCCGTGGATTGACCTCCCAATCTACCAAGATTGGAAGCCATAGCGTCATATTTTTCCTTTGCCCCTAAACTTTCTCTTCATAATTGCTGAGGGGCACAGGGCCCTGGGTGGGGCTTTGGTTTCCCGGGCGTTTCTGCACCCTCCTCAGCTCCCCGCCATGGAGTGGCTTCGGTCACCCAGGCTTTATTGTGGTAGGCAGGCAGGGTTCTGTGGGGGTGCTTAGTAATGGTCTTGGCCTTGCTCGGGGCCTTGGGGCTGTTCGGCCAGGCAGCCTGGGGAACGACAACAACAACATAGGTAAATTATAAAAGTATATCAAAATGCAGCTTCATTGGTTATCTTGAGAATGTTGAAGATTAGAACACTATACACCAAGTGGTTCTTGAATCATGGTGAAAAAAATGCTTAGTGTGCGGAATTTCGGTGTGAGTATCCTAGGTTCGAGTCCTTGGAGTACCACATGTATTCATTACTTTCATTGATTTAATTAGTTAGGTTTATTTGTAAATTAATTGGTGGGTTGGTGAAAACTAATATGAACATATCAGGGTAAAATATTGTAATTTGAAGATACAGTATAGCAAAACCATATCATAAAAAAAAATAAAAAATAAATAATTAATAAATGTATTCAGTTTCCTAACAATGCTAGGACCAAATTGATATTGAACACAAGCACGTTATTTACATTTAGAAAAAGAGCATAGTGGAGCAAGCTACTCCATCTGTAAGCTGTTTCAAGGGGGTGGGTTATACTGTATACGGTAATTATGATGTGTGTGAATTTGTGTTTTCCCTGTTCTTGCTCTGTCTTGAAAAGACACCCACAAGAAAAAAAATATAAAATAAAATAGAATTAAATAGAAAATTAAGAATAAAAATAGGAAAAGTGGGGATTGGGCCTCAGCATATAGATAGATATAGATATAGATAGGGTTATAATATATACAGTACACTGTATATTCTTTTCTTTCTTTTCTCTATTTTTAGTTTGCTCCCTTGACCTCCACCAAGCTAAAAAAAAAAAACATCAACATTTATCCTCAACACTGGTCTGGCAGCTTATGAGGTCAACATTTAAAATATATCTGTCACCTAAATTCATGTATCATCAGTCTAGTTTCCGATACCAGTGTAAAATATTCCAGAAATGTTGCCAGAAAAATATTGATCATCGAATGTTGACTATAAAAGCTCTCGTGTGATACCGGCTTAAGGTCTGTGAGTGGTGCTGTTTATTGTACCTTCTGCCCTGAGGTTTTTTAGCCCTATTAGTTTTGAGATTTTAAGATATTCCCCCCCATTAGTTTGGCAATATTAAGACCTTTTGTGCCATTTAGGTGTCAATTTTAAGGGGAGATGGGCCGTTTAGTTGCCTTTTTATTGATCTTTTTATGGTTTTCTTAGTTTCCTCCCTATACCTCCATCAAATTAAAAAAAAAAACATCCATTAGATCCCCCTTCTAGATTAATTTGTACATTTTTCGGTAGAACAAATTTCCGGCCAAAGGCCGTTTCTACCAACATTACAGGCTCACTATCGTTCGCCAGGGAAAAAATTGACACCTAAATAGGACGAAAGGTCTAAATATTGACGAAGAAATGGGGCGAAAGATCTTAAAATCGACTAATTAATGGGGCAAACATCTTAACATCTGAAAACTAATGGGGCTAAACATAAGGGAGAAAGTGGTCCAGAAAACCGGCCCATACCCCTTTAACCCTCGGAATCCGGGAGGCTTCATACGAGGCAAAATGCGCTCCTAAAAATCGCCGCTATAATCATCAGAACTTGGCAACCACGCGTTGTAGCGACGTCATCTCTACGGGATTCTACACACAACAAAAAGTTCTACAATTTGCAAAAACATTGACTGCTCTAGGTGGTCTCAATCAGTAGCAGCTGAATTATGACGTTTGAATATACCAAAATTCATATGAGCCCCCCCGGATCCCAAGGGTTAAGACCCTTTCGCCTCATTATTTGTCAATTTTAAGACTTTTTGAGCAATTTAGGAGGATAAAGTAATAGATGACCGCTCTCTCTTAATACAGGATCTCTACTATCATGTCCTATACAGTAGTCTATTTTTTTCCAGCTGATGTTAAATTGAATCCCTTATCAACTGATTTTTCGATAATTAATGGACAAAATATGAATCTACTCAATAAGTGTCGTATTAATGCCAAGTTTTCGTAATTAACAACAAAAATCACTACCAAATCTACATAATGGCTGAGTAATCAAAATAGTAACATGGAAATTTACCCTCAGCTGGAAAAAAATAGACTATAATAATCCACGTACCCTCAGAGCCTCCTGCGTTGTCTGGTGGAGGGTATGGAAGGTCTGTGAGCGGTGCCGTTTATTATAGCTGCCGTCCTCAGGTTATTAACATCTCCTCCGTGGGCCCAACAGCTGGTCGGGAAGTTCGGTGCTAGATCTATGTCCTGGAAATGGTCAAGTTTGTTGTTAGTGACAAAGTATCAACTGTGGGATAAATGGGAAGCTCTAAGCCAACACAGGTCCTTCCTAAACTGAGTAAAATCATATAATGATAGCCAGAATAAAAATAACTGATATCATTGTATTACTGTACAAACATACATTACATTACATACTGTAAAAAATAGGGAACAGTATTTTGTGTTTGTAGACCTGGAGAAGGCCTATGATAGGGTGCCAAGAGATGTCGTGCAATGGACTACAGTATATACAAAATTTGTTGTAGAAGAGTGGCTGGTGCGTGTGATAATGAAGTACGAAGACTCATGAACGGCAGTGAGAGTGAAAGGTGTACTGAGTGAAGAGTTTACAGTTTGCATTGGAGTTCACCAGGGCTCTGTGTTAAGCCCTATCCTCTTTGTTATGGTTCTGGAGGCACTATCTGGAGATTTTAGAACTGAGCTCCTTTCAGAACAGCTATATTCAGAAGATGGAATGGCAAGTAAAGAATTAAGAGTTAACTCCTTGCGACATATATGACACGATCGCGTCATATGGAACTTATGACCAAAAACTCATATGACGCGATCGCGTCATATGGACTTATCTACATGCCTCTCCAATAAGTCCATATGACGCACTAGCGTCATATGGAGCTCAGTAAGTCCGGTAAGTTAGATGAAGATCTGTCGGTTGGTGGCAACCCCAGGTTCCTCCGACAATTCTAACGGCCAGCAGTGTGGTTTTGACAGTTGTGTGGTGCAGTGGCAATGATACCGGGCGCCCGCCTCCGTGGACTTACTGGAACATAATATGTCTAAGGAGTTAATATACTGTATATATAACCAAGTACATTGGGGCATGGAAATGTAAAAAAAAAAAAGTGGTGTTTACCCATGAGCAGATAAAGGGTGGGCGCAAACTTAATTCAGTGTAGCGTCTACTGTTGCTGGGTACACCAAGGGAAGAAGTGCTGTACAGTACTCTAATAAAAGGACCTCTGCCGAAGAAGTCCGAAGTTGAGAAATTTGTATGCATAGTATGCAAAGTTGAACTTGTGTTGAATGAATGGCTCGAGAGTATTAACTTTGGCAAAGAGTTGTAGGATAAGTTTTGCTACTTAGACATGTTTTGCTACTCTGCCGGTGGAGGGACCAAGGCCGCAACTATCGCCAGTATTAGATGTGACTGGGAAATGTTTAAAGAACTGCTGCCAATTCTAACTATGAGAAGACTCCCTCTCCCCTTGAAGGGAAAGGTTTACGCTTTATGTATTAGAAGCGCAAAGATCTATTATTCAGAAAAATGGCCTGTTAAAGTGGATGATATCAACAGAATGGAACATAACAAGATGAGTTGTTGTTGTTGT
This sequence comes from Paralithodes platypus, assembly GCA_032716605.1. Taxonomy (NCBI): domain Eukaryota; kingdom Metazoa; phylum Arthropoda; class Malacostraca; order Decapoda; family Lithodidae; genus Paralithodes; species Paralithodes platypus. The sequence goes on from CM064580.1 coordinate 44,061,136, forward strand.
TCCCTAGGCTGCCTGGCCGAACAGCCCCGAGTCCCTAAGGAAGGCCATGGCCACGATCGGGCTTTCCCACAGGGCTCTCAAGGAGTGTAGATTATGTTGTTGGCGTAAGTGATTGTGTGGAATGCAGTATTCTATGATGTGTTTAATGGTATGGGTGCTGTGTTACATCCTGGGCAGGTGTTGTCGACGGAGCCATCCAGTCTCTTCTGATAGCTCATAAGAGCTGGATGGTGCCCATATCTCAACCTGGCCAGGTGGACTCAGTCCTCGCGAGGAAGGGAGGATTCGGAAGGATGTATTTCGGGAGGTCGTGCCTGCAGCTGCATGTTGTCGTTGAGTGATTGGATGGAACGGCGAGAGATATGGGTATGGATGTGTTTCTGGAAGCTGGTTTGGGGTGGGGAGGGAGGGAGAGATAACAGTATTTGTGTGTGATATCGTGTGGTGGGTGTTGTTTTGATATTCCTTGGTGTCTGTGGGTGTGCTGCCATGTAGTGTAGTGGATGGTGTTGGTTTGTGAAGGCTGCAGAGATGAGTAAAGTGAGATGAATGTGTGGGGCCAAACTGCAAGATAGGATTTCTAGTGAAGACCTGAAAAGACGGTTAGATATCAAGAGTATCAGTGATGAGAAGCGTACTAGCAGGCTTGGATGGTTTGGGCATGTGGAGAGGATGGATGATGTAAGTTGGGTGAAAAGGTGCAAGTCCATGAATGTGGTAAGAGCTGCACCAAGGTGTAGACCAAGAAGACGTGGGATCAGACATACGGTCTGATCTTGAATTTAAAAAACCTGACAAGCGAAGCAGATTTTGCCCATCGATTCCTCATGAAGAAAACCTGAATAAAGTGTACAATTGCATCCTCAAATACTGAAAGAATTAACTAAATGTAAGTAGAGTGAGACAAACCTTAGCGGGCCACATAGCATCACAGAGCTTGAGCAAGAAGAACTGTAGAGTGACCAAGAACATCATGAACCAGCCCGCCACCAAACCACACTTCTTGTACCTGCAACACACAGTTTAGTTTACCTTTTAAAATAAACTATATTAATTTATTTCTAGCTATGGTGCTCATAGCTAGAAAGCCTTCCTAAAATGAAAAAAATTGTTTGTGGGTAACAAATATATGTACTGTATATACAATGGCACTTACCCCAGTTTTCCGTTTTCCGTTTTTTTTTTTTTTTTTTTTTTTTTTTTTTAAATCCTCCCCCCTCCCGGGCTGGCCTTCTAAATGACAGCACTCCGATCCGGGCGATCTGGCCAAAAACGTTGTAATAGGCCTAGGCCTATTTTTGTTATTTTAACTGCTAGAGAATTCACACAAATCTCAAAATGTAGCCCTGTTTTGTATCTGTAGACTGGTGTTGAGTAGAGCTCTCTAGGTCAACTGGTTCAGTTGTGATGATGATTTCCGTGGAGGGAGTTTTGATGCGGTTTTAGCAATATCAGACATTTACAAACACTAATTTTCGTTCTACCAAACAACAATAAAAAATCCGACTTCTTCTTCTTGTTTTTCAAGCTGCGCGTCGCTCCGACCGGCTTTGTTTACAAACGTTTTGCCGCGCGGCTTTCAAGCTTACAGAGTTTAAAAGGACACCCGGGCTCCTGCCCTTCGCAAGGGGTGTCACTTTAAGATGACACCCGGGCAGGAAGGGTTAATGGGGTTGGTCAGTTAACTCTTTGAAACATATCACCTTTCTTATTTCATTATACTGTATATTTGTTGGCCACCCCCAACAAATATATAATGGAAAACAAAAATTTATTTGAAAGAGTTAACTGACCTCTTGCGAGTTTCAGGCTATAAGAAAGTTGGAACTGTAGACATCGACATTTAGCAGAAATACCAGATAATATATGGTTGTAGTAGTAGTAGTTGTTTGGGAGAGAAGGTCAGGCGCCAGGGCAATTGGACTAGATAATAGTCCGTCAGGCGCCTGGCCCGGGGAACCGGTATATATGAAGGGTATGCCTGGATGCGTGTTGGGCGGGCTTGTGGTGGTAGGCTTTGCTGCATGTTTGGCTGCTGAGACCGGAACCTCTCCAGGATGTCTGGGACCTGGGAATCCTGCTGGAGACCCCCAATGGGCCTGGGTCTCTGGGTCTTCTCCTGGGCAACCTAGATATGTGTGAATTTGTGTTTGGTTTTGTGAGTGTGTTTTTTTTTTTTTTTTTTTTTTTTTTCCCCTGTTCGGGCTCTGTCTCGAGTTGGCCACCCCCAGCTTTGGGGTATGTGCCTGAGTATATAGATAGATAGATAGATAGATACTGTAGTACATTTATAAATACCGGTACATAAAATCAAATGTAACATTCTTTCTATCCATCACAAACCTACATATATATTGCATTTCTGTTTAGTATCAATGTTTATGGCTCCAACTTCCTTATAGCCTGAAACTCGCAAATCACCAATGGAACCTAATAATTTCACATGTCTGAGAGTAGCATAGAGTGGACTACCAATACTGTACATAGGAGCACCAAATTGGAACGTTGATGTTATATTAATACTAATAATAATCTGGTCTTTTATTTCTCAAAAGCGCAATTTCTTCCAGAGGAATTCACAAGTTCTTGGAACCTGTTTCCCCACTATTAAGAAAAATGTGGCATTGTTCACATGCAGTATGAGCTGCAGCTATGGAAATACCAGCAGCTAAAGCATGTAATAATCAGTCTGTGCCACTCGCAAGATTTGCATTGTGTGATTGATGGCAAGAAACATCTCGACCTATGATTTAGGATATGATTAGGTTATGTTTATTATGTCAGGCAATAGATAGAATAGATAGATGTTTATTATGTACAACTCAAATTAGTCCTGAACCCAGATAAATTGAGAGAAGGCATTAGGAGCATCAGTGAAGTGATGCGTACGAGCCGACTTTAATGGTTTGGACACATGGAGAGAATGGCTGATCAGAACTGGGTTAAGAAATGCCAGACTGTAAACGTGGGTGGACCAGCGCGTAGAGGTAGACCTAGAAAGACGTGGGAACAGGTACCACACTCTGGTCCGATCTCAAAATAAAGAACGTGACAACAAAGGCAGCCTTTGACAGGGTCGCCTGGAAAGCCGCCATTTAGGATGTGAGACTGTAACCACACTCTCTGTATATAATAACTTGTATACTGTATAACAATAATGATAATAATACATACAGACATACATACATACAAGTTTAAAGACCGCTTCATCCACAGAGAGCGTGGTTTTAGTCTCTTTACTGAAGTGCAGTACAATAAAGGCTTGCCACAACACAGCCCCGTCATGTTATCACAGTGGCTGATGTTGGTATAGCGCTGACAGTCTCAGCAAGACTCAACAAAGTCCCCCTGAAGCACTTGCACCTAGCGAATCCACACCATACCAGCCTTAACCATGCTACAATAAAATCATAAACCCAACTTTCAAATCAGGCATAAGTTCTAGCATTTAGGCCTTAATGTATGTGTGGTAACTACAGTAAACATTAATTACAGAAACTCAACAACTTAACTGAAATGCCTGCCAAACTCGGTAAACAAAACGATAACAATAACCACAACGTAAATGTTAGCCAAACAGAGATTATAGGTTTGATTCCCGAAGGGAAATAGAGAAAACCTAACATTTAGTAGGGTCCCGTAATCATTGACGACTTCGCCTATTAGTAATAATAGTCTCCATTCAACATCCTGCGCCAGCATTTTAAATAACCCGCGCGGAAGAATCATGGAGTACTCATCATAAGTGCACGCTTAATTCCCTCATGGGATCGTCATTTTGATTGGGTACCCTACAGAAAAAAACTCTGTAAAAAATACAAAATACAAAATAACTTAATGTCTGTTATCATATGACTTGCCACATTCGTGGAAATCAGCGAATGGGAAGTGGGATGGTCGGGAGGGCCCGAGTCGTCAATGATTACGGGGCCCTACTAAATATTAGGTTTTCTCTACTTCCCTTCGGGAATCAAACCTATAATTTAATAGGGACCCTTCATCATTGACGACTTCGCCTGAATATCAAGACTGGAGGCGGGACATTTGCAAAATATCCTAACCTTAGGGAAGAAGAATCCGGATAACATTTTCTTAAGTTTTATTGTATGCAATACAAAAATAGAAAAAGGTATAAAAGATTTGCTAGCAGTGCGTGGCATTAATCCTCTCACGTTCTTGACGCAATTTTGAGCCTATTAGGGATACTTTAAAGCCTTTGTTACCATCAGGGGTATTTAGAAACCTTTAGTTTAGTTACTTCAACCTCTGCAGTTGTCTTTGAGTTAGCTGTGGGCAGAAAACTAATTTTGGAAAGGTAATTATAAGAGTGAGAGAACTCTATTTAGTATTGCTAATCTGGCAACCTCTGCGTTATATGGTCGTGAGAGGGTTACGAAACTGCTTGCTTCATGGTCAGATCGTTGCAATCGATCGTATGCATGAAAAGAGGTTGACACGCATGTGTCCTGTAGAACTATAACTCTGCAGTAGTTATTCCAGTAATATTTGTGTACACTTTGGTAAAACAGACATACAGGTAGTTGCAACTATGCGATACATCTTCTTAAAATTAAAACAAATAAAACTCATACTGGACTGTAGAACCCGTCCTATCACAGCTTGTGACGCATCACACTCTCCAAGGGTACAGGGGGTATATGGACTATTCTGCACCCCCCCCCCCCCCTTTTAAAACGACATAACATATAATATCACAATACCTACTGTACCCGTTGCCGTAAAGCTACACAGGTACGCTTGGTTTATCTAGAGCAACAGACAGGTAGCGTGTAAGGATAGTATGATTGGAAGCCCAAAGTTGGGTTTTAGCAATATCATCAATCGAAAAAAATTGCAAAAATCTGAGGGATACTGCCCATTTCCTAATATCGTGAGCCCTGCCTATCACGCCGGGATTGCTTTCCCTGATAACGTCGACAAGCAAGGAAGCTACCTTCCGTTTTGTAACACGTTTACCTGTCCGGTTAACCCATAAAGCACCTGGTTGGCGAGGTTGCGCAGCCCTCATAAACTTTGTGAGAGCTTGCACAGGACATAAAATGTGATGAATGAGGCCTCTCTTCAAGGCCAGGACGGAAAATTCAGAAAAAACATGGTCCGAATGTTCGTTCTTAGCAATAAAGGAGGGAGACGGCGCGATTTGAACATGGTCGTGCAGTCTCCTAAACCTGAGACAGTTTGGTTCGTTGCTCATCGCCGCCAGCTCCGACACCCGGTTTACGGTGGGAAGTGCCATGAGAAAGACAGCCTTTTTCAAAAGTGAATCAAAATCCGGCGCATTATTATACTTGCGCGATTGAAGCAATTCTAAGGCTTTATGAAGGGACCAGGTGGGCATGAGCTGGCGGGGAGGTGGACGAAGCTTGAAACAAGCCCTCATAAAACCTTTCTCCTCCGCCTGCGGTATGGAAAGGCCGGTGAGGTCAAGGAAGGGGGTCCTAATGGCAGACAGATGATTTTTTAACGTTATGACCGAAAAATGCTTCTGCTCAAATAGATAGTCTAAGTACTTTAAAATTAAGGCTGCCGAGGCAGTCGTTTGCCCTGACTCAACAATCCAGGTTGTAAATATTTTCCAATGAGATTGATATTGTCTCCTGGTAGACAGTGTGTACTGATTCATCAGCTTCTTAGTGACACTTGGCCCAAATTGATTTAACCATTTGGCATAGTAAATATCCATAAGGCAAAACTGAGCGAGGTCCGAAGGTTGCCAATCGTTTCCAAGTGGAAAACGGAGACCGGGGTCCTGCACCACTGTTGTAATTGGTGGTACCAAACCTGGGCCGGCCAAAGCGGCGCGATCAAAGCTACCCGGCCCCGGTAATCCCTTAGTTTGTGAATGACTTTGCACATTAACACAGAGTCTGGCGGCGGAAACAGAGAGATTGAGGTCCACCTGTTCCAGTCCACCAGCAATGCATCGGGTCCCCCTGCCGGGGTTACCCTGTGAAGTGTAAGAAAAAGTGGGAGTCTGTGGTTCTCTACTGACGCAAACAAGTCCACCTGTGGCTTTGCAATCATCTTGTTGAAGATAGCCTGTTTGATTGTCCATTCTACTAGAGTGCTCCGCCGGCGAGAGAGAGCGTCTGCCCAGACGTTCGCCACGCCGGGGAGGTAGGTGGCATGCAGGGAAATCCCTAGCGAGTCGGCTAAGGTAAAAATTTGTTCTGACACATTCAACAACTCTCGAGACCTCACTGAGCCTTATTTCTGAATGCAAAAAACTGCGGTTTGATTGTCCATTCTGAACGCTATTGATTTGTTCTTCAATGTCCTGCCATGAGTTTGGAGAACAGGGGAACTAAGAGCTCTTGCTTGTTGATATGTGATTGGCTGTCTGCCACCCAGATTCCCTGACCCTGGTGGCCTAGGCTTGACTGATACCCCTAACCTAGGGTCACCTAGGGTCCCCGAGGCATCTGTGTCTACCCATACTGTAGGAGGGGGAGAAACCCATGTTACGACCGAGTAGAGGACTTCGTGCTTAATCCAGGCCGATAGTAAGTTGTGGATTAATGGAGGAATTGGCCATAATTTCTTCTCCGGCAAGAGAGGGAACACTTTGTTGCCTTCCAGGATTAATCTCTTGGCTTTCAATCGGCCCAACTTGACAGTTAATTGTACCCAGTTGAGAGAACCGATCAGGGAATCCCATGTTTTCCTGGTCGTATCCAGACTGTGGAGGAACCGGAACAGTTTCCTGCGAAACCTGTTGCGGTTGTCCACACTCTGAGTAAGAGTCAGAGCATAGGTGTCCCAGACCAGTCCTAACCACTGAATAGTCCTTGAGGGGACAAGGTGCGACTTTGCCAAGTTCACCTTGAACCCTAGGGTTTGAACATGAGCTAACACTTGATTTACATGGTCTTGACATAATTCTAAAGAGTTCGCCACTACTAGCTAATGGTCCAGATACCAAAACACCTGTATGCCTCGAACTAACAGGGGTAAAAGCGCTTGCCGGACGAGTTTGGTAAATACTCTCGGTGCTAGGTTCAACCCGAACGGCATCCTTTGAAAGATATAAGTCTCGTGCCGGATCCTCAGCGCGAGAAAATTTTTGAACCTCTTGTTTATAGGGACATGCCAATAGGCATCTTTGAGATCGATCGAGCACATCCAACCTTGCGGCGGAAGTGCGAGTCTGAGTTGCTGTACAGTCAACATCCTGAAGGGTGAATTCTCTATAAAGGTAGTTCAGGTGCGAGAGATCTAGAACTGGTCGCATCTGCACACTGTCCCTTTTTGGCACTAAGAAGAGTCTTGACGTGAATACTGGCTGATAGGTATTGACCTGAATAAGGACCCGTTTGGCAATCATTTCCTGTAATAGGACCTCTTCCTCCTGAGACACCGGGGTATATTCCTGCGGTCGACGCAGTCGAGGCCGCCGGCGCCACCGCCAGGTGATTCCTTTGCTCACTACCTTCCTGGCCCAGGTATGCTTGGGCCAGACTGAGCGGAATGATCGGAACGAACCCAGGTGCAACCGGGGTTCGTCCTTCAAGGCAACTCTCCAATCCTGGTCCTTGGAGCTCGGCCCTGGGATGTGGAGAGTATGAGTGGCTAGTTTTTTGGAGTGGGAGGTGGGTTGGCATCGGACGCTTGACTAGTTTTGGTTGGTGCAGTGCCCTGATGACCTTTGTATGGGGCCTTACCCTTATACCCGTGCTGTTTACCTTGTTTGGGTTTGTGCTGATTACCTCCCTGCTGAGGAGGTGGTCTGGGGTCTCTTGGTGACTGCTTAGGTTGGGGTTGGTACGGTTTGTTACCGCCCTTTGATTTATTAAAGGGTTTCTTAGGTGGGTCCTTCCTAGCTTGGGAGGTAACTTGTTTCCACCCACTTACCATATTAAAAACTAGACTCCAAGTTTCAGAGTTAAGCAGGGTGGCAGTAAGAACCGGGGAGAGAGTTACCCGGCGACCTATGTCCGCCGGCAACTTCCTCACCAGATGTACTCTCAGATCTTGGCGGGCTCGAACCGCTTCCAAAATTGCAATTCTAATGTCCCCTAGTGACTGAATGGCATTTTGTAGCAAGAGTCTACGAGACAGCTCAGTAGCTTTTCTAATTTGGGGGTCAGCTATGGCCGAGATAGTGCGTGCAAGAGAGGCGGCTATTTGATGACTCACCAAGTACTGAGAGAACATCCGGTAGGCTTTATTGCGTAACTTAAAATCCCGCTCCAAGTGAGCAGCCGGGGGGGAGGAGAAAAGGGTTCATCAAGGGCATGTAATGACACTTTGGGGGCCGCCAGAAAAGTTAGTAAGGCTGGGTACACCCCTTCTGCTTTGGATACCGGCAGGGAAAAGTAAGTATGGTTATCCGGAGGAATCTGATGAGAAGATTTGGAGGTGATAGAGGTGGCAAAAACCTGAGCTTCTAATTCCCAATCTACCCAAGGGCCTAGTCCTACCTGTCCCATCTGCAGTACGGGAGTCTGAGCTTGGTCCAGGGCCGGAGTTGTAGCCAACTCCGGCGTAAGAGCATTCAAGGCTTTGACATCATTGATGCCATCAGCCTTTGACCAGTCAGCAAATAGTTTTGCAAATGCGGCAGAAGGAACGGCCGGCGCGGCTGAATAAACAACGTAAGCTGGGTTAAATGAACTTGGTACACCCTTAATCAGTACATCCAAAACCCTCCCTGCCTCGTCTTTGGCCCTTAATTTACGGTTCTTAATTGATCTCAATTGACCACTCGCCGGGAACTGGGGGGTCCCCTGACACTGAAGGTTAAGCTAAAAGGGGATTCTCTGGTATCACAGGTACCCAAGAGCAGTCAGTACCATAGAGGAGGGGCATGGGGCCCTTCCTTAGAGGCGCCTTTATCTAAAGGAGGAGGTTGGACATCCGTAACAACCCTGAGGGTGGACATAGCTAGCGTCGCCGGCACTGTAGGGCCTGGGGCAGCTGCTACCACCGGGGTCGGACAAGAAGGAGTGAATGCTGGGGGTTCTAGAGGTCTGATAACAGAGGTGCTAGGGGGCGCAGCTGAGAGTGTAACCGGGGGATCCGACGAGGCAGGGACTTGATAATACTGTATCACTTTATGTAATAACTCATTTACCTGATCAGAAGTCATCCATTTCCTAGAGGGATCTTTGGATGAATGTGAACTAGCCTCAGAATAATTACTAAGGATAGACTGAGGAGCCGGGGAGAACACACCGTCCGCCGGCTCCTCACTCTGCTCCAAGGTCTCTTGTGATTCTAACTCATTATCCGCCGGGGGCCAAGACAAATCTGGCACTGACGACGGTAACACGTTTATGTTTCTGTCCGTTCTGGAATAACATTTAGGAGAGAGAGAGATGGGTCTGAGTGACGCCAATACCCCCCTGCCGCTATGGGCTGGGAGTGATGAGTCACCTGTGAGCTTAATTGGATCCCCGCCGGATAACCTCTAAATTGGTCGGCTAGTACTGTACCCTACTCGGGCCTGTTGACTTAATACCCCGGGGAACAACATTCAATTTTGGTATGGCAAAAATCACATTAGGAGGTACCCGCACCGAATGTTCCTGACTAAATGTGGATGCCAATAACTCGGATCCTATTTCCGACTCCCCTGAATCACGTGTAGGTGTGTCAGAGGGAGGTGTGGGAGGAGGCGGCTGAGGTGTGTCCTGCCGGCTACTAGGCGAGTCCTCCTATATCTCTCTCCGGCGCTTGTGAGACCGGGAAGAATCTGAGGCGGAGTGGCGAGAGTGTTTCCGGGGAGACTTAGACCTAGACCTCGACTTCTGCCGTGGAGAGGGCGAGCGTCTCTTGGTACAGGCAGAGGAGGGGACCTCGGTGACCTCGCTCTCACTGCTACTACTCACTACCTCTTTGCTGAGGGCGTTTGTTTTGACCTTGGGTCTGACAGATTTAGAGGCCCCGGGTTTTACTAAAGGTGACTTAATAATGAGATTTTCCCAAAGGACTTCGTCATCACACTGAAGCGCCTTATGGGCAGTTTCTTTAGCATAAGAATTAAACATGGCTTTAATCTCGTGGAGGGCTGCTAAACATGATAAATCTTTCTTCGCCAGCAAGGCGGTTTTTAATTCAGAGCAGATGGCGCATCTTTTAGATAACCACACGCCTTGAGAGCGATCCAAACACTTGACACACCTGATGCAAAGTTTGTGAGCAAAAATGGGTAAAAGGGAGCAAGTGGGCGTGACACAAAGTTCAAACCTAGGCATTTTGCCGTAATGAGAGGGTCCCCCCCTCCGCCGGGATAGGTGTCCAACTCCGCCGGAGAAGCAGTCTCTGGGACCTGGAAAAAATTTCCCGGAATCAATGCTCATAAGGATAACCTGCGAGGTATTAAACATCCAAACCCAAATCCGCCGGAAAGTTAGCTATAGCTCACCACTACTCTAACCTTCCGCCGGGTCTGTCTAGCTGACTTTCAATAACTTACCTGTGACAAGAGCCACAGGTCCCTTGACCCTTTTAGTGTCTGATCATACTGAATAAGTTTGCAAAACTGATCTTATCACTTCGTGTACACTCGACTGGTGGCGCCGCAGGCGATAAAGTCTTAACGTGTCACGGGGCCAGTCAGGGCGAGTTAACCCGGCGGGCCGAGTTTGTAGCCCTGCTAGGAATGCAATTCCGCCGGGAGAGTGTGGTTCAGCTAAACCACGCCGGGATCTTTTGAACGTTCCTACCCGTTAAGAGACGGATAACTTGGACCCACCGCACGGGGCCGCCGGAACAGACAAAAACTACCGGGAAACAGGGTTGGCACAGCCCCTTTCCCGAAGTCCCACACATATATAATATACATAATGACATATAGGGACGTCTCCCTTACCCCCAAATGAACAAGCCCGCATGCATGAACCAAACATAGGGCATACATAGGGCATACGGTAAGGATGAACTGTATGTCCAGGATGGAGTACATCTCTCTCGACTAGGAGTTTCGACCTTAGCCAGCTCACTCGACAAGTTTGTTGCGGGGTTTTGTTAATAAACCATAGGTGTGTAAGTAAAATAGAATCCCAGCCACATCAAATTGATAGTAATAACGAACATTCTGATAGCGTAGATTTTCCGTCTAGGTCCAGTAGTTCAACAGGTAAAAATAAATTAGTTAAAAACAATAGAAAAATAGTTGCAAATACAAGTAATAGTTTGAGTGTTTATTATACAAATTGCAGGAGTTTATGTAACAAAATGAACGAACTTAGAGCACTGGTTAGCAAAGAAAATATAGACATAATAGCGCTAACTGAAACATGGATTAATACAGAAACCAGGCATTTTTTAGCAGAGTTTGATATACCGGGATATAGTTTGTTTAAATATGACCGAACAAGTAAGAGGGGTGGCGGTATAGCAGTGTTTGTCAGGAGTTCATTAAAAAGCTGTACTAAATCAGGTATTAGAGTAAATAATGAAAATGAAAGTGTTTGGGTAGAAGTTAACGAAGGTAGTGAGACTTTAGTTATTGGAGTTATGTATAGACCGCCAAATATGAGTAGAAATGACGGAACATCATTATGGGAGGAAATTAAAATAGCATCAAGGCTTAGCAACGTGTGCATTATGGGGGATTTTAATTTCCCTAATATAGATTGGCAGCAACAAATAGGCGACTCTGATTCAAAGGAGTTTATTGAGGTAGTACAAGATAGTTTTTTATCTCAATTCATAGATACGCCGACTAGAGGTGATAATATTCTCGATTTAGTTTTCAGTAACAATGAACATATGATAAATAGTGTAGAAATCGGGGACCACCTAGGAAATAGTGATCACAATTCTGTGTATTTTAATATACAATGGAAAGGTAATATCAGAGAGAATACAACATTAATACCTGACTTCAGAAAAGCCAATTATGGTGGGTTAAGAGAAGCCCTGTTAGCGGACCCTATGGTCAAAAAATTAAGTCGATCCAGGTGTCCAAATGAGTGTATCCTTTCTCAGGCACCTGTCATCTTAAGTCAGGAGGAGACGTCAAACTTGGTAGATACATACGATAATTTTATCAAGTCAGTATTCAATGCGCAAAATAAATATATCCCCAAAAGAAAATTTAGATCAACACAGAACCAACCCAAATGGATGAATAATAGACTATTAGATCTTCTAGGAAAAAAGAGAGGAATATATAGAAAAATTAAAAAAGGCAAAATTCACCTACTTGCTTACTATCAGAATCTATCACGACAGGTAAAAAAGGATATTAGTAAAGAAAAAAGAAATTATGAAATTAAGGTTGCCAATGATTCAAAAAATAATCCTAAAGCTTTTTACCAACTATATAAATCCAAGGTTAGAGATGTAATTGGTCCCCTTAAAACTTCGATAGGAAAATTGACAGAAAGTGATTTAGAAATGTGCAGTACATTAAATAGTCAATTTCTTTCCGTTTTCACTAATGAAAATTTGGCACAGTGTCCGTAAGGTATACAGCGATAGTATAGAAAATAGGTTAAGTACGGTTACTATAAGTAGAAATTATGTGGTTAAGGAAATTGACAGACTGAAACCTCATAAATCGCCTGGTCCTGATGAGGTATATGCTAGAGTATTAAAAGAATGCAGAGATGAGTTAAGTTATCCATTAACATTTCTATTTAACAAGTCATTAGAAACAGGTATAGTTCCAGAAGCTTGGAAGCTTGCAAATGTAGTTCCGATCTTCAAAAAAGGTGATAAATCAATAGCATCCAATTACCGTCCCATTAGTCTCACTTCAATCATAGGAAAACTACTAGAGTCAATTATTGCTAGGAAAATGAGAAACCACTTAGAAACATTTAACTTAATCAATTCTTCTCAGCATGGATTCACTCAGGGACGGTCTTGCCTTACTAATTTGCTTAGTTTTTTCTCAGAGGTATATGAAGCAGTAGATAATGACAAGTCATATGATATTATATATTTAGATTTCAGTAAAGCTTTCGACAGAGTCCCTCATGAGAGATTGATGAGAAAGGTTGAGGCACATGGAATAGGTGGGGCGTTGTTAGGATGGATTAGGTCATGGCTAATTGGTAGGAAGCAGAGAGTCAGCATAAATGGTACCAAGTCAGAATGGGGAGCAGTCAAAAGTGGTGTCCCCCAGGGATCGGTATTAGGTCCCCTGTTGTTTCTTATATACATAAATGACCTAGATTTAGGTATAACTAGTAGGATAAGTAAATTCGCAGACGATACTAAAATAGGGAGATCAATTGATTCAGATAGCGATATAGAATGCCTCCAAAGGGATCTAGATACCTTACATGAATGGTCAGTAAATTGGCAGATGAAGTTTAACATTGACAAATGCAAGGTATTAAAGATAGGGAAGATGCAAACAAATGTTAAATATAAACTAGCTAATTTAGAATTAGAAAATTCAGACTGCGAGAAAGATCTAGGTGTGTTTGTTAGCAATGATTTGAAGCCTAGAAAACAGTGTATAAGCGTTCGTAATAAGGCAAACAGGATTCTCGGGTTCATCTCTAGGAGTGTGAGTAACAGAACTGCTGATGTTATCTTAAAACTTTACTTGTCATTAGTGAGACCCCATATGGATTATGCTGTCCAATTTTGGTGTCCTTATTACAGAATGGACATAGATTCATTGGAGAGAGTACAGCGTAGAATGACAAAAATTATCCATAATATTAGAAATCTTTCGTATGAAGAAAGGTTGAAGAAATTAGGTTTACATTCGTTAGAGAGACGCAGAGTTAGAGGGGATATGATAGAGGTGTTCAAGTGGGTTAGTGGGATTAACAAAGGGGACATGGCAAATGTACTAAAGCTCAGTGATAGCGAAAGAACTCGTACCAATGGTTTCAAATTAGATAAATTTCGTTTCAGAAAAGATATAGGCAAGTATTGGTTTGGTAACAGAGTTGTAGACGGGTGGAATGGACTACCAAGTGCTATAGTGGGATCTAAAACTGTAGGGAGCTTTAAGATAAAATTGGATAAGCATATGGACGAGAAGGGTTGGGTGTGAAGGGGGATCAGCCGGGTTGGGCCAATCAGCGCTCTGCAGACCTCCATAATCCTGCGTTAATCTCTAACCGTTTTGGTAAGATGATCCTCAGGGTATTAGAGTGTGAAGCCTATAATTGGGCTTTGTAATGAATTGGGGTTGTGTGGGACAGGGATCTGCCTTGCTTAGGCCAATCGGCTTTCTGCAGACTCCCATTTTCTTATGTTCTTATAACATAATGACAGAAATTTAGAAATCTAAATTACCTGAAACCTACGTTGGAGACCCCTAACTAGGCCGACCACGTGGTCCGAAGAACATCCCGGCAGGCGACGCTCTGGCACCCAGCAGCAGCACAATGAAGAGGGAGGCCCACCCAAGGGGCCCAAGCAAAACACGAACCCTGGAAGGCGGAGCACCACGTGCAGACACCCTTAACCAGAGCTTTTGCTGATATCTGAAGATAATGGCATGTACTTTCTTCAATATTGACAGTCTGTATCATGCCTCGTAGAGTGGTCGCCTTCTAGCTAAGTAAACACAACAGCTAAAGGCGTAACACAACAACAACACACGCGGTACGACAATCCGGGACTCGTAGACACCTGTGACAATGGTACCCTAATTTAACACACACTTCCTGCGGACCTACTAATCTGGCAGCCGTGCTAGCTAATCTAAACCCTGTTACTACCACACAGATGTATACAAATGAGTAAGGACTCACTAGAAGCTCTGCGAACGTCGAATGAAGCGGACACGGCGCGAGCCCTGTTGACGGGAGGGACGCGGAAGTTGGAAGGACGAAGATGGCCGCTAGGGGGCCTGGTGGCGGGGAAGCAAAGCATGAGAAATCCACGAATATGGCAAGTCATATGATAACAGACATTAACCCTCCAGCCCCGGCTACGCATTACATAAATATTCCCCGAAACCCGGGTGTTTTGGCCGAAAAACGTCTAGGCTAGGCTACCGTATATTTGTATTCTGACTACTTCCCGCATTCCCGCGCATCCCCAAGCGTAGCTGTGTTATTTACCTGTAGAATGGCGTTAAGTAGAGCTCTCTAAGTCAACTGGTTGAGTTGTGATGATGATTTCATTGGAGATAACTTTATGGCAAAAACAGCCACTTTACACTACTTTTCGATACTTAACAACAACATTCTTACAGTTTCTTACAGTAGATCCTCTGGAAAAAGGCAAACTATGCCTGTGTATCCAGCTCAGTACCAGTACTTGCACTGCTGCGGTCGTTCACGGTGTTGGCGGCGGCGGTAGCAGACGCAACATTTTTACTATTCTGTATTTTTGTTTTATAATCAAACTTCAAATCTTGTCTTCCCCATGCTTTATCAAGATTACTTTCAAACTCCCTTATTGATTCGGAATCGACTACATACTGGGGCAGTGCGTTCCACTCATTTACCACTCTATCACAAAATGAGTTCTTCGCCTTCTCAAGCCTATTTCTTTCTTTGTAAATTTTCTTAGAGTGTCCTCTCGTTCTTGTTCCCTCCCGCATCAAGAAGATACCTTCACACACATCCTCATCGTACTTTCCTGACACTATCTTAAAAGTCTCTATCATATCCCCTCTCTTTCTCCTATATGCCAGTGTCGGAAGTCCCAGTGTCCTCAACCTCTGCTCATAGCCCGCGTTCTTCAACGTTGGTACCAGCTTGCTAGCTCTTCTCTGCACTTTCTCCACTGCTTCTATATCTTTTACCATATATGGAGCCCACACCTGGTTTGCATATTCCAGGTGTGGCCTAACCAGCGCTGTATATAGATTCCTGAAGATTTCTTCGTCAAGTGACACAAATGTCCTCCTTATCAGCCCTACAATTCTATTGGCTTTGTTTATCTTTTCCGCTAAATGTTCTGAGAAATTTAACTTATTATCTATCACTACTCCTATATCCTTTTCTGCACTCACTTCCTCCATCGCTTCATACATACTGTATCCTACCTTGTCTATCTTGCTGGTCCCAATCCGCATGTACTTGCATTTTTTTGGATGAAAAGGCATTAACCAATGCTCAGACCATCCCTTCATGCCCTCCACATCTCCTTGAAGCAAACCCATATCTTCCTTACTCCTCACTCTTCTATACAGTTTAGTGTCATCCGCATACAGGTATACCTCACTTCCATTAGTTATAACTTCAGGCAAGTCGTTGATAAATATAACGAACAGCAGTGGTCCCAACACAGATCCCTGAGGTACCCCACTTGTAATTTCCCTCCACCCCGAGCCTATTCCATTCACCAATACCCTCTGTCTCCGATCTTTCAGGAAGGCTTCTATCCATTTCACACATTTCTCCCCTATATTATAGCTTCTAACTTTCTCTATTAACCTTTTATGTGGGACCTTATCGAAGGCCTTCATAAAATCGCAATATACCACGTCTATTACATCACCATCTTCTAGAATTTGCATCCAATCATCTACCACCTTAATTAGCTGTAGTACCGTCGACCTCCCCGGCAAGAATCCGAACTGTCTCCCACTGAAAAGTTGGTTTGACTTCATATGATCCATTATTCCTTCTCTAATTACCGTTTCCATTAGTTTACACACAACACTTGTCAAACTGACTGGTCTATAATTCCCTGGGTCATTTCTCTTTCCCTTCTTAAATATAGCTGTTATGTTCGCCTCTCTCCAGTCCATCGGGATTTGTCCTGTATTAAACGATACCTCAAATAACATTTTCAATGGCTCTACTAACATCTCCCCTCCTTCCTTTATGATTCTTGGGTGTATCCCATCCGGTCCCGGTGACTTACTTCTGTTCATTTTTTCTATAGCCCTTCTTATTCTAGCATGGGAAAACTCTACTAGTTCTAGTGCCGGTGCCTGTTTGATGGGAATAGTAGGCACTGCGTCCTCCGACTCCACTGTTAGTACCCCCCCAAAGTATTTCCCCAGCACCTCTGCTTTCTCCTTATCAGTCTCCGCTCTACTCCCATCATTCAACCCCCCCACCAGCTCTGGGATCCCTACTCTTCTTGTTAATTTTTCCTGAATGTACTTCCAGAATATTTTTGGATTATCCTTCACATTTCTAGCTATCTCTCTCTCCCTCTCCTTCACCCCCCTCCTTGTTTCCCACCTTATTTTATTGTTTATTTGTCTACGTTCCAGATCCACTTCCATAGCCTCTATACTAGACCCCCTGTTCTTTTTTAACAATTTTAATCTTTCCCACAATCGTTTCTTTCTTCTAATCAATATCCAAAGCTTTCTTTTCATTGGCAATTCTGGGTTAGTTCTTTTCCTCAATTTTGTTTTATCCTTATATTCCCTTACTGGTACACTTTTGGATACAGCATTCTCCAGTTTGACTCTAATTTTCCTCCACATTCCTTCAGCGTCTTCACCGTTCAAATATTCCCCCCAGTCAATGTCCAAACACCGTCTCAGCAGCTCATAATCTGCTCTATCATACATGTATATTTTTCTATTGCTTTTATTATCCCTCTCCAATTTAATGTTACAACTAAAGCTTATACAGGCATGGTCACTACGACCTATAGGGCTATCCACATTAACATGTTCCACTATATCCTCTTCATTGCTAAAAATCAAATCAAGTACACTCCCCTGCGTCCCATCTCTATATCTTGTCATCTCTACAATATGTTGCGTTAAAAAACAATCTCTCACTTTCTCTATAAACTTATTTTCCATGCTACCCTGTCCCGCTGGAGTAGTACAATTTGCCCAGTTGATCCCTGGCAAATTGAAATCTCCAATCAAAATTTTATATTTGTTCTCTCTATTATCTATCTCCTCCATTGCTTTCAGTAGGTTATCATCCTCTCCCCTGCTATTATTTGGGCTTCTATATATAGAGGCAATTAGAATTGATCCTCTTACACATTTTACTTCAATACACAAATACTCACAATACTGCTGTCTCATATCCACCTCATTAACCTTGAGCTCTTTTCTTACATAAATAAACAGTCCTCTTCCAACCTCTGCTCTAATAGCATTTCTCTCATATAACTCAAAACCCTCCAAACTATATTCCACCAGTTCCCTCTCAATTCTAAAAAATTTTGGTCTTACTTCCTGTAGTGCTATGATATCAGGTTTTTCCTCTTCATCCTGCAACCTACATATCAGTTCTCTTTTCTTGTCCTGAGTAAACACATCCACATTACTAAACATAATCCTTAATCCATCTACCATTCCTCCAGCAATTACACCATCCCGCTCCTCCAGTCCGTACCCTACTCCCCTGTTAGCACTACTGGGTCTGCCTCTTTGTCTCCTGTCTCTCCCTGTGACACCTCCACCCCGTTCTCCTCCTCCGTCACAACTCTCATCACATTCTCTCCCCTCCCTGATCTCCCCCTCCTTTCTACTCTTATAAACCACTTCCTCACTTTTCCGTCCCTCACTCTCCAGTAAAAATTTCTCTTTTCCTCCTCATCCAACTTTCCATTATTTTCATCAGCCTTTTCTTGTAATTCCTTAATTTTTTTCCTTTGTTCTATACTCAAATCCTTCTTTAGTCTTATGTGTTTCAGTTTATCATTTGTATTTAGCCTCCAACTAAAATTTGTCACAGTCTCCGCCACTACCCTAGTTTTAAACTGTACCCTTATAGGTCTCATCTCTCCCCTTTTATATCTACCTATCCTACTGATCTCCTCCACCTGCCCTTCCCATCCATATTCGTCCTCATCCACACCTTTCAAGACCTCCTTCACTGTCTCCATATCCCTCACTTTTCTCACTCCATTATCATTCATATGAGTCTCTATATCTCCATACAAGATTACACCCCTATCCCTGTCCATGGCCTCCCTCACGACACTCTCCTTGTTCTTCATGACCCCTACAACTGCACTCTCAAAACTTTGTTTGGTCATATTCATTTCTTCCTTTTGCTCTTTCATAATATCCTCCAAATCCTTGACTTTTTGTTTACCTACCACCGTCCATGCAGTCGACTCCTTTACTTCCGTGAAACGTCCTTCGTATTCCTTCAGCTGCTCCTTCAATGCCATATTCTCTGCTCCCAGTTCATCTACCCTTTTCAATAACATCTCTAGGCTCTCATTAACTGCCGAAAAAGGCCTGCATTCACTTCCTTCGCTAGGCCTATTCCCTTCCCCACCTATCACACCACACATTACGCACAGTGCCTTAACTTTCTCACCAATATCCCCCTTCCATTTCTCCGTATCACTCATCCACTTTTCCAAATCCTTCACAACAATACTAACCTCTTCTAACTTCTTATCTGTGCTCTTGAATCCCCGAAAACGTTGTAACCTTCCTTCCGACTCCGTTATACCCGAAATTCCCTCTGCCATGTTTGTTTACAAACTCAACAACTCACAACCCTACCGCTGTCCCGTCACTACACACTCTTATTACACTATATATCACCCCTCCACCACACCAATATATTCTCCAAACCTTCACTAAATCCTTCCTCTTCTTGTTAGCCCCGTATGTACTCGATATCCTTGAATTAATTGACTATTCCCATAACATATGCCGGAGCCTCAAACTTGCGTCCGCCTTCCGCCATGGTGTGCCGCCAACTACACCAACACTACACTGCCGCCAACATACAGGCACACACGAACAAGCGACGCTCTCCTTCTTGTGGCCGGAGATGCGGGGCGTCGGTCCAGCCAGCTGTTGTTTACATGCGTCGGACCGACGCCTCGCACACCAAGCTCACAGGCTTTGAGCTCATGGGTGTTTAAGAGCCCTTCCGGGCAGCTTGTGTATGCTTTTTTATGGGCGTTCAAGAGCCCTTCCGGGAACAGAGGGTTAAGGTTATTTTTTATTTTTTATTTTTTACAGATTTTTTTTCTGTAGGGTACCCGATCAAAATGACGATCCCATGAGGGAAATAAGCGTGCACTTATGACGAGTACTCCATGATTCTTCCGCGCGGGCCATTCAAAATGCTGGCACAAGATGTTGAATGGAGACTATTATTACTAATAGGCGAAGTCGTCAATGATGAAGGGGCCCTATTAAATAACTAAATACATTGGTAGAGCGCTCGGTTTCTAACCGGGAGGACCGAGTTCGATTCTCGGCTGGTGGAGATCGTTTGGGCAATCTCTTCACACCCCTTCCCTCTGTTTCGCCTGACAGTAAAATAGATTACGCGGCAGGGTGAAAAGGGGTCTTCGGATCCTCCGGCCCTTCAAGCCATAAAAAAAAAATATAATAATAAAAAAATAATTAAAAAAAATAAATAAATAACTAAATAAACTTCCCATGCGTTAAAAAGTACATTTAGTATAACATAATACTGTATAAAAGGTACTATATGAGAACACAAACCGCGCATGGACAGCGCAAAGATCTGCGGAGGTCACCTCTACTATCCCTATCTATTATCTATTTACTATTTACAGTATATAGGCCTACTGTATATATCTATATATTTTTGATTGTCTGTCTGTCTGTCTGTCTGTGTGTCTGTTCTTTATGCATGGCCACATTTTTTAAGCTAGAGCGTTCATACTTGGTATGCATAGTAAGGGGGTCCCTAGGCAGGTTTTAGTGAAAAAATAGAATTCCCCAGGGTGAAAGGGACGGGACGGGTAGCGAGACTGGTACAGTAATATGGTCTCTCCAAGTGAGAGCAGAAGAAAAAGAGACACCGAGAACATTGAGGGAAAATTAAGGGTTGATTTTTGTATTGTTGAAGAATAAGGGATAGTCCTCTGGAGGTTCCTGACAGGTAGTAAGATGGATAAATTGAGTTTTGGAAGCATTAAATGCAACAAGGTTTTCTCTACCCCAATTGGAAATAGTAGCTAGATCAGAAGATAAGTATTTTATGGCTTCATTACGTTTACTTTTGAGGGACTGCTGACTGGGGCGTTCTGGAAAACTAATTGAGTGGTGTAAAGTAGAGTCGTCTGCATATGAATAGATGGGACTGGATGTACAGTTGAGAAGATCATTTATTAAAATTAGAAAGAGAATAGGAGATAGGACAGAACCCTGAGGAACACCGGAGTTGATACATATACATACCGTACAAAGAGAGATAGACAGACACAGACATGATAGATAGGGGGTGAAGTTACTTATAAATAAGTCTCCAGCTCCATGCAAACATGGAACAACCCTACTGTCTCACCTTGGTATTCGATGAGCCAGATCGGAGCTAGCGTGTTGGAGATGGACCCCACGATACACCTTTTCTGTCCTCTTAACCACGTCACCCCAGAGGTAGATACTCCGTGCTCCTTCGTGCATATCCCAGGGAGACACTCTTCGTCCGCTCACCTCCAGCTCAATCGCCAGCTCCAGCTTTTGGGTTAGACCTGAGAAATGTAATTGACCCTTTAGTAGGATTATATTAATTAATTCATATACAGGTATTTATATTTAATATATTTTTTTCACTTAACGTCTGATTACTATTACACGATATTATCGTACTCGCCATAGGGACCTTTGGGAGTCCGAGGGTAAACTGAGATGGCTTCTAAGGATAGCTTCCTACAGGTCCTCCCTAATGCATACTGTACATACAATGGTTTAACATCGTTTTCTATTACATACATTGTAAAGGCTCAGACATGTTTGTCTTTCCGCAGCCTTGCCATACCAAGACAGTGCCAATAGCAAGGCTTTATCGTATAGTAATGGCTGTTGGTCCACAAGTCTACCGCCATCCCCTCTATGTTGCGTCTGGTTTTTTTTTTTTTTTTTTTTTTTTAAATACAGTATTAGTTTAACCCTTCCAGCCCGGGTGTCCTTTTAAAATGACACCACGAAAGAAGGGCAGGAGCCCGGGTGTCCTTATAGCAGGCAGTAAGCTTTCAAGCCTATTCAGCTTGGTCTGAACGCCGTGCGTCCGACGCATGTAAACAAAGCCGATCGTTGCGTCACCGCACCTCCGAAAACAAGGAGACGTCGGATCAATGTTATTGTTGTGACGTAAGACGAAATTAGTGTCTGAAAAGCTCCGATATTGTCAACATCGCGGAAAAATTTGCTCCACTGAAATCGTCATCACAACTGAACCAGTTGACTTACAGAGCTCTACTCAATGCCAGTCTACAGATTGAAAACCGCACTACGTTTATAGATGCATGGGAAATTGCTAGCAGTTAAAATAAACAAAAATACGGTAGTCTAGGCCTAGACGTTTTTCGGCTAGATCGTCCGGATACGACCTCCGTCCTTTGGAGGACCAGCCCGGGCCACGAGGGTTAACCAGACCACTGAGCTCTACAAAAGAACTCTCAAAGGGCTGGCCCGAAGGATTCGATCAAGATATATAACTAAACGAGTCAAGATGGAGAGGGAAGGGCAGTAGGGGAACAAATCGAGGAAGGTGAAGACACGCAGACATTTCTCGCCATTTCACCAGTTCAGCCGGACCACATGAGCTCCACATCAGAGCTCTTATAGGGCAGGGCCGAAGGATGAGGCAAGAACTGCTACACCGCAACACCAACCAAGAAGTGATCAGGGCGAAGAATGAGAGATCAGGTCTAAGGTAGAAAAAATCACAACGAGAAGCAAAAAATGCATTACCGAAGGGAATCAAGTCAGTCCGGCCACATCAGTAACCGAAAAGACAAATCAGGTCAGGAGTCTGCTACCTAGCCAGGCCAGGGAGACATGAGATATAGGCCGCCCGAGGACAGCCGAATGGGACAGAATAAGAATAGAAGGGAAAAACACAGAATGAGGAATGAAAAACTACTCAAAATTAGTCAAGCTGAGGACGAAAGGTCGAGGGGATAGAGGGAGGGAAATAACCACAATCATCCCCAATCAAGCTCCAGTCGCCGGCCCCGAAGCCCCCCAACCGCGACAAGGAGAGTAGTATCAGGGGGGTGCGTCTGTAGTGACTGGGTAAACAAGAGATGTAGTGGAGCTAGAGGACCTTTGACAAGAATTATAGATTTTGAATGTGCAGTGTGCAAGGGATATCTTGTGTTAAATGATCCGCCTGTTAGTGTTGATTTCGAGAGTGTAACACTGGAATGCGTGAAATAACTTCTGCTACCTGGGTGATACGGTTTCCGCCGGAGGTGGCGCTGAAGCTGGCTCCATTGCTAGAGTCAGAAGTGGCTGGGGAAAGTTTAGAGAGCTGCTGCCACTCCTGACCATGAGAGGGCTCCCACCCCATCTTAAAGGTTAGGTGTATACCTTGTGTTAGGAGTGTGATGACCTATGCCTCGGAGACGTGGCCGGTTAAAGCGAAGAATATCAATACAGTAGAATGAAACGGAATGAGAAGAGAATGGTGAGATAACCAGACCACTGAGTTCCACAAAAGAACTCTCATAGGGCTGGCCCGAAGGGTTAGATAAAGATGGACAACGAATCAATTCAAGATACTGTAAATAGGGAAGGGCAGGAGGTGAACAAATCTAGGAAGGTGAAGACACACAGAAATTTCTCGCCATTTCATCAGTTCACCCAGACCACATGAGCTCCACAGCAGAGCTCTAATAGGGCAGAGCCGAAGGATGAGGCAAGAACTGCTACACTGCAGCACCAATCAAGAAGTGATCAGGGCGAAGATGAGAGATCAGGTCTAAGGTAGAACAAAATTACAGCAAGATGCAAAAAAAAATGCACTACTGAGGGGAATCGAGTCAGCTAGGCCGCAGGAACTGAAAATACAAATAAGGTCAGGAGCCTACTACCTAGCCAGGCCAGGGAGGCATGTGATATAGGCTGCCCGAGGACAACCAAATGGGACAGAAAAAGAATAGAAGCGGAAAAACATAGAAAGAGATAAGAAAACTACTCAAAATTAGTCAAGCCGACAACGAAAGCTCGAGGGGACAGAGAAAGAACCACAACCAACCCCCATCAAGCTCCAGTTGCCAGCACCCCAACCATGACATGGAGAGTAGTACCAGGGGGGAAAAGCACTTGTGTGACACCACCTTATGCCTGAGGTAATGAACCCTTTTAAGCCCTTCAACACAATGATGCATTTTTACCTTTTATTCTAGCTAAAGATAGATGATTTTATGCAGCTTAAGAAGGACCTATGTTATTCAAAGGGTGTATTGAGATCATATTTACACCTTTGAGTCCTAGAGGTAGCTTATGAACTAAAGAAAATTATCTAAAGGTACCGTAAGCAGAATAAGACAAAAATTATGTCATCATGCTGAAGGGGTTAACATGCTGTACCTACTGTTGACGGTGGGGTGTGCGAGGTGGATGAGGTGTGACGGCAGTACCTCGGGGATTCCACCGACATTTGTACTAACCACTTGCAGCCTGGAACAAAGAGGCAGGTTTATCTATCTATCTATCTATTGCCGAATGCCGTGATCCTCGAAAGGGTGGCCACGAACGAATTGCCCCCATGCACCTCTGTCCCCAGTCAGTTGACGCCCCTCCTCCCATCCAGCACCGCTTTCACGCATATACTTCTTAACTCCATCATTCCACCTCTCTCTCGGTTTACCTCTCCCTCTTTGTCCTTCCACTTCACGCTCGTACACTAACTTAGTCATTCTCTCGCTTTCCATATGTTCCACAGGTTTATACAGGTCATAATATTAGTTATCATTGTTTCAGAAACCAAAATTAAAGCTCCTGTAATTTACAAACCTACACACCTGTCAGCAACTTTTGGCACTGCTCTATACATACATATATACAGCTATACATCTATCTATTGCCAGATGCCATGATCCCAGAAGGGGTGGCCACAAATGAATCGCCTCCATGCATCTCTGTCCTCTGCCAGTCGGCGCCCCTTATCCCAACCAACACCACTTGCACTCTTATACCTCTCAACTCTATCCTTCCACCTCACTCTAGTGCACTCTATTAGTAATTTTCTCACTCCCATACATTTCCCATGACTGAACCTACTCAAGGTGTTCCTTTTCACACTTTCCAGCCCATCTACATCCACACTACAATGTTCTCTCGCACTTCCTGATTCGTCTGTCTATCTCTCCGTGTAACTCCATGCGCACTTCTCAAGTGACTTATTTCCACCCCTCTCATTCTTGATTTATGTCTCTCCAACAACATCCATGCTTCACTTCCGTACTATTTCCACCCCTCTCATTCTTGATTTATGTCTCTCCAACAACATCCATGCTTCACTTCCGTACTATTTCCACCCCTCTCATTCTTGATTTATGTCTCTCCAACAACATCCATGCTTCACTTCCGTACTATTTCCACCCCTCTCATTCTTGATTTATGTCTCTCCAACAACATCCATGCTTCACTTCCGTACTATTTCCACCCCTCTCATTCTTGATTTATGTCTCTCCAACAACATCCATGCTTCACTTCCGTACTATTTCCACCCCTCTCATTCTTGATTTATGTCTCTCCAACAACATCCATGCTTCACTTCCGTACTATTTCCACCCCTCTCATTCTTGATTTATGTCTCTCCAACAACATCCATGCTTCACTTCCGTACTATTTCCATCCCTCTCATTCTTGATTTGTCTCTCTCCAACAACATCCATGCTTCACTTCCGTACGTCAATGTCGGGATTACAACACTATTATGCAAGAACTTCTTTACTTCCATGCTGACCACCCTATATCTTGTTACCGGTACTGCTTTCAGTGTTCCTACAACCCTCTTCCTCCTATTGCACCCTTTCCTGCACTTCATCGTCCATACTCCCATCTATACTCATCACACTGCCCAAATACTTAAATGAGCTGACATTCTCTATAACCTGACCATTCAACCTCACCTCACACTCTGTGACTGCACCCCTTTCAAAAACCATAAACTTACTCTTCCCCACATATACCTTCAGGTTCCATTTCTCACACACAGTTCCAAATATATTTACCAGACCCTACCAATCCCACTCATTATCAATCAACAGAACTGTAATATCAGCAAACAGCAGTACAGGCAGCTTCCACTCATTCCCTTTCCTTATCAGGGGTACAGCAACATCCACTGCTCATCCTTGGATTTCTTTCATGACTTCATCAATATATATATATATATATATATATATATATATATATATATATAGTGAACAACCATGGCGACATCACGCATCCTTGCTTTAACCCAACATTCAGAACAAAGAACTAGCTCTGTTCATTCTCCACATGCACAGCCCCTTGCAACTTTATACATGTTCTTCACCCCTTTCAGCAATTTACCAACTACTCTGCATATTCTCAATACTTTCCACAAACCTTCTCTGTCAACTCTGTCGTAGGCTTTCTCTAGGATTATAAAGGCAATACCGGTACAGTATACAACTTTTGTCCCTTCTCCAGATATTTCTCAAAAGTATATTTCAAGGAGAAAATTTGGTATTCCTAAACTCACCCTGCTCCTCACCTACCCATTTCCCCTTTCTCACTCTCACTCTCTCAATAATTTTCTGTTGTACATCTTCCCTACTATGTTTAGGATACATATCCCCTGTGGTTACCACACGCTCCTCTCTCCCCTTTACCCTTATACAGGGGGACTATTATGCCTGATTTCCAGTCTTTGGCCACACTTCCCTTCTCCCATGTAGTCTACACAATTTCCATACCCATTCAATCACTATCTCTCCACACACTCCATCTATCCCTGCTACTTTACCCATCTTCACCCAATTACATACAATTTATTAAAATAAATTATTAACTCCCTAACAGTCTTAATACAATCTCAGGCACAAATGCTCTATTAAACACGAACTCTACCCAATCTCCTCATATGTGGAGCATTCAAAATGTATGCATGTAAAGTGTGTGTATCCAACTTTTCCCGGATACAGTTACAATCCATAGTGTCCTTACCACCTTGGGCCCTTGGCTGCTTGGAAGTTGAAGGTAAGGTTGAAGAAGGCTAGACAAACGGACACTGGTCAGTTCAAATGTCTATCAAACTACAGTATATAAGCTGGATTTTTTCCATGGCTAAACCCTATTCATTATTGGTAGGCAAAAAATGTGTACCTCTATCCTCTGTAACTCAAAAAGAGCTAGAATATAAGGGCTGAAAATGTCTACTTCTACACCGTAGCTGACTTTTCCCAATTGGTAGAAAAGTTTATTCCATTACTCAAGTCCTATTTTAGTTACAGAGGTTAAGAGTCAAGATTTCTGGCCTACCTATAATGAACAGAGTATAGATGTTTAAAACCATTGTCACAATACACCCAAATTATGTATGCAATATTATAATATCATACTACTGGGGTGGGGGGGGGGGGGGTCTCATATGATGGGTAGACATATAAGGCAGTAACGGTATATACTGTATAGAAGCTATCCCAAATACATATCATAAACACACATACATACACAAAATATAAATGAACACTGGTTAATCTGCTCTACATACATAACTAACTAACCCCTAAACAACACACATATAAACCATAATTGACCACTTGTGAGTTTCGGGCTACTGTATGAAGAAGTTGGAGCTGTATATATCGATATTAATCAGAATTACCAGTTAAATATGGTCTAGTACATTTATAAATACATAAAACCAAATTCAACATACTTATTATCTACAAGAAACCTACATTATTATTGCATTTCTGTTTTATATTGATATTTATGGCTCCAACTTCCTTATAGCCTGAAACTCCCAAGTGGTCAATACATAGCCCGAGCAGATAGCAATACAGAAAGCATTGGTGATACATACCATAAACACATACAGTATACAAACACAAAATATATATGAACACCCCAAATAAAACATAAATACACCATAATACATACCCCAGCACTCAGCTTCACAGATAGCAATACAGAAAGCATCGGTGATACATACCATAAACACATATACATACACAAAATATATCGAAACACCTCAAAATAACTCATATACAAACCATAATACATACCCCAAGCAGACAGCCTCACAGATAACAATACAGGCATATATGCACAAAACACTGCATACATGTGGTGATGGGCTGGTCTATCAGAGTGAGAACTGAGCGATCTCTGCCATACCCATAGCTTAGTCTGACTGTTCCTTTTACTTATATATTTTCTAGATCTCAAGTGACGGCGTCTCTTCCGTCTCTTCCCAATCTACCAAGATTGGAAGCCAAAGCGTCACATTTTTCCTTTGCCCCTCAACTTTCTCTTCATAATTGCTGAGGGGTACAGGGCCCTGGGTGGGTTTTTGGTTTCCCGGGCATTTCCGCACCCTCCTCAGCTCCCCGCCATGGAGTGGCTTCGGTCACCCAGGCTTTATTGTGGTCGGCAGGGAGGGTTCTGTGGGGGCGCTCGGTTATGGCCTTGGCCTTGCTCGGGGCCTTGGGGCTGTTCGGCCAGGCAGCTTGGGGAACAACAACAACAACACTGCATATATAAACACCCCAAATAACACATATATAAACCAAAAACAATAAACACATACATAATTATACAAAACACTGCAGATATAAACACCCCAAATAACACATATATAAACCAAAAAAGCAATAAACACATACATATACAAAACACTGCAGATATAAACACCCCAAATAACACATACTGTATATAACCCAATAGTAATACACACATACATACACAAAATACTGCATATATAAACACCCCAAATAACACATATATAAAGCATAATACATACCCTGAGCAGACAGCCTCACATATAGCAATACAGAAAGCCTCAGTGAGTGACGTGTTAAGGAAGATGTGCCCGGTGACCAGTACACTATGAACCTGGGCGTGTGGCACCGCACCTAACAGCCGCACACGTCCACACCCAACCTCATCACGCACTTCTTCTAGTACACTCCGCTTCGGGCCGTCGCCGCCAATGATGAAGTTAACCTAGGGACAAAGTTTCCAATTTAGTGACTGTTACACCGTAAGATATGTCGGTAAAGTTTGATGCAGTTTTTAATGCAGCGCACTCCCTTGTCACAAGGACTTTACTAGACATTTGCCACGAATCGCAGTGTCCAAGCTCTTGACGTATGCCAATGGCACAGAATAAATTACCATAATAAATTGTGAAATAGCATACAGCATATTAAAGGGGTTAATAATACTGCAGAGATAAAGCTAATGAAACCTACCTGAGGATAGTGTTTACAGATGTGTCGTATTATGTCAGGTTGCAGATCCACACCTTTCCTGTACTGCAGTCGACTCATCACGATAATGTTAACTGTAGAAGATGGGATTGGAAGTATTAAACCTTTTTATTAGATGACTAAATTGTTATATTTCTACACACCTCCAGATAATATGACTATCTATCTATCTATCTATTGCCGGACGCCTTACTCCCCTTACGAGGGTGGCCATACACAGAATGCCCCCAAGCGGACCTATTCCCTGTGAGAGGAACAACCCGAGCCAGTTTAGTGAAGGACTTACAGGATTGACCACTCAATTTAGGATCCGTCCAACTCCGAGGCCCTCTGTGTATCTTGTTAGCACTATTTTTCTACAGTGGTGTTCGGCTAATCCATCCACTAACCTGCCTTACCCTTAGGTAAACAGTACGGATTTGTATCAGGTTTACTCCCTTAGAGGTGTGGTGGAGTGGTCTTGCCACTGGCCTGGTAATCCAAAGGTCCCGGGTTCAAATCCCGATGTATCAATGGGAAGATATTATTGGGATGGAATTTGTGCTGTACCTGGTATCAGTGCATTACCACAAGCCCACCGAAACGTCAATAAAATACCGTCATTGTTCCCTGATTAAATAGCACTGTATGAATATTCCCATATTCAAAATATGCTATAGGGGTGCAATGCCTGGTGAGTTATCTGCTCAACAGGTGGCGTTGTGTGTGTGTAAGTGTGAGAGTCCGAGTGTAGGGGGTGAGACAGTGAAGCACGGGAACGAGGTGGCTTCAGAGATGGGGTCGTTTCGGGCCATGAGTGAGCACCGTGCCTCATGTGAAGGCAAGATGGCAGGTGCTCGTTGTACTCTAAGTGCTTCACATGTCTCACTCCCTAGACTGGAACAAGACCTCACGGGCTTCACTGTTCATTGTAAAGCGGTGAATGTTAAGGCTCTCAGCCTATGCCCGAGAGGAAGTAAGTTGGAATATAGAAGAAAAAAATAAAACAGGTTGCCAACCAAGGCTGACGAGTCCCATCCACCCGGATTTGTATAAGGTTGTCTCCCCTAGATGAGTTGCCGACCAAGGCTAACGAGTCCCATCCACCCGGTAATATGACTGTATTCAATATATGAAGACCCTTGTCAGAGATAGAGACGGAATTAAGATATTTGTTCTCCCTTTGACTCCCTGGAGATCCTTCCTAAGCTGAATATAATCACCCAGTACCTGTAGTAATATTATGAAGAAGTATGATAGTTTTGTGGTGTGGATTTGGATGTGCTGAAGAGTAACACCTTGAGGAGGATTAATAAAAGAGAGTATGAGAGTGAGGTGGAAGGGCAGAGAGGAAGAGGCAGACCGACAGTGAGGTGGGAGGATGGAGTTGAGAGGTATATGAGTGAAAGAAGTGTTGGGTGGGAGAAGGGACGTTGACTAACAGAGGACCGATGTGCATGGAGATAAATTTGTGGCCACCTCCTCGGGAATTAGGACGTCTGGCAATATATACGGTATAGATAGTATTAGCAATCAAATAAGGAAATGTCCCGGTCCATCTATCTATCTATTGCCGGACGCCTTACTCCCCTTACGAGGGTGGCCATACACAGAATGCCCCCAAGCGGACCTATTCCCTATGAGAGGGACAACCCAAGCCAGTTTAGTGAAGGACTTACAGGATTGACCACTCAATTTAGGATCCGTCCGACTCCGAGGCCCTCTGTGTATCTTGTTAGCACTATTTTTCTACAGTGGTGTTCGGCTAATCCATCCACTAACCTGTCTTACCCTTAGGTAAGCAGTACGGATTTGTATCAGGTTTACTCCCCTAGACAGGTTGCCAACCAAGGCTGACGAGTCCCATCCACCCGGATTTGTATAAGGTTGTCTCCCCTAGATGAGTTGCCGACCAAGGCTAACGAGTCCCATCCACCCGGTCCATCATAGAACCCAAATAATATGGAATGCTATTTCTATCTATCTACTGTATCTATCTATTTACTCAGGCCCAATCCCCACTTTTCCTTTTTTTTTTGGGGGGGGTGGGGGGGACTCAAGACAGAGCAAGAACATGGACAACACAAAACAACAGAAAACAATGAACACACAAAGACAAAATACAAATTCACACACATCTAGGTCATCCAGGAGAAGACCCAGAGACCAGGGTTACCAAGGTCCCTCCAGCACTCCCCCGGCCCCCGACCACCCGGAGAGGTTCCGATCTCGGCAGGCAGACATGAAGCGAAGCCCTACCACCACAAGCCCGCCCACCACACTTCCAGGCGCACCCTTCATATTTACAATTTATATACAGTATAATCTGCATAGGCCTACCAGTACTCTTACTTTTATACATGTGTTTCCTTAGACTTACTGTTATTGAGAGGTCGTTTGGCCGGGTCTGGTTTGAACACCTGAGAGTCGAGAGCGTTGGGTATGACGGACACTTTCTCCTGCTCCACATTGGCTCGCAGTACTGTGTTCTCCTTCCTGCAAGACAGATTAATATGTATAACCTCACAATACAAACACACTATAACAGGAACCACACAATATAAAGACAAAAGAACTTATCAAAATTACTTAGTAGAAATAACGCATTGAAGATTTATAATACTTATTTACAATACTATAAATTATATAATAAAAACAAATAATAATAATAATAATAATAATAATAATAATAATAGTTGCAAATACCAATGCAAACTAGCCAAATATTATTATGCTATGATTCTATAGACCCAATCATCGTGATAGTGCTCCGCTCTCCATGTGTCATGATCCTAGACCATCTTCCTACAGTACTTAGCTACCTTCACGTCAGCCGTGGCCGGCAACCTGTCTAGGGGAGCAAACCCCACTTAAACTGCCTGCTGCCTTGCAGGTTAAGCCCATCTTGGCAAAGCTAGGCCCACTGCCAACAACTGTGGTTGGGGGCTAGTCAGAGCAGGCACCCCATGTAAAACTTGCTTCAAACTCGTCAAATGGCGGCTCGCTGACGCAGAGGGATCTACCTCAGGTCCAGCTCTGGCCCCCTGGGGGTGCATCCTGGCCAGGAGGACCGAGAGGGTACAGGGCATAGTGTTTTTTCACCATCCACAGACTGGCACTTTCCGCCTAGAAGTACAGGGGCCCGAACCCGGAGGTAGCACACCGGGAGGCTGCCCTATCACTAGGCGCATAATACCGGGCCAGCCATAGTGCCGTGTGCGCGCACGGATTGCGTCCTCTGCGGTTGGTTCTGGTGGGGTGCCCCGAGGCCACTAGGTTCCACCCCATTTAAGTTCTTGGGATGGCCTTTGGGTGACAACTGCCCGGGGTTGCCTGGAGCTGGATACCTGGAGATACTGACCTCCAACGTTGGCAAAAAAATACCAATCATGACTAAAAACAACTACCAAAGAAAACGTAAGTCTGTTGATATAAAATCGCAAAAGGACACTGCCGCAGATTCTTCCCCCAAGTTTAGGTTCGGAAGTGTGAATGTGGGTACTATGAAAGGAAAGACAGGTGAGATTGCGGAGATGCTAGAGAGACGACGAGTTGATGTATGTTGTGCCCAGGAAACCCGGTGGAAAGGGGGGAGTGCGAGGTGGATTACGGGTAAAAACGAACGCTTTAAGTTTATATGGAAGGGAAATGAACATGGTACGGGAGGGGTGGGTTTCCTGGTGGCAGAAAGGTGGGCAGATTGTGTTATAGAAGTAAAAAGGTTTAATGAAAGACTAATTTTACTAAGAATGAAAGTCGGGGCGAGAGTCATAGATGTTATATCAGCATATGCCCCCCAAGGTGTGGTGGAGTGGTCATGCCACTGGATTGGTAATCCAATGGACCCGGGTTCAAATCCCGATATGTCAATGGGAAGATATTATTGGGATTGAATTTGTGCTGTACCTAGTATCAGTGCATTACCACAAAGCCCACCGAAATGCCAAAAAAATACCCTCATTGTTCCCTGATTAAATAACACTGTATGAATATTCCCATATTCAAAATATGTTACAGGGGGACAATGCCTAGTGAGTTCACTGCTCAATAGGTGGCGTTCTGAGAGTGAGGGTCTGAGTCTGGAGGGTGAGACGGTGAAGCACTTGAATGAAGCAACCAGCCGCTTCAGAGATGGAGCTGCTTTGAGCCATGATGGATGCTTCACATGTCTCACTCCCCAGACTGGAACAAGACCTCACGGGCTTCACCGTGTTGAGCGGTGGAATGTACAGGCTCTCAGCCTATGCCCGAGAGGGAGTAGTTGGAATTAAAAAAAAAAAAAAAAAAAAAAAAAAAAAAAAAAAAAACGCAAGCTAGAGATGTTAAAGAACGGTTCTGGAATGAATTACTAGGGGTGGTTGTCGGATGCAAGGAAGGAGAGGTAGTAATTGTGGGAGGGGACTTGAATGGACATGTCGGGGCAGGTGCCGACGGATATGAGGGCGTGCACGGAGGACAGGGTTATGGCCGTAGGAACCTGGGAGGCGAATACATACTGGAGCACTGTACTGCCACAGGGATGGTGTGTGTAATACTATGTTTAGGAAGAGGATGAGCCATCTGATAACATATGAATCAGGTGGCTCCAGTAGCCAGATAGACTACTTCCTTATCAGCAAATCTGACAGGAAATGGTTAGAGACAATAAGATCATACCAGGTGAAGAATGCATCCCCAACACAAGCTTCTAGTATGTGATATGTGCCTAGGTAGAGTTCCTGTTAGAAAGAAAGTTCATTTGCCAAAAAGGAAAGTATGGTTGTTGGAAAAAGAGGAGTACAGAGACAGATTCCACAACGAAATGATGGAAATTGAAAGGAGAATGAGCGTTAGGCCAGATCTTGATAGCAAATGGAACTTTATAGAGCGCAGCCTCCTCGATACCACAGACAAAGTCTGTGGCAAAACAAAGGGGCCACCTAGACATAAGTTCTCCTGGTGGTGGAACAATGATGTCGAAGCGGCAGTCAGAGAGAAGAAGAGATGTTTCAAAGTATGGAAGGAAGGTGGCAGCAAGGAAGAATACCTGTCCGTCAAACGAAATGCTAGAAGAGAGATCTACAGGGCAAAGAAAACCATACAGGATAGCATAATAGAACAAGTTTGCAGCACTAATAATACCAATGGAGTTTATAAATTAGCTAAGAATGTAAGGGACAGTAGCCAGGACGTCGTGGGTGTAAGATGCATAAATAATGACAGTGGCACGACTGTTTACACAGAAAAAGAAATCAGAGAGGCGTGGAAGGAGCATTATGAAAGACTGCTTAATGTGGAGTTTGAATGGAACAGGGAACAGCTCAGCACTGTAGTCCCAGTACAAGGCCCTCCGCCTTTGATAGGGTACGACGCTGTTAAAAGTGCTATAGGAAAAATTAAGTCAGGAAAAGCCGCTGGGAGCTCCGGCATTGTCGCTGAGATGCTAAAAGCAGCTGGAGATACTGGGGTAAAATTGGTCACAGAGTTGATTAATGCTATCATAAAGGAGGAAAAAATTCCCTATGCTTGGCAGGAAAGTGTTATAATAAACATATATAAAGGCAAGGGTGACTCCTTAGACAGGGGAAATTATCGGGGTTTGAAAATGCTCGATCAAGTCATGAAAGTCAGCGAAAGGGTCTTTGAATGCATGATCAGGGAAAGTGTTGCTATCAGCGACATGCAGTTTGGATTTATGCCGGGATGTGGCACAACTGATGCTATCTTCACTCTTAGGCAAATGCAAGAGAGGTAGGGTAGAGGCACCAAAGGAGACGCAAAAAGTGTGAAAGTTTTCAAGAAAAAAATCAGTGTGTCAAGCTCATTCATTCTTTTAACTTGAAACTCACTTGATATATTACCAAATGGTTATTCTTTTAATGGATGTGTCAATGTTTGATATATTTCAAGTATTTTCCGAGATAAGAGGTCCAATATCAAGTGCGTCTCCTTATGACCACCAAACCCCAAGTAGACGCACCCCAGTCCAGTGCAGACGAACGTCTGTTTTTTTGTATTAATATGTGAGTAATTTGATTATTTAGTAGATAATATTTATACCACTTATACTTCTAGCTTAAACTAAAGTAGTTGCATGCTGATAGTGGGCCTACATTGTACATCTATAGAGAAAATAAATTGTGAAAGACTTTGCCCGAATCCTAAACCATTTTTGGCAACATTTCCAAATAGCTACGAAAACTACATCAACGTGTAGTGAATACCAACCAACATCCAACTCTATATATATTTTCTTTAAAATATCGCGCCGCAGTGAAGTTACAATGGTCGAGAATTGCACATTTGTTGGTAAAAAGCAACCCCGCCACCCTTCCCCTGCCTAGCTAGTTTGCGAGGGAGGAAGGGAGGGAGGAAAGGAGGGGGAAAATACGCAATAGTGCTTATATCTCTCATATATATCAATATTATATCACCACAAAACACATGAATGCATATAAGATGCATAGTAACAAAGAAATATGCGAAATAACCCACAAATTACCGATTCGCGAAGTGGGGGAGGAGAGAGAAATAAAGGAGTGTCGATTCCCCTCTCTCCTTCGGCCCCCACTGGCACAACCCTCTACTAAAGGGTTGTGCCACTGACCCCACCGCACGGCAGCACGAGTCACTCCAGTGAGGGAGTCAGAGGGACGTCCAAACAAGTAGACCTATGTCTCGTTGATGTTCAGTCACGGTCAATGAAAAAGTGCAATTTGGCCACATTTAGACCCCTGAGTGTGTGAGTGTGTGGGGTGTGTGTGTGTTGTGAAGCTGGGTATCGAAAGCTCACACTTAGACCTACGTGACAAAAACAAATTATACGATTATTTCTGTCATTATTTAGTCTTTATCCCGGACTTCCCAAACTTAACTACTTCCTTTAACGTGACGATAGTGCGTTGTTATATGTGCGATTAGTTTGCTTGGGAAACAGATTAACTTGCTCATGTAGTAATGTACACTAGGGTGGTCCAAGAAGAGGGGGTAAAATTTCAAAGTGCACTGGTCCTTTCTCCACACCGCTGCTTTTTTTCGTGTTGCATTCCTCTCCTTGTGTGCAAAATTTCATCGCGATGCAATGATATTTAGAGGTCGCCCCATCATCTCGCTTTCTATCATAGGATTTAACCCGGAAAATATCACATACCCGAATTGGAGCACTTCCCGACATCACAGACCCAAATGGTGTTGATTTCTGAATTCTCCGGGGTTGATAACCCCATAGACCACATTTTATCAACTAAAAACTGATATACAGCTGTCTGAATGCTGAATTTCATTATTTGGTTTTCACAGTAAATTTTAGGGGTAGGACATACCCTGGTTAGGGTACTTCTAGTAGAGATAAAGCAAAATGGTTCGCATTTTTGAACTCAGAAGGGTCGATTTACACATAGAAGTGGTTTCATCGACACTGATTTATTGACAATTCACAAAATATTGCCAAAAAAATAGTTTTTCTATAGGAAAATAGAGAAATTGAAATTTTCTGTCATAGTTTGCAGGTTTTAGTAATTAAATGAAATATGAAAGCATTTCTATGTGTAAATCGACCCTTCTGATTTCAAAAATGCAAACCATTTTGTTCTATCTCTATTAGAAGTACCCTAACCAGGGTATAGCCTACCCCTAATTTACGGTATGAAAACCAAATAATGAAAATCAGCATTCAGACAGCTGTATATCAGTTTTTAGTTGATAAAATGTGGTCTATGGGGTTACCAACCCCGGAGAATTCAGAAATCAACACCATTTGGGTCTGTGATGTCGGGAAGTGCTCCAATTCGGGTATGTGATATTTTCCGGGTTAAATCCTATGATAGAAAGCGAGATGATGGGGGCGACCTCTAAATTAAGTTTTATCGCCATGAAATTTCATAGGCTTGTAACCTATGGGTAATGGACAAAAAAATAACCTTGTGGAGGAATAAAAGTATAAAAATATTTTGGTGGACCACCCTAATATTGTACACCCTATGTGGTGGATTGTGTTCTTTTATTTAATAATTTTCATTTTAGTAAGCGTTGTTTCCACATAGCGATTTTGATAATTTAATTTGACTTTATATTGTCCTTGTCCCAATTTTGGTTTGTTTAGTTTGCAAGTTTTACATTTTAATTCGATAGTTCATACACTATTTATTTCTATTTTCCATTTCTATTAGTATGTAGTTGTAGTTCATGCACTATTAATTCAATATTCTTGCAACTGAAATAAGATATAATATTATAAATAGGGCAGATAACTTTGATAAATAACACTAAACCAATGGAGACGCACACCACCACCCCATCCAGACGCGTCTCTATATGGCCCGCACGTGTGCGTCTCCATTGGGCCTCGAAGTCAAATGAAGGTAGCTCCACCACCATCAAAGGAAACTCGACCATGAATACAGGAGGAGGTGGGGCGAGATTGGGGTTTACCATGCATGCGGTTTATGCCCTTCTAAACCCAGTTTGAAAAAATGCGTCTCCATTGGTTTTGGACCATATCATGAACCAATTGGGACGCACCCACTTTCACGAGCACTCGTTCATGCAAGAGTCATCAAACCATGCAGGAGTATAGTTCAAGACATGCTCTTTCCATTTGAAACAAAAGAAAAACGATCCGAGTTAGAGAAGTAGGAAAAAATGAGCTGTGAAAAAATCGCTTTCTTAGGTTTGGGCTAAGAGATACCCCGAAAATCGAATTTTTATTTTTGTTTATTTTTTCTCAAGATAAATGTGTGTCCTATTAGGCTGGTAGTCTTTGAGAACATCACTAATAGCATAAAGTATTTTTTGATGTACAGTAAAAGTCCTTTAATCCGACGACCGATGATTCGAATCTCCCAATAAGAAACTGTAAGAAACTGTAAGAAACTGTAAGAAACTGTAAGAATCTCCCAATAGTCCGAATTTTTCAATTTGAGGCCAAATCCGAATTCACCCGATGGTCCGAATTTCAAGAAGTCCCAAAGTCCCCTTTTTGAGGCATTAGTCCACTCAAATGACACATAATGGAGCACACACATATCATATGTTCATGAATTCACTTTAAAAGTTTACCATTGTCATTGTAGCCTATTACCTACTTCAAAACATTCAGATTAATGGTCAAAGGAAGCTACTGATATAAACGTAAACACCACATCGTCTGCTAGAGAGTTTGTTTTGCTCTTGAACGCATCCTTGGGACGCTCCGATGCGCTACTGGCTTGCACCGCATTTTCTGCAAGCACATTCAGTCTTGAGCTTGAAAACGCACCTTTGGACGTTCCGATACGCTACTATTTATAGTTCAGTGATCGGAGCGTCCCAAGGGTGCTTTCAAGAAGACAACAAGACAAGGGTGCTTTCAATACAATATAATATAACAGAGCACGTCACAAAAGGAAAATCACAAAAGGAAAATTACAAGAACCTCTCAGGGAAGTGCCGTTGTTAAGGCATTACTTCCCGAACCACATCTGATCTGATCTTCAAGAGCAAGACAAACTCGCTAGTAGACGATGCGACATATGGTGTTTACGTTTATATCAGCAGATTCCTTTGACCATTAATCTGAATGTTTTGAAGTAGGTAATAGGCTACAATGACAATGGTAAACTTTTGAAGTGATTTCATGAACATATGATATGTGTGTGTGTCATTTGGGTGGCCTAATGCCTCAATGTTTTCGTCAGGCCATTAATACACAGGTTCATAGGGGTAAAGTCCGATAATCCGAAAAATCCACTAATCCGAACGAGGACCGGTCCGCTGCCCTTCGGATTAACGGAAGTTTACTGTATTTGTTTTCTTTTCAGGTACTTTAGTTTTTTGCATGGCAGTTTTTTTGCATGAAG
Source organism: Paralithodes platypus (assembly GCA_032716605.1). NCBI lineage: Eukaryota > Metazoa > Arthropoda > Malacostraca > Decapoda > Lithodidae > Paralithodes > Paralithodes platypus. Next base: position 44,099,949 of record CM064580.1, read on the forward strand.
TGCGTGTCTACTGGACAATTCGTCTCCTTTGGTATCTCTACCCTACCTAGAGAAAACAGGGAGTTATACCTAGTTTTTGTAGATCTGGAGAAGGCCTTCGACCGGGTGCCAAGGGAGGTAGTGCAGTGGGCTATGAGAAAACTTGGAGTAGAAGAGTGGTTGGTGCGTGTAATAATGAGAATGTATGAGGGGTCACGGGCAGCAGTTAGAGTAAACGGGGGCCTGAGTGAAGAATTCCCAGTGAAAGTTGGAGTTCACCAAGGCCCAGTTCTGAGCCCATTACTGTTTGTTTTAGTCTTGGAGGCTCTGTCAAGGGAATTTAGGACAGGACTCTCATGGGAGATGTTATATGCAGATGATCTAGTTCTTATCGCAGATAGTGCGCAGGAAGCAGAGGCGAAGTTCAAAAGATGGAGGGAAGGTATGGCAAATATGGGTCTAAGAGTTAACATAGATAAAACAAAGGTCATGATTAGTGGAGTAGGGCGTGGAGCTATGGAAAGAAGCGGCGACTATCCATGCGCAGTATGTGGGAAGGGGGTGGGATGTAATTAAATTCAATGTTATGTCTGTAGTGACTGGGTACACAAGAAATGTAGTGGAGCTAGAGGACCTTTGACAAGAATCATAGACTTTGAATGTGCAGTGTGCAAGGGAGATCTTGTATTAAATGACCCGCCTGTCAGTGTTGATTTCGACAGTGTAACGCTGGAGTGTGTGAAAAAGTTCTGTTACCTGGGCGATACAGTTTCCGCTGGAGGTGGCGCTGAAGCTAGCTCCATTGCTAGAGTCAGAAGTGGCTGGGGAAAGTTTAGAGAGCTGTTGCCACCTGACCATGAGAGGGCTCCCACCCCACCTTAAAGGGAAGGCGTATACCTCGTGTGTTAGGAGCGCGATGACCTATGCCTTTGAGACGTGGCCGGTTAAAGCGGAGGATGTCAATAGAATGGAACGGAATGAGAAGAGAATGGTGAGATGGATGTGTGGAGTTAATCTTAGGGACATTGAGGAATTGAGAAGGCGTCTGGGCATTAGGAGTATCAGTGAAGTGATGCGCACAAGCCGACTTGGTTGGTTTGGATATGCGGAGAGAATGGATGATCAGAACTGGGTGAAGAAATGCCTGACTGTGAACTTGGGGGGAGCTGCGCGTAGGGGTGGACCTAGAATGACGTGGGCTCGGGTACTCCGGTCCGATCTCAAAATAAAGAACTTGACAACACAGGCGGCCCTTGACAGGACCGCCTGGAAAGCTGCCATTTAGGACGTGAGACTGTAACCACAGCTTTTGTGGACAAACGGTCTTTAAACTTGTATGTACTGTATGTATGTATGTATGTAATTCTTTCTTGGTCTACCCCTAGGTGACACTATACTCTGTTTCTTTCCAGCTGACGGTAAATTGTTATGTCTTCCTCTTGATTACTTACCCATTATAAAGATTTTGTAGTAAAATGTGTTGTTAATTATGAAAGCTTGGGATAAATATGATTAAAGGGACATAGTAGTTTCACATTCTTTCATAAACTATCGAGAAAAAAGTTACTAAGGGATTCAATTTACTGTCTGCTGAGATGAAACTGACTAGTTTCCACACTCATACTAGTAAATTTCCTCACTCAATTATCCTCATCCACTCTTTCAATATGTCCAAGTTGTACAAACAAATACATAAATAACAAATTGCCTGAAAAATAAAGACGTTAACTGCAGCACCCACACAACATATCAGTAACATGTAATCTGATACTACCTGTTTCATGGTCGGATTGTCGGCGACTAAACCGGCTCCCCCTCCGGGTCCTCACTTGGAGGGTGGGTGGCTAGACACCCTGCAGGACTAAAAGCAATACCTGTCAAAGGGCGGATGAACTACTGTATATATTAGTCAACGGCCATCTAGCAAACCTATGGTATTTTACCATGATGGATGTTTAGGATGCTGCCATAGCCTGCACCAAGGTCTTCCATTGTCCGTTTTCATCCATCCCTGCTGTTTGGTGCTATACAGCAACTTTCCTTCCTTTTCCTGCAATCTCCTGTTTTTTTTCCCCCACGGTGGTTAGCAGGCCAATGAGGAAGACTTTTGAGTCTGGTGGATTTTCAGGAGATTTTGCATTCTTTTTCTGTTTCTCGTCTTTTCTAAACAAATAAAATCCACCGCTACTGCTCCCCCCTGGATATGGTGTCTTTGGGGCTTGTTTTATACCTTACCCAGATGTGATGGCTCCGTCTGGGTCGACCTGTTTATATCCATCTTTATGTATTTGTATATGGATTGCTTTCAACTTTTTCTGTTTTTGTTTCTACTTTTGTCCGGTGATACAGAAGTTAATCCCGGTCCTCACCAGACAACCTGCTACAAGTTGTCGTGTATTTTATTCCAATATTCGTGGTCTCTATAAGAACATCAAGGATCTTAGATTGGCATCTGTTGTTGTTTTTGTTGTTGTTCCCCAAGCTGCCTGGCCGAACAGCCCCAAGGCCCCGAGCAATTCCAAGGCCATAACCGAGCGCCCCCACAGAACCCTCCCTGCCGACCACAATAAAGCCTGGGTGACCAAAGCCACTCCATGGCGGGGAGCTGAGGAGGGTGCAGAAACGCCCGGGAAACCAAAGCCCCACCCAGGGCCCTGTGCCCCTCAGCAATTATGAAGAGAAAGTTGAGGGGCAAGGGGAAAATGTGACACTTTGGCTTCCAATCTTGGTAGATTGGGAGGTCAATCCACGGAAAAGACGCCGTCACTTGAGATCTAGAAAATATATAAGTTAAAGGAACAGTCAGAGTAAGCTATGGGTATGGCAGAGATCGCTCAGTTTCTCACTCTGATAGACCAGCCCATCACCACATGACTAGAACCCAATCCTCTCAGCAGCAGCTAGGAAAGGCCCTAGAAAGCCACCTTTGGCGGGGGGATAGCTCCCCTATTTCAACCCCTTTCGGGGTCGGGCACCCGCCCGGCATCTGTTGTTGTTGATGTTGTTGTTGTTCCCCAAGCTGCCTGGCCGAACAGCCCCAAGGCCCCGAGCAAGGCCAAGACCATAACCGAGCACCCCCACAGAACCCTCCCTGCCGACCACAATAAAGCCTGGGTGACCGAAGCCACTCCATGGCGGGGAGCTGAGGAGGGTGCGGAAACGCCCGGGAAACCAAAGTCCCACCCAGGGCCCTGTGCCCCTCAGCAATTATCAAGAGAAAGTTGAGGGGCAAAGGAAAAATGTGACGCTTTGGCTTCCAATCTTGGTAGATTGGGAGGTCAATCCACGGATGAGACGCCGTCACTTGAGATCTAGAAAATATATAAGTAAAAGGAACAGTCAGAGTAAGCTATGGGTATGGCAGAGATCGCTCAGTTCTCACTCTGATAGACCAGCCCATCACCACATGACTAGAACCCAGTCCTCTCTGCATCAGCTAGGAAAGGCCCTAGAAAGCCGCCTTTGGCAGGGGGATAGCTCCTCTATTTCAACCCCTTTCGGGGTTGGGCACCCGCCCGATTGGCATCTGTTGATTATGATATTGTCTTTTGTTCTGAAACCCTTGTCTCTGGTTATAGAGATTATTCTGAACTTCTTATACCTAACTTCGGTAAACCAGTTCTTATTCGGCGTGATTCTATTCCTCGTGCTCGTGGAATGAGCTTGTATATTAGATCTGGGTATAATGCTTAGCACTTAACTAAGCATATTTGTAAATGCCATGAGAAGCAGTTAGTTAAAGTTTCCAGCAAGTATCATAATCATTACATTTTTAGCCTGTACAGAAATCCTAATGTTAACAATGACATATATGACTGCCTTTTAACAGCCATGGCTTCAATACAGTTTGTAGATGTCAAATCATCCTTTATTTTTGTTGGTGATGTCAATGCGCATCATCAAGAGTGGTTGAACTCGGTCTCTCCAACTAATAGAAATGGTCTTGCTGCATTGGATTTTGCAAACTTATCTGGTTGTGAACAGCTAATCCAAGGACCAACTCATATGTCTAGAAATTGTCTTGATCTAGTACTAACAGATATTCCTGGCGTTGTAGAAACCTCCGTTCTTGTACCTATTGGCACTTCCGACCACAATGCCATCATGTATAAAATTAATCTTGATTTTTCTGTTCCTGATATTACTCTCTCACGCAAAGTCTACCTTAAATCCCGGGTTAACTGGGACAACGTTTGTAATGATGTTTGTAATATTGAGTGGAATCACATACTAAGATCTCATGACCCGGTTTCAGCTCTCAACAATTCCCTTCTTGGTATCCTTCGCAAAAGAGTTCCATCAAAACAATTAAGTCTCGTATCAGGGATAAAGCATGGTTTAATGATGACTGCAAGTGTGCATTTGATGACAAACAGGCTGCATATCGTCTATGGAGGCGTAATCAAACCCCCTTGCATTGGGAAAATTATATTTTTAAAAGGGCAGCTGCGCAGAGAGTTTATGATGGTGCTGAGAGGGATTATAACTCCCATCTTCAGGATGTTCTGGCAGGAGCTACACAGCCTCATAAATGGTGGTCCGCTTTGAAATCCTCTTTATTTGGAATAGATTCCTCCATGCCTCCTCTTTGTGATTCTGATGGCTCCATCTCTTTTGATCCATTATCGAAGGCCAATATTCTATCTAATATTTTTATTAATAAGCAGAGTAATCAGGAATTGTCTTTGCCATTGACATGTTTCCCTAGACCCAACCTCAATTCAATGGCATTCAAATCAGCTGAACTGAAAAGGTACTTGCTGGATCTTGATACCAATGGTGGCACAGACCCGGATGGGTTTTTCCCTCTCTTTTTTAAAAAGGTTGTAGTGGTCTTGGCACCTAAATTGGCTGTGGTGTTTAGGTTGCTTTTGAAATCAGGTAGTTTTCCTCTTTGCTGGCGTAAGGCTATTATCACGCCTATTCCAAAGGGAAATACTGCCTCATCATCTCCTAATGACTATCACCCTATCTCCATTACACCTATCCTATCCAAGCTCTATGAGAGGCTTTTGTCCAGACGCCTTTCCTCTTATTGTAATAGTCATAATTTGATACCAAACTCACAGTTTGGTTTTCGTAAGGGACTGGGTACATGTGATGCGCTTCTGACACTCCCACCCATGACTTGCAATCTTTCATTGGACCAGGGACATGATGTCGTGTCGTGGCTATTGACTTTAGTTCTGCTTTTGATTTAGTCAACCATAAAGTGT